>CM053573.1:44213276-44283383 GCA_028646485.1 Cryptoprocta ferox
GGGAGAAGGAGGGAGACAAAACACGAGAGACTCTTGAATACTGAAAACAAACTGAGGGGCGGAGGGGAAGGGGGAAAGGTAATGGGGGTGATGGTCTTGGTGGAGGTCACTTGTGGGGAAGAGCACTGGGTGTTATATGGAAACCAACCTGACAATAAACTATAAATTTAAAAAAAATTCAATTAAATTAAATTAAATTTAAAAAAAAAGAAAGAAAAGCTCACAGACATAAACAGTAAGAGGGATTTCAGAGGATCTGAGCCGAGTCACAATGCAATGAGCTGTGGGTTTAACCCTATAGACTTTGAAAAACAGAATATTAAATTCTCAGGGCTCTGGTAAGTTCAGCCCTAAATTAATTCTGTTATTAACTAGCCATAAGACTCTGGGACTTTGGACAAGTCATTTCAAATTGCTGAGGCACAAACTTTTTTTTTTTTAATGGAGAGATAGGACATAAGGTTACAATAATAACTTACATTTGTTTGTACATTTATACAGGGGCTAAGGGATTCACTTGCGTGATCTCACCGTGTGTTGAGTGTTATTTTCCCAATTTCATAGGTCACATAGCTAATGTCTGAGCCATGGTTCAACACCAAATATGTCTGCTTCAAAAGTTGAGCATTAAACTGTTCCACTACTGCCTCTTAGAGGGAGTCCATGCCATTTAGCTCTAGAATTCTGTTTAACCTCATGCTCTGTGAGTTTACCATGTATGAACAAATGTATGGCAGATGTATGGAAAAAGGGACACAGAGGAAACCACAACACTCCCGGACAGGGTAATGTCCCCAGAATGCATAAATTCTAGGGGGCATGGGTCATCATCTGCATCTAGAGTTTTGCATAACTGATACACTCCACAGAGCCCCAGTGAAGAGGGGTTCAGATGAATCCTCTTGAGTCAATTCTTCGTAATGTACTTGACTAATATTTTTAATACCAAGTAATGTTGGTACCTTATTTGCAGAAATTAGCTTAAAAGAAGATAACTGAGATGTTAAGGCCTAATGATTGCAGTAAGAGCTATCCTTTTGCTAAACATAAAAATAAAAAAATTTAGTGGCCTTTCTTTCCTATTGCATGTTACTCAGAAGTTGCTGGCTGGCTAAGGAATTCTTAGTATCTTTCATCCACAGTTTCCCCTAAGTTAGTGTGGTACTTCTGTTCAATAACAAAAGATTTAAGACTAACCTGAATATACACATCACTTTAAAGTTTTGTTTAGCTTTTTTACGACACAGGGAAGGTGCTTTTTCACCTCATACACCACATCATGCAGGCAACCAATCTATTAAGCACCACCTATGATTTTGGCTTAGATTAAAGGCCTGAAGAATAGCACAAAACTGAAGTTCTATAGAAGTTCTTATCAGATAGAATTTACTTTATGAGAGGAGCTCAAAACACTTTGACATGAAGATCCACACTCACCATTGCTGGTGCTTATCTCCATTATAGAGACTACCAAATTGTCATTATTTGTTTACATGAATACAATAACATCCCCTCTTGCAGGAAAAGTTTCTTGAGGGTCAAAGCCTAAGAATGACTTGGCAAAGCAAAATCTTAACATAGCCCACAGATTGGTGGCCCAGTCACAACTCCACAAGACCTCAGTTGTGAGTCAGGGGAGGAGTAAGTCACAAATCTTAGCAAGATATGAAATGATCTGGAGCCTGAGAATCTTGAGATCAAGGTTGCCAGCAATTAGCTATGTAACTTTGGTTTCTTAATTTTTTTTTCTTAAAGAGGCAAGAGATACTGAGATATTGCATAATCAACTAAGGTGGGAAATTCTACATTAAAACAAAGTTAATTGTTTTGTTCCACTTGAGGACTCTTCAGGCACTATAATATATTATCCAAGAAGAAAACAAGAGTTCCATGTTACCCAAACTTATTTAACCTTGGAACCCTAGTTTCAAATATCATTTCTCAGAACCAGTATTCTACTGTATACAATTTAAGAGCTATAACACTAAAAGATTCCCAAAGCCCTTCAAGCAGTTATATTCTGAAATTTAACCCTATAAGTCTCTTTTCCTTTCCTCTAATCCTAGTGAGAACATCTACTTAAGATCCTACATACCCAAACCCTTTGTAAACTTCAAAATACCAAATTAATTGTTAGTTATTACCTATAAGGGCAAAACCTATAGGAGATGGAACAGACTGTTCTGTCATCACATTTTTCTCTTAAGAAACCCTGAGAGCATGGGTAGCAAACAATCTCTACTAGAAAATCTCTGTTCTGACCTTCAAGCTTGTTTAAAAAAAAAAAAAAATCAAAAAACATGCTTAATCACACACTTAGAGAAAATAAATTCTAGAGGTCTGGCACCATTTTGTTTAAAAAAATAACAAA
Organism: Cryptoprocta ferox; assembly: GCA_028646485.1. Lineage (NCBI taxonomy): Eukaryota > Metazoa > Chordata > Mammalia > Carnivora > Eupleridae > Cryptoprocta > Cryptoprocta ferox. Next base: position 44,215,648 of record CM053573.1, read on the forward strand.
ATCTTTTGTTTTGTGTTAATAGTGTCGTAACTAATTAAGGGGGAAATCAACTGCCAGGTTACATGAAAAGACAAGGCCTGATTCCCCTAACATCTTCTTTGTATCCATGAGAAGCAAGCTGATGGTCTGCTGCCTGCATGGTGTTCAGCTTAGCCTCCACCAACTGGGACTCATTAGCCAAGGGTAACAAATATGTAACCAATGCTTTTCCCAGATATTCCACCACAAACCAAGTACCACGGTGTCCGTCACTTGCCTCGAAGGCCTGGGTCTGAGCCGTTCAAGATGCTCCCTCCAGCTCAGCCTAAAGCATGGGATTTCCATTAGACGGTGTTCCTTACATCCAAGCAGGCAATGCTGCAGTATAAATGTTACTCCTTTCTTTGTGGAAAGGTGGAAAGGGAGATGAACATGCTAATTAACTGAGACTTTAACTTCTTAATTTTAATGTTTAACAAATAACTTATTCTACTTTAATTTTCCTAAGGCTAAGTCAACATACAGTTCAAGTGGCTTTGGGAATTAAATAACTTTTACAGAAGCTTGTTCTCCAAATGGAAGTTTGTGTTGCTGTGTGATGTGAGCTTATTCACAAGCAACATTAGCCAGAAGTACCTCAAAATGGCTTTTACCCTGTGGATAATGGGATGTCCATGCAGACATTAGAGGCCTGAATGAACATACAAAGCCACATGCAGCCCAAGAGCATGGTCTAAGTTTCAGGGCTCTGGAACAAGGCTACCAACAGGCATAGGGCCAAGCTGGGCAAGGGACGGTCTCACCCCATAGGATGCCCTCCCCAGCTCTCCCTACATTGCCATGTAACTCTCCTTTAGGTCAGAAAGCTCTACTATCTCTAGAAGGCTGCTGTTAAAATCTACCAGTGTATCCTACCTCACATTGACTTATCAGATGAGAGTGAAACTCTTGAAAGAACTGAGAAAATGAGACCATGTCTAAGGAACAAGATTGCAAGGAGTCAGATGGGGCCTTGACAGGATGTGGGGGACAGAGAATGGCAGAATCTCTACCCAAGGGCTACTGCAGGACATTCATATTCTAGGAGACCTGACCAACCAGAGGTGGAGGGGAGGAATTAGAGAAGTGTGTCGAGAAAGAATTCCAAATGGGAGCTGAGAAGAGAAATGTGGCAAGCCAGTTTCACTACTGCTGTAAGAGCACACCAGTATGCTCTCCTAGCAAGTTTGGCCCATGTCCCCAATATGTTCTACTAAGAATTTTTCTAGTCAAACAAGAAGTTATCCACACTCTCAAAATAAGAAGCAAAACAAAGAAAATGCTAAAAAGAGTGAACCTAAATCACTTGCACAGTTTAGCTCTTCCATTTGTCCTGGAGCAAAAATTGATGAGGTTTTAAAGAGACAGACACAAAAGTATGTGTTGCTGTCGTTGTTTTCTCAGCAACTAGAGGTCCCATTCACCAAGGCTTCAGCCAGTCCAGTTCAAGGAGAAATTCGTCTACCAGAGATAGTGACTTAGCTGAGCCCTAAAAGAGAGAGGAAGGGCAACATAAACAGGACTAGCCTCCTGCATTTGGCTAAGAGAAAGGTGAAAATTAAAAGTGATAATTCAAGTTTAGAAGGCATCATTGCAAGAAATTAGTCAAGGGCCAAATACACTGAGAACCCAGAAACTTCTAGTGAATTCATTGAGGAGAAGGGAAATGAACAACTGAGCTAAGTAGCCTTGCTCTCCTCCAGCTGAGACAACCTTCTCAAATATCACCCCCCCATCTTCAGTGGTGAGAACTCCAAACCTTGGCAGTTCTGTAGTTTTGCCACAAGTTTTATTCTTGAGAAGCCAAGAGCAGCAGAAAACCTATCTGCACGTTTTCCTTTTTTTTTTTTTTTATTATTTAAATTTTAGCTAGTATTTTTTTGAGAGACCCTTGAATTCCCTTCATGGAAATTTTCTAAGGATAAACAAGGTAAAGTTTAAGGCTTAAAGATAGGTCTTTTAAAAAAATCAGACTCCCCTCCATCCAGGATATTCAACCTGAACACACACATACACATACATACATACATACATACATACATACATACATAAAACAAATCAAGAGTCTTTACTACTGACTGACAGAAACCTTAAAGGAACTGAAATGCATGACCTTAGAGGAAAACTCAAGGCTACTTAAATAAGCCTCATTTTAATGAACCACAGCATAGCTCATTTGCACCCTCAAAACTTCATATTTATACTCCTGTCTGCTAGTAGAATAGGTGGCTGGGCTTTTGTTTTGCTTTATCCAAGTGGAATGCATTTCTCCAGGAGCACAGCATATCTCAGACCTGGGTCTGGATGGAACCCAAGGAATGTAAGATCAGAGAATGCCTGAAGTTACCAGATAATGGCCAAGAGGCAATGAAGCTTTTGATTTCGTAAAATAAGGAATTGGACTAGATGAACTCTAAGAGTCTTCCAGCTTGAACATTCTGTGATTCTATGATTCCACCCCACATTCCATATTCATTGACAAACAAGGAAAATCTGATCTGGACTGGTGGTTTTTGAAACCTCACGATTCCGTGAAGCACCAGGAAAATGTGGTCATACCAGACATATTTAATTTGTATGTATTTCATCATTGCTGAGCTCTCCCCAAACATTAAATTGGAGATAGGGTTCAAGGGCATTTGAAAAAAAATTGACAGAAAAGATTCTGGCTACTGGGTTTGTATTAAATTAACCTATGGGGGAAAAACAGTATAGTTATAAGACATTCTTATAACAGGTAACTATAATCCTAAGGGCTATAATCAGCTCTATCCTGGAAAACTCTGTGAGGAGAGGGAAGTTTTTGAGGGAAGAGTTTGGAAATAGAGCTCAGATGGTCAGTCTGGAAATTTTGTCCAGCTATTATTAGTGATTTTTTTTTAATTTTTTTGGTGAGGCTCATCATATACTAGGAAAAATAAAATGGCTTTATTAAAAAATAAAATGTACTTGGATAATAAGTTACACACACAATTTTTAAAATTAAGCTTTAGTTAGGCATGCCTGGGTGGCTCAGTGCTTAAGCGTCCAACTTCAGCTCAGGTCATGATCCCACAGTTTGTGAGTTCGAGCCCCATGTCGGCTCTGTGCTGATGGCTCAGAGTCTGGAGCCTGTGGATTCTGTGTCTCCCTCTCTCTATGCCACTCTCCCCCTCATGCTCTGTCTCTCTCTCAAAAATAAATAAACATTTAAAAAAATTTAAAAAATTAAGCTTTAGTTAATCCAGTAAAATTCACCCTTTTTAGTGTACGGTTCTGTGAGTTGACAAATAGATGGCCATGTGTAACGACCACCACAATTAAATCATAGAACAGTTCCACTATTCCAAAAACTTCTCCCATGCCTCATTGTAGTCAATCCCTCCTTGATCTGTTCTTTGTCCTTAAAGATTTGCCTTTGAAAGCATGAAAGTAGTTCTCTTTTTAACCTGGCTTCTTTCACTGGCATGGGTACATCTGAGATTGATCCCTGTTGTTGCATGTATTAATACTTTATTCTTTTTTACTGCTGTGTAGAATTCCATTTTATGGTTACACCACAGTTGAGAGCCATTATTCAGTTGTTGGCAATTATGGGTAAAGCCACTATACACATCCCTATACAGATTTTTGTATCAACGTGAGTTTTTCATTTCTGTAGAGTAGGTAGTTAGGGAGTAAGACTGCCGGGTTTGGGTCCAAAGTGTATGTTTAACTCTATCAGAAATTACCACACTGCTTTCCAAACTGGCTGAACCACTTGACATTCTCACCAGCACAGTACTAGAGTTCAAGTTTCTCTACATCCTTGCCAATACCTGGTATCACCAGTTTTTTCTTTAAGCGTCTCCAATAAATATGTGGTAATATCACACATGGTTTTAATCTGTTTTTCCCCAATGATAGATAATGTTGATTATTATTTCATATGCTTATTTGTCATCCATGTATTTCTTTGGTTAAATGTCTTTTTGGATCTTTTGTTCACTTTTTTTGGGTTATTTTCTTATTATTGCCTTTTAAGTGTTCTTTCTTATTCTGGATAAAAGTCTGTTGTCAGATATGTGATTCAAAAACATATTCTTCTAGGTTATCTTTTCATTTTCCTAACAGTGAATTTTGAAGAGCTACAGGACTACTTTGGAAGCCCATAGTTTAGGGCTAGAAAACGAAGAGACAGAAAAAGCCTGCGTTTCTTTTTTTTATGTTTGTTTATTTATTTATAAATAATAAATAGCACAGAGCCTAACATGGGGCTCAATCCCACCAACTGTAAGAATATGACCTGAGCCAAAATCAAAAGTTGGACACTTAACTGAGCCACCCGGCAACCCCAAGATAGCTCACATTTCTTATTTGATCACCCTCTTCTCTGTTGAGAATGTTCCCCAGAATGAAACTGTGTTACCAACATCAGGAGGAGGGGACTGAAACTTCTCAGATTTGAATAAATTCGAATGGAGTATCTTGTTCTCTAAAAAGAACATGTAATTCCATTAGAGGAATCTCCTCTCCTGTGCCTAAGAGAAATGCAAATGTGAGGGGAACCAGTGAGGAAATTGTTAAGACTGTTAGTGGAACAGGAGAAGTTTAGATCCACCAAATGCCTTAGATCCAAAAGAGAGAACATGGATATAGCATATGACAAAGGAGAGTGAAGTGCGCATTGATGACAAGAAACTCCACAAAAGGGAACATTGTGACTACATAGTCAGTTAATAGTTTGATTCCTATTAGCAGTTAGCATGGGTTCATTAATAGGTCAAAACAGCATAACCCTCTCTTTCCTGCTCTGGCAGGCCAAGAAAATGAGTTGGTACAGAACATATAATTTCTGCACTTCACAAAAAGACTCTAAAAAATTTAGCTTATAATATGAAAAAATGTGAGAGAAATGATCAGGTAGTTGCATTTATAATTTTTAAAGAAATTTGTGCAGTGGGTATTTATCAGTGAGTCAGTGGCTACCTAGACAGTAGCTACCTAGAAAGAGGTAGGCCTACCTACTTACTGTCTTGATTCTTTCATACCAAATAATTTTATTTATGATTTATATAAAAATATAAGAGGCAGGCATGCTAAATTTATATAAAGCTGAAATGATTTTTGATTTTTCATTGACCCATTAGTATTTCAGTATTGTTAGTCTACACATATTTGTGAATTTTTTAGTTTTCTTCTTGTAACTGACTTATAGTTTCATAGCATTGTAGGCAGAAAACGTGCTTGATATGATTTTCAATCTTCTTAAATTGGTTAAGAACTGTTTTGTGGCCTAACATGTGATCTATCCTGGATAATGTTCCATGTACAGTTGAGAAGGATGTGTATTCTGTTGCTTTTGGATGGAATATTGTGGATATATCTGTTTTGTCTATCTAATTTAGCATGCCATTTAAAGCTGATGTTTCCTACTTTATTTCTGTCTGGATGATCTATCCATCGATGTAATAGGGTGTTAAAATCACTAATTATTGTATTACTGTCAATTTCTCCATTTAGATTCATTCTTTTTTGCACTATATTTTTAGGTTCTCCTATACTGGGTGCATAAATACATACAAACGTTCTATCTTCAATATGTAATGCCCTTCTTTGTTTCTATTACAGTCTTTGTTTTGAAGTTATTTTGTCTAATATAAGTATAGTTACCTAAGCTTTCTTTTTGTTTCCATTTACATGGGATATGTTTTTACATGCCTTCACTTGCAGTCAGTGATGGTCCTTAAGTCTGAAGTCTCTTTTAGGCAGCATATAGATGGTTCTTATTTGGGTTTTGTTTTGTTTTGTATCCATTCAGCCACTCTATGTCTTTTGATTGTGGAATTTAGTCCATTGACATTTAAATTAATTATTGATAGGTATGTATCTATTGCCATTTTGTTAATTGTTTTCTGGCTATTTTGTAGTTCCTTTGTTCTTTTCTTCATCTCTTAGTCCCTTCCTTTGTGATTTGATGACTTCCTTTAGTGGTAGCTTAGATTCCTTTCTCATTATCTTTCATATATCTACTACAGATTGTTGCTTGTTGGTTACCATGAAGGTTACATATAATAATTTACAACTATAGCCATACATTTTAAGTTGATAATAACTTAAATGTAAACATATTCTGAAGATCTATACTTTTATTCCCCGTACATTTATGTTTTTGATTTCACATTTTCTTTTTATCTTTTTTTTTAAAGTTTATTGAGAGAGAGAGAGAGAGAGAGAGAGAGAGAGCACAAATGGGGAAGAGACAGAGAGAGAGAATCTCAAGCAGGTTCTGCACTGCTCAAACTCATGAACTGTGCAATGATGATCTGAGCCAAAGTCAGACACTTGACTGACTAAGCCACCAAGATGCCCCTCTTTTTATCTTTTTACAAAGATTGTATTTTTAAGTAATTTTCACACCCAACATGGGGCTCAAACTTACAAACCAGACATCAAGAGTCCTATGCTCTACCAACTGAGCCAGACATGCACCTCTCTTTTTATCTCTTTATCTCTTAACTACTGATTGTGTTCACAGTTATTTTTATGACTTTTGTCCTTTAACCCTCATACTAGCTGTATTGGTAATTAAGCCACTACCTTTACTATATACTGTATTTCCTTTTTCCAGTGAGATTCATACTTTCGTATGTTTTCTTGTTACTAATTAGTGCCCTCCCTTTTCAGCTTAAAGAAGTCCCTTTAACATTTCTAATGAAGCCAATTTAGAGATGATAAACTCCTTTGGCTTTTGCTTGTCTGGAAAATGCTTGATATCTCTTTTAATTCTGAGTAATTTTGCTATGTAGGATACTCAAGGTTGGAAATTTTCTCTTTCAGCACTTTGAAAGAAGTGTCACTCCCTCGTGGACTGCAAAGTTTCTGCTGAAAAATATGTTCAAACCTGTTCTAGCTCTTAGTTATCTCTCAAATCTTTGTGATTGTCCAAACAGCCTATTTAATTTTTAATAGCTCCCAATAGTTGAGATTGTGCCAAGACCAGTCAGTGTCCCAAAGGAGAGGATCAGTCAACATTTGGATTCAGACTGATTGGAAGCCAGGCCCTTAGGGATTAGCTTTTAAGGAATGCAAATATATACAATCCTGTAGGACTGCAAACATTAGCCCCACTGGCTCCCCAAATCAAGCAAACTGGAGATGTATCCTGGGCAGCAGTCACTGGAAGAATTCAGCAAATCACAGTAAGACAGAGGGACAATGCAAAGATTATGTTCATGAGCCTGTGTCCCCTGAGAGAAACTCCCTAGCCTCTGATATGTGCCACACCTGAAGCCTGGCCCCTAAAGCTGAAGCTCCAGTTCTAGCAAGTAGGCGTCTTTCATGGAAAGGCTGGGGTTGTGTATCAGTCTGCTGCCTGTGCAGTGCCCTGGGGGTGATATTCTTCCAAGAACTCTCTCTGATTGTTAAAGACTCATGGGACCCAAGAACACAAGCCTCCTTGTTTTCCAAAGCTAGGGAATCAAGGGGGTGTCCCCTGACATTCTTGAAACCACCACCTCTCTGGGAGATACTTATGCTCTGGAGCACAGCAGAGGGATACTGTAAAGATGGTGCCACCAGTTGGACAAGGCAGAGAGGGAATGCAAAGATAGTACTCACCCAAAAACCAAGGAGAAAAAAAAAAAGAAAATGAAGAAAAAAGAAAAAAAATTAAAGAATAAAAATAAATAAATATATTATATAAAGGAGAAAAATATGGCATTTGGCAGCTTTAGCAAAGCAGAGAGATATAAGGAAGATGCCACCACCAACCTCCATCCCTGGAAATTTATCCTAGCAGTATCCCTATACCTTAGACCAATATTTCAAAATTAGGAGGTGAGTCTCTTTCAAATAAAATCTGGGCACTTTTTAAAGAGCTGCTTCTCAACTGGGCCCTGGGGTGAGCCAGTCTGTATGCTAACCCTTTAAGAGATGTTCCTTAGTGTGCCATAACCCCATGGGTCTGTTGAACATGAGCCCCACTGGTATTCAAAGCCAAATGTTTTGGGCACTTATCTCTCAGGTGCTGGTCTTAAAAGTTAGGGTGCCCATGTGGAAAATGAACCTTTTGCTCATCAGGAGAAGTTTGGATGCATTTTGAGTGAGACTCTCCCCGACTCATTGTGGGTCACCATCCCAAGGGTAGGATTTATGGCAAGTAAGTGGCTTAGCCTTTCCTACCCACTTTGATGTGGTTTCCCTCTCATTTGTCCAATGTGAAAAGGCTGCTCTCCCAGTTTTTAGTTTTTTTCCAGAGGAAATATTTCCTATATATAGCTATATATATTTTCCTATATATAGCTCTAGATTCAATGTATCTGTGGGAGGAGATAGGTTCAGACTCTTCTTATATCCCATCTTGAACCAGAAGCAAAATAAGTTTTAAAGGAGATAAATTTTAAGTCCTACTCTGAAGCCCAAAATGCAGTCTGAGTTCTTAGTAGTGAGGGGTACAAGCTCAGCATGAATGGGTGAGAACATGTTAAGTCAACAGTAAGCTTGATCTAAGTCAAAAATGAGACATAATGTTCAAAAATCCTAATATGCAATCTTGGGATATATTTATGAGTTAATCATTTTAAAATAAGGAAGGATAATAGTTCTATTTGGGCATACCAGGAGTTTGTGTCCAATTTGAGGCACACTCACCAGAAAGGCTACAAACTGGGAGCAAGATCTGAGAGCAATAGCCAACCATACAGTGTAAGCAATCACCTAAGAAAACAGACAGGATGGATATGTGAGGGAAGGAAAAAACATTTTGAGACCCTATAGTTGCTCACATAAATAGCAAAAGCTTTACTGTGATTAAAGAACCAGACTTGCTCAAGATGATTCCAGAGGGGTTATAACTTCAAGAGAACTCCAAAACTAAGACCAAGAGGACAAAAGTCCTGGTAGGAGAAAATTTCTGACTAAGCTGCTCAAAGATGGAGTATATTGCTTTGGAAGTTAGTAATTTCCTTTCTTTAAAAGAAGACATTCAAGAATAAGTCAGATTATCTCTTAGAGAGAATGTGTATGTAAAGGAGATTTTAAAATGCAATGAATATATGTATAAAATAACTATGAAGTTCTTACCAATGAGTTTATGATTCAGTGATAATATGGTACTTGTTTGAACTTTCATTTTTCTAAAACTTAAAAAAAAAGGAAAATTAACAAATATGAAGAGGGAAATAGGACCCGTAACTACAAAAGAATATTTGGAATCAATTTGGAAATGTTTCCAAGAAGTTGCATTTGAACAGTTTGGGTTGTTTTTGAATTTTGTGTCAAACTGAAAATTAGATTTCAAGATTTTATGAGTTGCAGAGATATTAAATTTTTTGCATTGTTTCTTACACTTGACATTTATAAGAAATCATAACCAATTGAAATGAAATAAACAAATATAATGTTAAGTAAAGCAAGAATTTTTTATTAGATATAGTGGGAACCTTTCAGTTTTGGTGAAATTAAAGAGAAAATAAATTAACATTTGAAAGGGAAATGAAAAGAGTGTAGTATATAGTAGGCTCAGTATTGACAAATATAGTGATAATTTCAGGATAGTCAGTGGGGAATTAAGATGAATAAGTATTGTCTTAAATTATGTATGTTACATACAAGATAATAAATTTAAATAACAAAGGAAAATTTGTGGGGATAAAACTGAGCAACAGAAAAACATAGAACTGCCTGGTGGGGAAACTGAAAACAATCAAAATCTCATCAATAACAATCACATGCCTTCTCTAAAAAAAGGATCACCACTAAGTACTGTCAGAAAATCATCCCAGAATTAGTTTACTCTGGGTTCATAGAGTTCACCCAGTTAATGGCTAAAAACAATCAATTCAGAAGCTGAAAAGTTCACATGCTCTGGGGGTGGAAAATGATAGTGCCAGATACAAAGGGAAAATGATAATAAGTTGAATTAAAATTCTCCAGACTTTCTCTATGATTCTTGGCAACATAATCAATATCATTTAGCACAATAACATGTTGTGTGATACATAACATACAGATGTATGCATAGATATACATATATCTATATTATAAACATGTATATACATATACTTTTTTCCCCGTCATTCCCTTTTCCTTTTCCCTTATCACTCTAGTCTACAATGGAAATAAAAATGGAGAATTTGCACATATATATGTACATTTCAAGTAATTAGATTCATTTATCAGTTGTTAGAGTTTAAATAATACCATGACTAGGATTTTGTAGTCATACAGACTACCATGCGAGTGGTATCCTACCCAGCAAGGGGACAAGAAAGAATGGGAGAGGGGCGCCTGGGTGGCTCAGTCGGTTAAGCGTCCGACTTCGGCTCAGGTCATGATCTCATGTCTCGTGGGTTCGAGCCCCGCATTGGGCTCTGTGCTGGCAGCTAGCTCAGAGCCTGGAGCCTGTCTTCAGATTCTGTATCTCCCTCTCTCTGACCCTCTCCTGCTCATGCTGTCTCTCTCTGTCCCTCAAAAATAAATAAAAAACATTAAAAAATTTTTTGAAAAAAAAAAAGAATGGGAGAATGCTAGATATCCATCACAATGGTCAACAGGAAGAGCAAAGGGGGCCAAGAAAGGGCTCAAGGTGAAGTTGTTAAAAAACAACTTAGACAAACTCCACTTTTATTCTCATTTTTCTCCAGGAGATCTGGCTTTCATAATGATCATCTAGCACAATGCAACATGGTGGAGGTGATTTTATTTTAATGATGATCAAAATAAATTTATAAATCATTAAACAATGGCTTGATCTCCTCATTTCAGGTTGTCTTAAGGCACATACTAAAGAAACTTCCTATTGTTGATTAATTCTTTTGTTTTTAAGAAAAGCCTCAAAATGGCTTTTTCATCAAAGTACATGCTTTGAAGTACATTACAGAAGTGACTTCATGTGGCTTTGTGTAAAAGATTCACAAAGACCACCTCCTCCAGGAAGCCTTCTCTGATTTCCCAAAGCTGCTCCCCAGTTATCACTCTTCAGCTTCCTCTATGGCTCTGCAAGCCCCTCTCTTAGCACTTCCTTTATTCTAATGAATCATTCAAATTCATCACTTCAGTTAGATAGCAAGCTTTTACACTCCCAGCATCTAGCCCAATACTTGGCACAATAATGGCATTTGATAACACGTGGATACATGAATGACCAAATACCAAAAAACTTACTACATTTTAAGTCCATGTTCCTTGACTATCTCCTTAGACTATGACCTCCTTGGCAAAGACATTTAGTTATAGGACCAGGCTGCCCAGCAATGACACTTTCTTCAAAGTATATCCTTTGGAAAATATATGGAGTTATTTTTCCTCATAACTTAGAAATTTTAAAATCTGTTACTTAACCCTTAATAAATAGTTGGTAATTCTACACCACCCAAAAGACAGATTAGATTACTTATTTTAAAATTTCCTTCTTTACAAACCATTTCAGAAGCACTAACAAATAAATATTATACTAGCAATTTAGGTAGCAGTTATAATGTCTTCTTTGTCATCTCTGCCTTCATTTCATTCTTGTAAAAATGTCAGTGTGTTTAGGGAGGTCCCAGGGAAATGAACCAAACTAATTCAGTCAGAACAACTGACTCCACATCCTTTTAGTCTGCAGACCAATGTAGAAACCATTTCCCTCCTGCAAGGAGACTACTTTTGCCAAATCAAACAGCAGACACAAAAGCAAATGGAGTGGGTTCTCTGGCTCAGTCTCCTACCTTTGATTGGAAATAGGCATTTTCTTCCTCCTTCTTACACCCTTCACAGGATGCTCAATGATCACCCCTGGAAGTTCCAAGTACTTTGACAAGTGCTCATGGAGGCCAGTTGGATTTCTTTTGAAGGGTTTAAATTTCTCCACCCTACCACCTAGTCATGAAGAAATTTAGAAGTTATGAAAGTTCTGGAATCAATGGTTTCTTTTTTATAAAAGATAATATCTTACCATGCAACCAATGACCAAAATAGCATATACTTTAAGCACTAGTGAATGTCAATGTTTACTTTGGGACAGTACTGGACATTTTAATTCCTTGTAGAGGCTCCAATGTGTATGCAACAACTCATATATCCTACACCTTTTGCCATCATCTATAACTTATCTTTTTTTTTTTAATTTTTTTAATTGTTTATTTATTTTTGAGAGAGAGAGAGACAGAGAGAGTGTGAGCAGGAAAGGGGCAGAGAGTGAGGGAGTCACAGAATCTGAAGTAGGCTCCAGGCTCTGAGCTATCAGCACAGAGCCTGACATGGGGCTTGAACCCACAAACCATGAGATCATGACCCGAGATGAAGTCGGACTTAGCACTTAACCGACTGAGCCACCCAGGCACCCCTATAACTTATCTTTCTATAGAACCCCTATTAAGGCAGGGGGAAACCCCTCTCTTCCAAATTAAAATTATTTCCTTTGGGTTAATTCAGTAAACTTTAAGTTTCTTACTTCTCTAGGGGTTCCCCCACCCTAGCTCCACCTTCCAAAGCTGGCACCAAGGTACAGGAGAGGCTTTCATATCCTTCACTGCTTTTTTCTTCCCTCTCTAGTATATGTGGTTGGTCTTGACAACCACTAGTATTGTCCCTAGGAATGCTTCCATGATATCTGTTGAGATTAAATTGATCCCTGGCATGTCATCAGTTTAACAACACCTGCTGATTTCTTGTCCTGATTCAGTGCTTAGGTGTCTTCTGCTCAAGCATATAGAAGTATTTAGGTCACCCAAAGGCCACACCTAACTTACAGGTTACCAGCACATCAGGTCTAGTCTATCTGCCTTGACATTGAACCATTTCAAAATGCTTACCTGGTTGGCACCATAATGCTTCAGCATATGCAGAAAGAAACAAATTCTATAAGGGGCTGACTTCAAGATTGTCTAAGAAGTAAGAAGCAAGCACCCTGCACAGGGAGCTTCCAAAAATTATCTATGAATTTCTGCTTCTCACTTCCACTTCTTGGGATTTTCTCCAAGAGAATTACACTAGGACAATAAAATCTGACTTCTTGTTTCTCTTTCTTCTACCTTCCAGTCACCATGGGAAAACAAAACAAAACCAAAAACCAAAACCAAAACAAAACCTAAGTACCTGAATGGGAATTTTCCTTACAACAGACTCCAGCATTTCTATACTTCTATACTTATATGACTTATAATAAAACTCTATGAAGCAAGTGTGCCAGGTTTGGCTTTTGATACTTATAGTGAGGGAGAAATGGAAACTTAATAAATTCTTTTCTTTCTCGAGAAAACTAGATTTCAAAACCAATCTAGGGGTACCTGGGTGGCTCAGTCGGTTAAGTGTCTGACTTCGGCTCAGGTCATGATCTCACAGCTTGTGGGTTCGAGCCTCGCATCAGACTCTGTGCTGACAGCTTGGAGCCTGGAGCCTACTTCAGATTCTGTCTCCCTCTGTCTCTGCCCCTCTCCCCCATCTCTCTCTCTCCCCCTCAACAATAAAAAAAAATTCCATTACTCTTTACGTTAAAAAAAACAAACAAACCAGTATATTACTATGGACTCAAAAAGTCATCTTAGGGACTCATTCCCAGGGCAAAAAACTTCATGGTTTAATCTTATAGGAGCCAGGTTCAGGAAAATATAGTTTAAAAAAGAACAAAAAAAATTAACTCAAAATGGATTAAAGACCTAAAAGTGAGACCTGAAACCATAAAAATGCTTGAAGTGAGCACAGGCAGTAGTCTCTCTGACAGTGGCTGTAGCAAAATTTTCCTAGACATGTCTCCTGATGCAAGGGAAATAAAAGCAAAAGTAAACTACTGGGACTACATCAAAATAAAAAGTTTCTCCACAGCAAAGTAAACAATCAACAAAACTAAAAGGCTACCTACTGAATGGGAGAAGATATTTGTAAATGATGTATCTGATAAAAGGTTAGTATCCAAAATATATAAAGAACTGATACAACTTAATACCCAAAAAACAAATAATACAATTAAATATGGGCAGAAGACATGAATAGACATGTATACAAAGAAGACATAAAAATGGCCAACAGACACATAAGAAGATGCTCAACGTCACTCATCATCAGGGAAATGCAAATCAAAACTACAATGAGATATCACCTCACATCTGCCAGAATAGCTAAAATCAAAACATAAGAAACAACAAATGTTGGTGAGAATGTGGAGAAAAAGGAACCCTCTTGCAATGTTGGAGGAAATGCATATTGGTGCAGCCACTGTGGAAAACGGTATAGAGATTCCTCAAAAAATTAAAACTAGAACTACCCTATGACACAGTAACTGCATTACAGAGTATTTACCAAAAAAATCCAAAAATGCTAATTCAAAGTGATACAAAGACCCTTATGCTTATTGCAGCATTATTTGCTTCCATAGCCAATTATGGAAGCAGCCCAAATGTCCATTGATACATGAATGAAGAAGATAGATAGATAGACAGATACACACACACACACACACACACACACACACACACACACACACACCAGAATATTATTCAGCCATAAAAAAGAATGAAATCTTGCCATTTGTAACAACATGCATATAGCTAGAGAGTATAATGCTAAGTGAAATAAGTCAGAGAAACAAAGATAAATACCATATGATGTCAATCATATGCAGAATCAGAAACAAAACAAATGAGCTCAAGAAAAAAGAGACAAACCAAGAAATAGATTCTTAACTATAGAGAACTGATGGTTACTAGAGGGGAGGGGGATGGGGAATGGGGGAACATAGAGGGTGAGGATTAAAGAATACACTTATGATGAAAAAAAAAAAGAATGATAAAATACAACTGTTACATAGTTTCAAAATATTGACACACTTTTAGATGTCTTCCTCATAAAATGAGAAACAACAGAAGTTTTATATTAAACTATACCTTTATTCTCTACAATATGGTCTACTCTAGACAGTTGATGAAAATGTGATAAGAAAGGCCTGACAAACTCAAAATAAATATAAATAAATTCCCTAAAACCATTTGGATGTGATGTTCTAAAGTAAAACTTGCAATTTAAGAAACAAACGCAACTAATATGTGTAGGGTCTGCCATATGGCAGGCATTGGAGTTAAAGAAATGAAGATCATAGTCATAATTGTTTTCATACTTGTTCCCTGATATTATACTCTTATCTTTTTCAACTCTCTCTCTCCTTCCCTCTCTCCCCTTCTCTCTCACACACACACAGATATGTACATCCAATACTAATCGCAAGGCAATGACAGTACCTTGCTGTCTTTTAATTGTTAGACAAACATTGTTTATAAAAGAGGTGATCATGGAGGAGGGCACTTGTGGGCAAGAGCACTGGGTGTTATATGGAAACCAACTTGACAATAAACTATATTAAAATTTTTTCAAAAAATATTTCCCTTCACTACAAAAACCTGAAGTATTCATGTAGGGGTTTAAAAAAATACACACAAGCAAAAATAAAAACATTCATGATTCTATCCACTAAAAAAAAAAAGAGGTAGCTTTTATAACCTCATATATAGAAAATAAAATTGAGATCCAGTAAGTTTAGGCAATCTGTCTAAAGTCACCCAACTTATGAGTAATAAGTTGAGACTTAAACCTAATGCCCCTGACACTTCATTTGCTATTTCTTCCATGCACTATTTTGCATCTCCTTGGTATGGGAATCTAAGGATGGTATAATTATCCCCTAAGGGGTCAGGAAGCAAGCAGTTCAGAACTCCAGATAATGTAAGCTGGTGCTACAATAGTTAGGGAATTTACAGAGACAAAGTTAGATACACTATTCCAGAATATTCAGCATACTGCTGCCTGCCAGGTTGGACACTTGTTCCTAATATTCTTTTTTATACTAAGAGGACCTCTGTGTTTGAGCTGAACTCCTGTCCTCCCCATTGCCTTTTTCTTGCAGCAGACAAGGGGAAGTGGAGGCAAGCAGTCATGACCCATGTGGACTGCCTCTAGAACAAGTCTTAGGGATGGTGAAGCAACAGGATAGAAGGGTCCTGGAGCTCTCCCTCTGTGGAACCAACCTACCAGTCTGGATTACTTAAGCCTAGACTGTTAGTAGACTAAGAAATAAATTTTAATCTTATTTAAGCCACCTTCATTTTTGGTTCTCTTAGACCAGCTGAATCTATACTTTCACTAATATGTTTATTTTCCAAAAATCACTCCATAGCATGTGTTCGTATTTAACCATTGACAGTTCTCCATTGCTTACAGAATGAAATCCAAACCTGTCATTCAAGGGCTTTCACAATTTGGCCCCCACCTACCTTCCCTACATTATTTTAACTATTTCTTTTCATTCCAGCCAGACTGATGGACTCATGGTTTCTTGAACACTCCTCCACTCTCCCTCCTCCCCAAAGATTCTTCAATGAACTCTAATTTCTAAACCTCACTTTATTCTTTCAAGGCACTGTTATAGCCCACCTTTGAATACACAGTATCATATGCCCAGAAAATGCTTAAAAGATTTTTTTGTTGAAAAAGAGAAGGCAGAGAAGGAGATTTGAGGAAGGAGGAAGAAAAGGAGAAGGGGAGAAGAAGCATGTAAGAATAAAAAGGAGAAACAAAAACAGTTGGAAATGGGTGACTCTTTTGTTAATGTTGATAATTATGGAGGTGATAGAGGTGATTGGTTCAAAAAGAACCTGTAAAACTAAGAAAGCATTGAAGAAAGCTCTGTGGCCATCAGCATGTCTTGTACCTTTCATGAACTTTTCCTTTATTGTTTATTATTTATTCCTTGGGAATGGGAAAGCAATTAGGCAAATGAGAAACATTAAGAAATTGGTTTCCATTCATTTACTGAGCTATTTTCTCCTCATGCAGAGTAATTTGAATAAACCACAAATTAATTTTCTACCAATGGTGCCAAAGTGTCTTAGAGCATTTTAGGATATTCAGAGTGGCTATTTGAAACTGTATTTATTTTTCAGGGCAGTCTTATTGAAAGTAAAAATCCCAGCATATTGGTATATTGGAAAGGAATGCCATTCTGTTTTCAGTTAGGACTCTGTGTTGTTTTCCCTGACATAAAATAACAGCTGTATCTAGGCAGCATCTTAAATAATTCCTAGTTTATATGAAATACTGAAAAAAAGAATATTGGTAGGAAGAATTAGTAAAAGGGTCCTATGAAAGAGTGTAAATTCATTTAGAGGAAAACTACATGAAGTGATGGTTAACTAAATGCTGTGAACTTCAACCACAGTGTAAATAAGCCTGAACCATTGCAATTTTTTTTCTGACTTCAAGTTTCCAAGTCTTTATCCTCAAATTTGTATTTCTAAGTACTTCCAATGTTCTTGAAGCGTGCAAGAGTGTACCTTCATGGTGATTACTATATTGAAAGATGTTTCCTCCAGTATTCTCCAATAGCAATGGTAACAAGTGTCTCCCATAGTAGCCGAGAGAAGTACTGTCTCTGTACACACACACACACACACACACACACACACACACACACACACACTCACACACACCAGTTTCTCTGGTCAAGCACTGGATCCAAAGCAACTGCATGTACAGTCTCCTTGGTACCAGATTTAGCCTGAGGATAAATTTAGCCAGAAGATATTGTGAGCCAGCTTGGGGAAGAGCCAGAGTGATCCTCTTGCTCTCAGTGACCAGGAAAAGGGCAAGCCCTCCAAAGAGCAGGACTCAACGTGTATGTTTTGTTGTGTAGATAATACAGTCTGTCACAATACCTTTAAACTAGGTTGTTTGCATTCCACCCAAATGTAGTACCATCAAAAACAGATTCAAGTCTTCTTTGGATTTGTTTTCCAGACCCACTACATTCTACCGTGATTTACTGAGATATAAATCAGAGATACAAATACCTGACACTCCCTACTTTACAAGGCTAAAATTATGAATCATGATTTAATACCAACAACTCTTGCTATGTTACACAAGATTCTTTTAGAATAATAACATCTTACATTTGTATCACATTTTATAGTTTCACATTCATTATTTCAAAATGCAGTGTGTTGTTCCTTTGTGATTGCCTTGATAAATTCTTGGAAAATGTGTGATTTCATGTTGCCAATGTTTTTATTTAATACACATTTTATTCAACAAGCACTAATTGAGCACCTACTATCTTCCAAGCCCATGTCACACTCTAAACACATCTACTAAAGTTAACCAAAATGTTTTTCCATTACAACCTTGGACAAGTGGATCCATTATAAATCTCATGTCTATGAGATTAATAAAATATATTTCCCTATATGACATTTCCAGTAAAAGGAAGGAGGTTAAGAATGTATCTAGATCAATTAGGATTTGGATGACTAAATTTTTTTATAAAGTTCTATAAATTGGGGTAAGCTTATGGGCTTTTCTGCTTAAACCAGCTACCCATTTCCAATCACCAAATATGTCATAGAAGAGCTCTGATGTCATGTTCATTGTAGATTAGCAAAAATTATATAGCAACGGGATAAGTAACATTGCTTTCTGGTATACTAGGGAGTATTCTCCTCTAATACTTTGGGTTTGCGTAAATCTGCGGATGGTTCCCACAGCCGGTAGCTATCCTTATGTGCCCTCAGCTTTTGTAACTCCTTGCTGCCCACTGTTCTTGTTCCACAGTCACGCCTTAATGTCTTTTAGCCAACTTTTGTCTCCCAGTTGACCCCGTCCCTGGAATACACCCTAGTCTCATCTTTTGCTCCCAGATAATCTGCTCTTCTCCATAGACAGTATGTCCAAACAACTCCAAGTTGTATTCCATGACCTTTCCAATAACCCACACACCCTCTTAAACGAATGTTTTGCTCATAAAATCATGATGCTTTTGTTTCCCTAGGATTCTCTGTATTAAATACTTTAGAGAGCACTGCCCTGGTTTTTAAATCATAGGCTTAAGGGCTAAGATTTATTGGATGCTTGCACTGTGGTAGGTGCCATGATAGAAATCTCATTTAAGCTCTGTTACAATTTTGGAGATCCATATTAACCCCAGAATATGAATGAGAAAACATTCTCAGAAAGTTAAATGACTTGCTCAAGTGGATTGCTCCTGGTGGATCAAAAGTAGACTTTAACCTACATCTCTCAGATTCAGCATCATTTATGGTGCAGCTAGAGGACCAATTCCTGTACCCAGTAATTTAATAGATGGAGTTTTCTAACGGTATTTGTCACAAAGGTATTAGAAGAGCCCAAACAGAAAACATGGGAGGGGAGAAAACCAGGAATTTCTAACTACAAGAGGCTGCAATTATCCCCAGAGTTGGATGGGCAAAGGCAGGAAGTGATGTCGCCAAAGACATGTAGAAGCTGGAACCCAGCAGGCTCAGACAGTGGGAGTTGGGGCTGAAGAACAAGCTGTCTGGCAGGAGCTGAAGCTACAGAAGAAACAGTCACTATTAAAGATATCCCTGAAGCAGAGAGAGATAGAGATAAGTACCCTGGATTATTCCTTGCTCTATCCCTCCTATTTCTTGCCAGTGCCTCCCAGTTCCACTCCTAGAGGAAAGCTGAACGGTAAAGTTTTGGGAATAACAAAAATAGCTCTTTCCAACACAGAGAAGGGAGCAGGGGAAGGACAGGAAATGGATTTGAGAATAAGCAGGCAACTGATTCCAAAGTCCATACTAACTTCACTAAGACACAACTGCTACCCTCTGTCATTTGCATCCAATACTGATAACAGAGTGTAGCCTGTGGCTGTGACAGACAAATCACCCATCTGTCCATTGATTAATGCCTGTTTTTCCTCCTAAGCACTGCCAAGCAACTCACACACACAGCCACTAGAACATAGTGGATACTCAGTGACTGTCTGCTTTTTTTCTCTCAGTTGTTGACTAAGCCAATCAAATTATCTATAACAATGGTAGTGTAACCATAAGACATGGACATCAAATAACTAAAAAGAGAAGTATTTCTCATGAATAAAGGAAGCTATGAGAACAGTATAATTTTTCAATGTTGACCTTTAGTGACATTATTTTAACTTTGTTGTTAAATCATTTCCATGGCTCAGGTGACAAGAGGTTTACCATGCAGCCAAAAAAGCTGTCGAGATAGCCTGGGAGGCCTTCGGAAATCTGTCATTTACTACCTAGCCCCAACTTCTCTCCTCTGAAGAGAAGAAAATGCCAATACCACCTTAATACCGTCAAAAGTCACTTGCTCAGCTTCTTAGTTATACCGGTTGATATTATTGTTGGAATTCATTACTTCTCAAGTGTCCCCTATTTAATCTATTTCACATTCATAAGGAGTATGTAATCCAAAACCAGCACAGACTCAATTAAACTCATTACTTGATCTTAAAAGTAATTCCCTAACATATGGAAGAAGGCACATTTTGGGGAAATGTCAATGGCTCTGGAGCATCAGAGTGACAACGTTCCCCAATGTTGGATACTCATCCAAACATATTTAATCCCCTTCATTATAAAAATTACAAGAGAAATTTCTTAAGAACCATCTTACTAGCAGAATTCTAGGTATTTCCTGTTCCCAAGGGCAGAGAAATATTGCAAAATCGACATTTTTTAATGACATTTCAGTACTGTCTCTCTTGGCTGAAAACAGCAAAAGCAAGAGACCCATAAAAATGAAAAAGGGAAAAAAGGTTAATTAAAAAATTTCAGCCCTATTTAAGGGTAATTTAGCTAATTTTTATGTTAAACCTTTAAGTCAATTCATATTTTATCCAAACAAGCTTGCCCACTTGTGGTGATTACATCATGAATAAATGAAAATAAACACATATGTCTCCTCTAAGTCTAATTCTTCCATGATAACTATAGTAAGAAATGAGTATTACCAATTTACTATAAAGACTAAACACCACGTGGTTGAATTGTTTGGCTATTTGTACATTGTTACTACTCATTTGGAACACAGTCTTAGATTAGCTTATCTGAACTGGTGGCAAAATCTAATGTTGTATTAAAGTCTGTGAAATGAATTCATGTTAAATATGATCCTTTGGTCTGAAAATTTAGTATCTAGCCAGCATAAACTTCAACTCTTCTGGCAGGAAAGTTTACAATTTCTCTCAATTTCAGAGTATCCACCGCCCCCCATCCCTATCCTACAACACACACACACACACACACACACACACACACACACACACAATCTTTCCTCCATCATATTACCCAGAAGGCTACTATAAGAAGAGTGTGCTGAGCCTTCCTTGGTCTGTTTCAGATCTTTTTTCCTTTCCCCTATGCAGCTCTGTAACAAGGTGGTGCTGCCCCCTGCAGGCTACATTCCCTGAGCTCTCAGCTGGCTCTGACTTCAGCCAAGTACAGGCAACTTGTGGGAACACTGGAGAGCTGGAGAAAAGGAAAAGCCTCGGCATTTCTACCTCTTTTTCTGCCCCAGGCTGCATCTCTCGCGTGGCTTCATGGCAAGAAAGGTCAGTTGCAGTTTTAAATTCCACTACATGACTCCAATGACCAGGATCCAATAAAAATCAGATTGCAATTCATAAATATATCAATACTTGTATACTTCATACTTACACAATGTTATATGTCAATTATACCTCAATTAAAATAAAACTCTTTCTTCATCTCTCTTGTTATAGCTTCTTTTGCTGCTAATCTCTGGCTTGCCACTCTATCTCCTATTTGGTTTCTCATATCTTCCATCTTATCTATAATTCACCCTATTAAATTCCTACCATTTTAAATGTTTATTTATGAGGGAGAGAGAGCGAGAGAGAGCGTGAGCACACAGGGAAGGGCACAGAGAGAAGGAGACAGAAAATCCCAAGCAGGCTCAGTGCAGAGCCTGATGCAGGGCTCAATCTCAAGGACTGTGAGATCATGACCTGAGTCAAAATCAAGAGTCAGACACTCAACTGACTGAACCACCAGGGTCCCCAAATCCCTACTATTTTGAATAGCTTTAAAAGGTTTGTATTTTTCTGGTTGAAAATTGACTAATGGTAGCAGTTTAAATTAAGCTGACAGGGATTATAACCCACTGTTTTCTATTATCCTTCACAAAGGTGTCATAGAAACCAAAACTCTGGGGGTAAGAAGAGAGGAGAGAACCAGACAGGAGAGCAAAGGAGAGGAAAGCAAAAAGGGAAGAAAGGAGAGAGGAAGGGAAAATTGAAGAGGAGAAAAGAGAGAACTTTTTTCCCACGTGCCTCCATACAGTTCAGTATTGTTCTCTGGAGAGATGACTATCTGATGACCAAAAAGATGACTTCTTTTTGTTTCTTCATCACTTCTTCCAAAATGGAAGCAAGTCTGGCTGATACTGGCCATAACATTCCCTACTTCCACTGCAGGTAGTGTTGTTCCTTTGTTCCTCCTACAATCAGAGCAATCCATCTCCCAAACCATCCCCACAAAGTGTCACTTCTCATAGCAAAAGCAGGAACACAGCTGGCTGATCCATCTGAGGCTCTGTGTTGAAAGCCATCCCTGCTTTGCCTCTTCTCATGAGGAAGAACCTGAAGTGGCCAAGAATTTTCCAGGGACTTCAAGGAAAGTCCAACTGCATAAAGCTGCAGCATGATATTCTAGGAAGCACTACTGGCAATGCTAACTATAAGAAATCTAGTAAGTCTGCCAAGAGAGTTGCCTCCTTTCTGTCTGCAGGGTACAAGACCAGTCCTCTCTAACTCTGTATCTCACTTTCCATCTGGGCTCTGAGGAATTTCTGCCAGCCAGAATTTTCAAAACTCCCTTGAACAGCCAGTTCCTTGGTACTCTATTAATAATAGAAATTGCAAACAGTCCTCTGAGCCAAATGGAAGTACATGATCCTCATCTACGCTCCTCCACTTCCTTGCTTAGCCCTACCAACTCATGCTCTCCACCATGCCCCTCCCCCACCAAAATGAAAATGATGAGAGAGATCAAGAGATGTAAAAGTTCCTTAGTAGCAATAATTAATTGAGGGGAAGGGGAACATTATGAGGTTATTTAAGACCCAGTCTCTGACCTCCATGTATTGCTACCTACCAAGAAAGATGAAAATATAAATATGAGTGATAAATGCCAGTACTTTTCTGTGCCCAGAATGCCTTGGGCCAACATGGAAGAGAGAAGCCAGGTCAACTTGAGAGTCAGGGAGGTTGGGCCTCTGTTCGTGCCCCTACCCCAACACACTTGTAGTAAACAAGAATTCAGAGAATACCAGAATGTCTGGAGATAAGAGGTTCAAGATGGAGGTATAGAAAGACAAAATAAACTCATAGCTACATATAGAATAATTTTCCTCTGAAAAGGACCTGAGAACTAGATAAACAGCACCTCAACAGCAAAAGAAACACAAAGACACAGCCTCCCCAGGCCCTACCCCAGTGATTGTGGTAATCCCACAATCAGAAGTGATTCCAAAAATATGGAACTCACCCTTGAGGACTTGTGCCCCATATCAGGTACTCTTACCCTGAGACCCAGCACTGGAAAGATAATCCCTTTGAAAAGTCTAATTTTGCAAATCAATAGAGATTAAAACAAGAGAATCATAGAAGTATAGGGAACAGAGATCCCACTCTTAAAGGGTTTAAGAGAAAATCCACTTATCCTGAGATCAAGGGAAAAAGCAACAGATTTAAAAGCATCTAGATCACAAGCAAGGGAGACCCACTTACTGTTTTTAAGCCAACTGCTAAAAAAGTACAGGGATTTTATCCAGTGAGAAAGCACTATCAGAGGCCATTTTTATAATCTCATCCTAACTTGCTGGTGACCAAGCCCATAGACACCATTTTGGTGTTCTCCCTCTGGCCTGCTAGCACCAGAGGGCATGCTCTCCCCACCCTACACTATAACCAAGATGGAAAAGTGCCCCAAGGTTTATGCACCCCACCCACCCCACGATAGGGCCATGTAAGCTCAGAGTCCCACCCAACCAACACAGAGACTGAACTGCAATGGGGACAGGAAAGCATTTTGAGCCCCAACCACCCTAGGCAGCAGCAAAGCCAAAACTGGGTGAGTGCCCCACAACCAGGACAGGTAAGCACCACTAGCCCTGCCCTTCCCACACAGCAGTCAACTCACAACTAGACTGGGTACACATCCTGAGCCCCCACCCAACACATAAAGAAAATGAGTCCCACTCAACCTGCACAGAAACTGAGCCACAACCAAGATGGGCAAATGTCTTGAACCCTGTTCCACCCTCAATGGCCAAGCCATAACAAGGCCTAAACTTTCCCATGCAGTAGACATGACCCTATCAGAGCTGGCAGGCACATGCAGCTACATGAGGGGTACACATAGAGTGGTGACCAGGGGATATTGTACTTCTGGGCCACAGACTACAACTCTTATACAAGACCACTCCTTCAAGAGAGGACGTGGCCATTTAACCTAATAGAGATAGACAAACACAGAAAAAGGAGCAAAATAAGGAGACAGAGGAATGTGTTAAAAACCAAAGAACAAGGCAAATCCCCCCAAAAGACCTTAATGAAATGGAGAAAACCAACCTACCAGATAAAGACTTCAAAGTAATGGTCATAAAAAAGTTCACCAATCTTTGGAGGAGAATGGATGAATACAGTAACAACATCAACAAAGAGAATAATAAAGTACCAAACAGAAGCTATAACAAAACTGAAAAATAAACTAAAGGTGGTTCAATGGCAGAATGGACTAAATAGAAGCACAAATCAGCAAGCTGAAAGACAAGGTAATGAATGGAAAAGATCCAGACAGAGCAGTAAAATGAAAAAAAGAATTAGAAGAAGTGAGATTCTTAAGGGACTTCTGAGACAACATTAAGAAGAATAGCACTAGTATCATAGGGATCCCAGAAAGATAAAAGAGAAAAGGTTATATATATATATATATATATATATATATATATATATATATATTTGAAGAAATAATGGCTGAAAACTTTCCTAATCTGCAAAAGGAAACAGACATCTAGGACCAGGAGACCCAGACAGTTCCAAATAAGATGAACCCAAAGACAAACACACTGAGATATAATTAAAATGGTAAAAGTCAAGGGTAAAGAGAATCTTAAAAGTAGCAAGGAAAAGTGACTTATTACGTATAAGACAAATCCCATAAGGCTACCAGATTTGTCAGCAGGAGCTTTGCAGGACAGAAGGAAGTAGCATGACCTATTCAAAGTAGTGAACTGCCAACTAAGAATTCTCTATCTAGCAAGGTTATCATTCAGAATTGACAGAGATTAAGAGTTTTCCAGATAAATAAAAAATAAAGGAGTCCAATATCACTAAATCAACCATATAAGAAATATTAAAGGGACTTTTCTAAGAAAAAAAAGATGGCTCTTCTAATAAGAAAACATATGAAAGTAAAAATCTCACCCAGAAAGGTAAATAAATAATAAAGGTAGTGGATCAGTCACTTATAAAGCAAGTATAAATGGTAAAGGACAAAAGTAGTAAAATTAATTTAAAATATAATTAGTTAAGGGATACTTGAAATAAAAGGATGAAACACTTTTCATCAAAATTATAAAACATGATTGGGGGGAGTAAAAATAAAAGCTTTGAAATGTGTTCAAAATTAACTTCCTAAAAACTAATAGTAAATGCACAGGAAAAAAAAGAGAAAGTAACCTAAACATAACACTAAATACAACAACTAAACCATAAGGGAAGGGAGTGGGGGTAAGAGAGAAACTACAGAATAGCCAGAAAACAATGAATAAAATGGCAATAAATAAATAAATAAATAAAATTACCTATCAATAATTACTTTAAATGAACTACCAAATGCTCTAATCAAAGTACATAGGGTGGCTGGATTAATTTAAAAAAACACACACACACAAGATCCTCCTACATGCTACCTACAAGGCACTCACCTCAAACTTAGGACACTCGCAGACTGAAAGTGAAATGATGAAAACAGGTGGGCCATGCAAATGGAAGTGAAAAGGAAATAGAAAATCTGAATTGGCCAATTACTATTAATGAAAGAATCCGTAATCTAAAAACTGTTAACAAACTAAAGTCCAAGTCCCTGGGGCACCTGGGTGGCTCAGTTCGTTAAGTGCCCAACTTTAGCTCAGGTCATGATCTCATGGTTCATGAGTTCAAGCCCCGCATCGGGGCTCTGTGCTGACAGCTTGGAAACTGGATCCTGCTTTGGATTGTGTCTCCCTCTCTCTCTGCCCCACCCCCTCTTGCACTCTGTGTCTGTCTCTCAAAAATAAAATAAATAAACATTAAAAACAAAACAAAACAAAATTCCAAGTCCCTTCACAGATGAATTCAACAAACATTTAAAGAAGAGTTAGTAACTATTCTTCTAAAATTATTCCCAAAAAACTGAAGAGTAAGGAACACTTTCAAACGCATTTTCTGAGTCCGGCATTATGCTGACACCAAAACCAGACAAAAACATCAACAAAAAAGGAAAATTAAAGGCTAATATCCTTAATGAACATAATGTAAAAATCTTCAACAAAAGATTAGCAAACCAAATTCAACATTACATTAAAAGGATTATACAACTTGACCAAGTGAGATTCATTTCAGCAATGCAAGGACAGTTTAACATTTTCAAACCAATCAACATTATAGACTATATTAAACAAAATTAAGCATAAAAATCATATAATTATCTCAACAGATGAAGAACAAGCATTTGACAAAATTCAACATTCGTTTATGATAAAAAAATCTCAACAAAGTGGGTACAGAGGAAATGTACCTAAACATAACAGAGGACATATATGAAAAATTAACAGCTAACATCACATTCATTGGTGAAAAACTGAAAGCTTTTCTTCTAAGATCAGGAACAAGACCAGAATGCTCACTTTTACCTTTTTTGCTCACTTTTACCTTTTTTATTCAACATAGTATTGAAAATCCTAGGCAGAGAAATTAGACAGGAAAAAGAAATAAAAGGCACCCAAATTGGAAAGGAAGAAGTAAAACTGTCACTATTTGCAGAAGACATGATGCTATATAGAGAAAATCCTAAAGATTCTACCAAAACACTGTTAGAACTAATACATGAATCCAGTAAAGTTGGAGGATACAAATTTAATATATACATTGGTTGCATTTCTATACACTAATAACAATCTACCAGAAAGAGAAATGAAGAAAAGAATGCCATTACAATTGCATCAAAAAGTAATAAATTGTCTAGGAATAAATTTAACTAAAGCGGTGAAAGACCTGTACATGGAAAATTCTAGTACACTGGTGAAAGAAATTGAAGATCACGCAAATAAATGAAAGATATACCATGCTCATGGATTGGAAGAATTACTATTATTAAAATCTCCATAATGCCCAAAGCAACCTATAAAGTCAATGCAATCCCTATCCAAATAGTAATGTTGTTTTTCACAAAACTAGAACAAAATATCCTCAGATTTATATGGGAATCACACAAGACCCTGAATAACCAAAGCATTCTTGAAAAAGAACAAAGTTGAAGGTATCACAATCCCAGATTTAAAGAAATACTACAAAGATACAGTAGTCAAACAGCATGGCATGAACACAAAAAGAGACATGTAGATCAATGGAAAAAAAGATAGAGTGCCCAGAAATATATGCTTATGTATAAGGTCAATTAATCTATACAAAGAAGGCAAGAATATTCAATGGGGAAAAGTTAATCTCTTCAATAAATGGTGCTGGGAAAACTGGATATATGCAAAAGAATGAAACTAGGCCACTTTCATACTCTATACACAAAAGTTTTAAAGTCTGAATAGATTAAAGACTTAAATGTAAGACCTGGCATTAAGTTTTTGGAATAAAACATAGTATGCATGCTCTTAGACATTGGTCTTGTCATTATATTTTTGGATCTGTCTCCCAGGGAAGGGCAACAAAAACAAAACTAAACAAATGAGACTATATCAAACTAAAAAGTTCTGCACAGCAAAGGAAACCATCAACAAAATGAAAGGCAAGCTACCGAGTAAAAGATATGTGTCAATGATATATTTGATAAGGGGTTAACATTAAAAAAATATGAAGAACTCATACAACTCAATAACAACAACAGAAGAAAAAGCAACCCAATAAAAAAAATATGTGGAGGACCTAAATAGACATTCTTCCAAAGATTGACATACAAATGGCCAACGAGCACATGAAAAGGTATTCAACATATTCAGGGAAATGCAAATCAAAACCACAATGAGATATCACTTCATAATCATCAGAATGGTTATTTGAAAAATACAAGAAAAACCCATGTCAGCAAAGCTGTGGAGAAAAGGGAAACCTCATACAGTGGCAGTGGGAATGTATTGGTGCAGCCTCCCTGGAAAACAGTATGAAGGCTCCTCAAAAAAATTAAAAGAAAGCTACCATACAACCCAGCAACTTTACTTCTGGGTATTTATCTGCAGAAAATAATAACACTAATTCAAAAAGATATATGTACTCCTGTGTTGACTGCAGCAATATTTACAATAACCAAGACATTGAAGCAATTTCAGTGTATTGAAAGATGAATGGATGAAGATGTGACACACACACACACACACACACACACACACAGAGGAATATTACTCAGCCATAAAAAGAATAAAGTCTTGCCACCTGTGACAACATGGACAAATATGCCAAGTATTATACTAAGTGAAATAAAGACAAAAACACAAATACTTAATGATTTTACTTGTTTCTGGAATATAAAAACCAAAAATAGAGTCACAGATTCAGAGGGGAGGTGGGAAGAATGATGGGTAAAATGAGTAAAGGAGATTAAGAGGTACAAATTTCCAGTTAGCATCAATAAGTCATGGGGATGTACTTTACAGCACAGGGAATATAGTTAATAATACTTAATGACTTCATATGATGACAAATGTAAACTAGACCTTTTTTTTAAGAAATTCTTTTAAGTTTATTTATTTACTTAGAGAGACAGAGAGATGGGGGTGGGGGGCAGAGAGAGAAGGAGAGAGAAAATCTCAAGCAGGCTCTGAACTGTCCGCACTAAACCTGATGCAGGCCTCAAACTCACAAACCATGAGATCATGACCTGAGCCAAAATCAAGAGTAGGACATTTAACCAAGTCACCCAGATGCCCTGGTAATTAGACTTTTTGAAGTAATCATTTCATAATGTATAACATTATGAAACTAACTGAAACTAACATAATATTGTACAATTATAGTTCAATAAAAAATTGTTTTTGTTATAAAAAAAGAGCATGTCCGATACTCACTTTAAAAATCTCATTTACTTATCCATAGGGATTAAAAGAATTCAATTACTCTTTTATGTTTCTCAGTTCCCTTTTGGGTTTTCCTTGTCATTATTTGTGTTTATTTTTCATAAGACCTGAACTCTATGGAAAGATTCTAAGTACATTTACTGTGCACAAATGCTCTCTCAAAATTTCTTGCTGTGAGAGGTATTACAAAGTAAAAGCATCTGGTTAAAGAGAAACTAATTCTGGGTTCATGGGGCTAATTATATATTTATATTTTGAAAGACTTTAATGAAATGCTCTGAGTTCCTTTTTTCTGGTGGGTTTTCCACTATTTTTTTAATAAAGGCATCAATATTGATAACTAACACCTGTCTGTTAATTAAATATAATCGCATAGACATCCAGGCCTTGTGTATCAAGTTGGTCCTAGTTTTTGACAAGTCAGTTATTAGGAGATTTAGCAGTCACAAACTACTACCTGCTCTGATCCAATGAATTCTTTTTTGTTATTATTGTTCCCACTGATGCTGTAAAATTCCAATGAAGGCATAATCTTTAACAAACACATAGCTAGAATGCTTTATTCCTTAGCTGCATGAACATTTAGCTTATGAAAAAGAATGATACTCATAGTAATGTGAGGAACTTCCGGAGGGGTCTCTATGAGCCTAGATTTCCATATTAGTCCTTTTTGGGGGGGAAAAAACAAGTCTAGGTTGCATACTTGAAATGTTTTCAATCGGCAGCTTCACATGCCAAGCTAAATCCGCTTTCTACTTCCCTGGTCAAATCTCTGAGATTTGTAAGGACAGTAGGCTTTTGCAACCGGTCAGCCCCTTTATGGAGTCAGATGTTCTTATCCTAAGCTCTAAGTCAGTTCACTTGTACAAAACTGGCCACCTAAACTGTGAACAGCTTTCTGTCTGGTGGGTTTATGTGGGCTCCATCTCCATCACATAAGCTTAGATTGAGGTGTTTGAAAAGTCATACTAGGGTCTTTTCTGGAACACTAAGTCAATTTTTCATATTAAGACCTGTACAACCAAATTCTTATGAAAGTTAAAGATAAAAACTAAGTAAAATAGTTGCTATTAGTAGTAGTAGTAGTATTTCATTTTGGATGGGGAAAATAAACAGGTTTCTATTAAGCAATGGCACAACTGAGAAAACAAAATATGCAGGTGGGAATATAGAGCAGACAGATCTCAAAGCCCAGGCTTTGCCCAAGTACCAGCAGAAATTCTGTGTCCATATTCTGGAAAGTCTATACTCTTCCCTGGAAATGCAAAGAACTATTGAAATGACACACTAAGAATGATCTGCAGTTGAAGATGGGAGGAATACCATGCAAGTGCACAACTTTGGCTTGAATTTGATTGATTGCAACAGTAGCTTTTTGCTAAATAAGAGAGAGAAGAGTCTTTCTCTTTTTAGTGATGGAGAATATGATGGCTCTTCAGGGCTGGAGAAAGTCCACGGCAGAAAACACACAGCAGCACTCACGCTCTAGACTATATACTGAAAACTACAAGTCAGGTCCCACAAGAGCAATGTTTTGGAAGGGTATTTGTCATCTTGTTAGTTAACCAATACTCTGTTTTTATTTGTTTGTGCTAATTTGTAAAGCAACCTTCCTACTTTACTCTTAATTCTTTTTCTTATTGATCTTAATAAGCATTTCTGTAAATAACTTACAGTTACTTGCATAGTCCTGGGCTGTGTCTATCAGACAAGGATTGTAAGTAAAGGAAACAAGTTCAAAACTTCTATGAGATCCTTGCTCCTTTGGCTCTTCTGACAATTATGCATATCTTCAAATAGCTTTCCCAGGCACATGGCTCTGAACTCAGTTTAAACTCAATAAAAGCTTCTGGAACCTGTGCTGAAATTAAGGACCCACTGTGCCCTTTTCGAACTGTCAGCATTACAATTTTTTGGAAAGAGGATTATATTACTTTCCAGGCATTAAATCTTCCCATTATTACAGACCAACATTTCTGGTGTAGACTAACAAATGTTAGAATTACCCTTCAGCTCCCCATGTAGGTTCAGGTTTGAACATTGTATGCACAGCAGCTTACAATTTGCAGGCAGCAGAAATGACACCACTGACAGAAGGGACCAGAGACCACAAACAAAACAGTGAATTATTTCCCCAGATGCAGCTTCTGAATTTTCAAGTTTTAAATGAGTCATTCACCAAGGTTGTAAGGTTTATTACAACTGCAGAGGTTTCATTACTAATACGTAATCAAAAAATTTATTATCTCTATCAAACCTATAGTTTCCTCCTGATGACTGACCCAGAATCACAGTTTCAAATGTGTTTGGGCTTTCTGCCACATGAACCATGGCATTTCCCGAGCCAATCTCTATCCTATTCCAGGGAAGGGAGGGGAATTGAAATAGAGATGAAAAAGCCATCAAAATGTCAAACTGAGAACATATTGGCCAGAGTGAAAAGCATTCAGGTAGAATATTTTTAACTATATGGTAAAGATCAGTTCAATATGTTGGATATCAACTGAGTATTTCAGGCTAAACACTATGGATAGAAATTCAGGACCAAAAAGTGTCTGTTTATAAATAATGTGAGCACCTAATTACACTTAGAAAACTTGAGGCCAACTGTAAAATGAGCTAGCTTAATCTTGAGTAAAACTGAATAGATATTTTAGGGAAAAAATGAACAAAACTGTCCCCACTGAGCCACTAGCTTTAAACATTTTCACTGAACATTCAGAAGTCTTTACATAGAAATATCACGAAGCATATACCTATTTCCATTCTTACATAAAGAATTTAGCAAAATTCCAACTGAAATGACATTCATAACTTGGGACTTGAATCTGTCTCCTATTAGGTAAGCCCACAGATGACTCTACTATTAAATAAGTAGCTTAGACCTGGAGTTCCAGAAGTGTGATCCATGGTCTTGAAGCAACAGCATAACTGGGAACTAGTTAGAAATGCATACTCTAGGGCTCCACACTGGACCCACTGCAGCAGAGGCTCTGGGGTTGGGCTTCACAATCTGTGTTACCAGAAGTTTAGCAACCACTGGTTTACAGACAAACAGTTAAGACTGCAAAGTAAGGGTGCTTCTACCTCTATTCTCTTCTCTGAAACTGGCTGAAAAGAATGGTAAGGAACAAAAAGAAGGAAATTCCATCTTAAATGATAATAGCTACTATAATACCAAACCAAAAACTATGAGGAATACAGTAAGATTTGAATTCAATTAAGCATAATAGATGCATACCTTAACAGACCTCAGGCAGGGCATGGAATTCTACAAAGGAAGGAGACACAGCCCTAAGGCACCTGACCAGTGATTTCTTATTTGAAACAGCAAGTTGTGGAGTGTGACAGGCAATGTGAGACCAAATGAGGAATGAGGTAGACACACAATCTTTGCACCTGGCAGGCTGGCAGGATAGCAAAGAGATAGGGGTTGACAATCAGTTGCTATTTTAGTTGCTATTCAAAACTGGCAAAGTAAAACTAATTAATTTTATAGGAATTCAAATTAAAACAAGTAAAATTTACACAAAATCCCACTTGCTTCTCTGCAAGATAAACAAACTAAATGAGCACATCCCTAAGAGAAGTATAAAAAGTCTGTCCTCTAGCAGAAATTTTAGAAAGAAAACTGAGACAGCATAAATATAATAAAGCTACCTTCTACCCCAGCTTACTCCCTCAGCCCTTTGTCAGTCTGCTGTTTGACAAATAGCTAGCTCTAAAAGAGTGGTCCCATTTAAAGATGAGAACAATATCAGAAAGAAACCAGCATAAAACCAACAGATCTCGATATAGCAAGAAAATTTTTTTAATATTTAAAAAGTACACAAAAATCAGACACAGCAATTATAGAAATAGAGATTATTTCCCCCACAATATTTTTCTGTGATATTAAAAAAAATAAAGAAAATGGAGTTTTTTAAAATAAAAGTATTTAGAACAAGAAGGAATGGCTCCAAAAAGAAAAGATAAGACAATAGATATTAAAAGTGAGCTGGAAGAATTCAGCAAGGATAGAAGAAATAAATGTGACTTTCAGGCATAAAATCCATTTTTTGAAGAGAAATTTTATAATGGATACCACCAAAAATACAGACTGGTCAGACTTCAGAAAATTAAATAAAATGTATAGTGCAAGAATAAAGAATTACAAAGCAGTAGAGAAAATAATTAAAAAGTCATTAAAAGGATTATGGAAGACAAATAAGTTCTCACATGTACATAAATGATATTCTCCATGAAGAAACAAATTGCAAACAAAATTTAAAGTTATATTAGAAGAAAACATTCCCAAGTCATGTTAATAAATAATAAAGTTTGAATTTGAGGCCAAATGTGTGAAATAGAAGAAGGATTTCATAGTGAAGAAGTTTACACTCTATAATGAAGTTCTAATTATCCTGAATCTCTAATCACTAAATAATGTATCAAAAAAATACATAAAGCAAAAACTTTTAAAAATGCAAGAAATGTACATAAATGAATAGTAAGAGAAAACATACACACAATCCTTGTCAGATGGTATAAATTAAAAATAAACATCAATACAAAAATAACTAAAAACCATAATTCATAATGTTAATGTGATATATACACACATAAATACAAATTTAAAAAGCAATACTTAAGGTTACAAGGAAAATATATTAAAGTTGGCAGTTTAATAGTCCCTAAATAAAATCTCAAGTTCTCCAAAGTGAAATAGCATAGGAAATATTTTCTAAACAAAATGTCATGACATTCGAAATATACAATAAAAACTAATCAATATGTGGTACACCTATACACCTTATGTAATATATATGTAAATTATATTTCAATAAAATAATTAAGCTAACACATCCATAAATGATACATTCTCCAACAACTGTTGAGTCAAACAGGAAATCAAAACAGAAAAAGCCAGATAAGGAGACTGAGACCTTGAGGATTCTTGGTTCCATTTCCCAGGAAAGGCCACCAGGTAAAAGCCTTTAGAAATAGTTTCAAAAAGAAAATAAAGACACAAATAAGGTTAGAAATAATAATGTTCATATATAAAATTAATTGCTGTCCTATAATAATAATAATGGACTTGAAGATACAGGAAAATTTCATTTTCAAAAGCAACTTTGTCAGGGCCTAACTAGCAAAATGAATTCTGACATAATTAAATACAGAGAATAGAAGAACTAGTTGTGAAAGTATTAGAATCGCTGAAAGAGCAACAGAATAGTTGCCAAAACATCAGTAATAGCACAAAGCTGCTAATGTCCCTCGGCTGGAATGACAAGGGGAGGGGATGGCATTCCTGGAGCCCAGGACTTGAACCCCCAAAGAAAGTGGAACTTTGACAGGACTGCCTATTGGAAGCTGGGAATATGGAAGGAGCTAGAGTCACAGAGGAAACTCAACCAGAGAAACCACAGGAGCAGTTGGGTGGGAAGAGCTTTTCTAGCTTTTTCCCTGCTTTTTCTTTCCACTATCTTTCCTATGCCTTCCACTGCCAAACTCAAAAGGAAGCCAATTGTCAAGGAATCATGGGAATGTAATTTACATGGTGTCCTACCCCATAAATGCAAATTCAGCATAAGGGAGAGAAATGAATCTGAAGACAATAGACAAAAAACTAAGCACAGCAACCAAAACAAAAAGAAAATTAGGAGAGAAAGTGAAAATTAGCTCTATTTCCCATACTTCACTTAAAGGCCCTCATTAGGAAATATGTTATAGACAAAGCGTGTGTTTATTTAGTTGTTTTTAAATATGGAAAAGGCACATTATATAAAAATGAAAAATAATAAGAAATGAGTTTCTCTGCCACCCCATACCTGCAGTATCTTTCCACAGAGGTATCCAGTTAATTACTGTGTGCATATTTATGGAAAATTTCCACACAAATACATGAATATTTTTAAATGTCCTCGAGCACAATTTACATATTATCTTTCCTCTGGTTTATTTTTCACTTAACAAATACATTGAAAAGCTTGTGACAATTCATTTTTCAAAGTCTCCATGTGATGAATAAATAGGCTGTTTCCAGGTTTTTGTTTTTATGAACAATATATTATAAGGGTGAGGGAATGCTGATAAAACTGCTTAGCTTTTGTCTTTACATGTCTGGTATCTGAATGGATTCAGTTAGCATGTGTTGGGCCAGGGGCAATACAGCTAAAAGTAGAATCTAAGTGTGACATGGGATTTAAAATTAAGTCACTGGAACATGGAACTCATTTCATATATATCTCACAATCAATGTTACTTGTGAGTCATAGCCATATGTATGGGAGTGTTTTGAAGGACATGCAGATGTAACCAATATGTGCATCTTTATACCCAAGGCAATTACACATACCAATGTTTTCATGCTCTCAAAACTAAATAAAACCTGATTCCCTCTGTTTGGACCAGGCCAAAGCACTTGCCTCTAAAAACTTTCAGGTTTAGAGATAGTTTGGCTGGAAGACCTTGGACAAGGCCTTAACTCTGTTAAGTTCTTAGTTGCCTCATTATTAAAACAAGGGTGTCTATCCCACTCCTAAAATTTCAACAATTTTGCTTTGTGCAGCTCTGTTATTTTTAAGGGTAAAGAAAAAATGAAATGCCCTCTTTTCTTTCTTTTTTTTAATGAGTTAAGTTTTAAGGTTAAGGGGAAGAAATCTTGGGAACTGATTCCCTAATATTTTAGGACTTTTACACTGGCCTCTATCTGTAATCCCTGTATTCTCCCCTTGATCCTTGTGAAGCATTAGAGGTTCTTTAAATCTCCTCCCAGGAAGGAAATTAAAAGAATAAAATGTTGGAGAGAGAGTATGAGGGTGAAACTGTTGAACATTACCATAATTTTGGATTGCTGTTGCTTTTATGGTCTTCAAAAAGAATAAATTATAATGCAGCCTTAAAACAAAAGTTCTAGATGCAGTCAACTGAAGTCACATGGCAAGTCATGCAGGATTAAGGCAGCAGAAATTGTCAAATTTCAGAAAATATAAAAGTTTCAGAGTTAAGAGTTTAAGGGAATACATAGATCCCAACATATTATCAGGCAAATTCTGAACAATTGTCCACTTAAAGCTTTAACGAGGCTATTTAATTTTCAGTGACATGTAATTCAATTAAGAAAAAAACAAAAAATTGAGTTTAATCAAACAGGAAATTAAGCTACAATTCTGGTATCCTTCAACACGTTTCAAAATCATTCTATCAATTCTAATGGTATAACCGCTTAAATTATCACCATGGATTATGAAAAACAACGTTGTCAGGACTTTAAACACTACCTCCAAAGATAATCTAGAAGAATATTTAGACTAGGAATGTGCAAAATGCAACTAAACTTTGGGGTGTTAATGATATGCATATTTGCTTTTATCATTAAAATACTCTTGGTTTAAAAATTGTATGAACATTGGGGAGCCTGGGTGGCTCAGTCGGTTAAGCGTCTGACTTCGGCTCAGGTCATGATCTTGGAGTTCCTGGTTTCGAGCCCTGCATCGGGTTCTGTGCTGACAACTCAGAACATGTCAGATTCTGTGTCTCCCTCTCTCTCTGCCCCTCCCTTATTCACACTCTGTCTCTCTCTGTCTCAAAAATAAATAAACATTAAAAAAAATAAAATAAAAATTGTATGTACGTTAACTATAGTGTTTTCCCTAGAAAGACTGCATTAAATAAACGTTTATAGAAATGAGAAAATATGACACTTAGCTGAGATTCTAGTGTTCTAGTGGCATATTACTGAGCTGGAAAAGCTAAGGAAATATAGTGAGGACACAGAGTTGGCAATCCCAAAGAAGTGATTCATTAATTCAGCCCAGGAGAGTCAAGAAAGGTTTTACATAATATGCCAAATTTTAAATAAATTTTGAAGATAATATGTAGATTCCCAATCATAGAAGAGGGGAAGGGCATTTTAGGAAGAGAAAATGGCAGGTACAAAGGCAGTGAGGACTGTTTGGAGAAAAAGGGGAAAGTTTAATATAACTTCTAAAACAGTGCATGTGTGTAGTAGGAGACAAGGCAGGAATGGACACTGGAGTTTGAGGTATGCTCAAACACCCTGGCTTCTTTAATAA
Source organism: Cryptoprocta ferox (assembly GCA_028646485.1). Lineage (NCBI taxonomy): Eukaryota > Metazoa > Chordata > Mammalia > Carnivora > Eupleridae > Cryptoprocta > Cryptoprocta ferox. The sequence goes on from CM053573.1 coordinate 44,252,808, forward strand.
CAAGCAACCATGCTAAACTATAGAGCCATGTGTTTTATTGTACATTAATGACTACATGTTCGAAAGAAAACTGGAAAATAACCATCGGCTATGGCAATGACTCGAACATTCACTTTCTATTTCAGTCTTCAGAGCACCAGGATGCAAGATGACACTTGGGAGTATACTTTCTTTTCATCATATTAAAAGAAGGAAAAGCCTAGATATTCTAGCATTTAAAAAAAAACACTAGATCTTATATGAAAACTAGTGGGACAAAAGTTACTAAACCCATGTCTTGTAGGTTTCTACATCTTTACAATGGTCAATGGAACTGCATCCATGAAAGATGACACACAACTAGAGTACCCCAGAACTCTCAAGGTCTCAGGGCTTCTGAGCTTCTGAAACCAAAAAGTAGCTTTAACTTTTTTTAAGATTGTGTATATTTTCTCCAGCAGTATTTCCCCCTTTCCCTAACCTACTGGTATATTTTCTTTTACCCATACATATCCTGGGTTTTGCCAAATTCTGTGCTCATACCATTCTCAATATCCTCTTTATCTAATCTGTCTGTTCAAATTCTACCCATTCCTCTCCCCTTAGCTTGAGCATTACTGAGCATGTGTAAGAAGCAAGAAGTGTGTTTGATGGCATGTGGTGGTGGTAAAACAAGAGGAATGGAGCAAATATATGCAGAACACCTAGAACATACCAGTCACTGGAAAAAGTTTCAGATAGTTAATTTTATGTAATCCTGTGCCAAGGACTATCAGTGCTCTAGAGTCTACATCCAAATGCCTACCACTTTCCTCTTCACTGCTTTCAGTTTTATGCAGCCCTGTCCTCTTCCACCTGTATTCCTTCTATTATGCTTTCACTAGATTGATTGATTGATTTAATTTAAATCCAAGTTAGTTAATATATACTGTAATAATCGTTGCAGGAGTAGAATTCAATGATTCATCACTTACATATAACACCCAGTACTCATCCCAACAAGTGTCTCCCTTAATGCCCATCATCCATCCACTGAATTTATTAATATCCTTATGCTTCCCTATTTCCTCAATAGAAATTTTTTCTTCAAACACTCTTTAACCCTTAGTGAACTCAAACTTTTCCCTGGTAATCTCAAAGTCCTAAAAATATTATCTAAAATTAGATTTTTTTTGAAAAAGCATTATTGCTACCATTATACAAACCTCCTATAATTCATTTTTCTCACCTAACAACAGAAGAAGTTTTCAGGATCATTTCACTAGTCTTTCTCAGATATTTGGCAATAAATAAGAATTTTTGTCAAGACAAAGAAATAAAAGACATTCAAATCAGGAAAAAAGTAAAGTTGTCACCATTTGCAGATTATATGGTTTTGTATATAGAAAATTCCAAAGACTCAACCAAAAACTGTTGGAGCTTATCAACTACTTCAGAAAAGTTGCAGGATACAAAATCAACATATAGAAATCAGCTGCATATCTATACAGTAACGATGAAACTTCTGAAAAAGAAATAAAACTAGCTCATTCACAATAGCATCAAAAACAATAAAATACACAGAAATAAATTTATTGAAGTGAAAAATCTGTACAATAAAAACTGTAAGACTTTACTGAAAGAAATCAAAGGTACAAGCAAATGAAAAGATATCTCATATTCATGAATCAGAATATCATTAAAATGTCAAACAACCCAAATCCATTTATAGATTCAATGCGATCCCATTAAAGTACTAATGGCATTCTTCACAGAAATAGAAAAAAAAAATCCTATAATCTGTACATAACCACACACAAACAAAAACCCAAATAGCCAAAGCAATCCTGAGGATAAAAAACAAAGGTGGAAGTATCATAATTCCTGATGTCAAACTATACTACAAAGCTATAGAAATAAAAAACAGTATGGTATTAGCATAAAAATAGATATATAGACCAGTGGAACATTATAGAAAGCCCAGAATTAAATCCCAGAACATATGATCAACTAATATCTGGCAAGAGAGCCAGGAATACCCAATGGAAAAAAGACAGTGAACAAATGATGCTGGAAAAACTGGAGAAACATAGGGAGAACAATATGAATGGATCTCTATCTCATACCATTCACAAAAATAACTTGAAATGGATTAAAGACTTAAACATAAGGCCTGGAGATAGCAAAGATGGTGTTTAAGGGTACAAACTTTCAATGTGTAGCACATAAGTTCTAGAGATCTAATGCACTGTGTGGTGGGTATAGGGAACACTATTATGTTATAATTATCCAACACACTAAGAGACTTCCCCATTCCAAGCATTAAAAAGGATATCATGTTATGTAACATGATAGAGGTGCTCATTATCACTACAATGGCAATTATATTAATATATATATATATATACATTGTCATGTTAACATGTTGTATACCTTAAATTTACATCTGATGCATCAAATATATTTAATTTAAAATATTAAAAGAATTCCCCTAAAGCTCAGTGGAATCAATACATTATGGTCCTGATTTCTCAGAAATGATGACTCAATCATTTCTTAATTTAGGAAGAGAACAGTAGGTATCTAAAGGGTGAGGTTACTCAAATCATGGTATTATACTCCTAAGGCCAAGATAATCATTAGTTCAAGTTTTTCAGATTCCAAGTATTTTCCTTGCTGGGTAAGTCGACAAGCCACAGGGATTCATTCAAATGATGAGTAGGACCCAAAAGTATTAAAACTGACATCAAAGATCAGATGGTTAGGGTTAAGGGCTTATTGAGTATGAACTTCTGCATTTTGATGATGAAACTGGGCCATTTTGAACTTCATAAATATAGCAAGTTAGGTCTTTAGAACACCACTTTGTCAGACAAAATTTGTTTTAAGGACTTGATTATAAAATCTTGCCAGAAACCAGAATCTGGTCTCTAGAGAAATATTAAATTCTGTTTATTCTAGAATCACATGAAAGCATATTCCAGTGGGGAAAAAATTAGTGTTAGTAAAATCATGTAATAAATTGTTCTGTGGAGACTCTGGTGTGAATCATGTGAGTGTGCAGTATTTCTGCGACATGTTGGCTAGTTGAGACATCTTGCCTCATTTTGGTCATTGTCATCATGCCCCCTTCACTTTTCTATCTTCTAAGAGACGAAAAGATAGCTATGAGAATTCTTCCATGAGAAGACCCCAAACCAGGGAAATAGTGAGGTTTGACTTGAATTTTATGTAAAGTTTGAGGGTTGTCGGGCAACACAAAGGTAAAGCTGATAAAAGCATGCATTGGAAGAGAAGCAAAAATAAAAAGCAAAGTCATTTCCACACTCTCCACAGACTCAAGAAATGAAAGCAGCAGAAATGAGAACAATTCTCCCTGCTTACCCTTCAGAGACAAAGCGGCAGGAAATTGTGAGATTCCTCCCAGAGCCCCACTTGCGAGGAAGCCCATTTAGCAAATGGTATGTGTTGTGGGATCTGTTGTTATTGGTTTTCTTCCCTGGGAACACAGCACACTGGGGATTCAGCCGTACCACAAAACGGTCTTCTAAACCCTCAGACGTGTCAAGTGCAGACTGAGAACTACTCCTTATGGGTTTGCAAAGAGCCGTAACTCTCCTTTTTGGCTCACTCCTTCTTGGCACTCTCAAATTGCTAGAAGAAAGCTTTTGAACCCAACTTGGTGTTATGGGCCACCATTAGCTCAGCCTCCTGACATCTGTTCTCTGTTTTTGTTGCATAGGGAATCTGAAGCCCTCAGAATGAAAGTAACCGGCCAGGAATTAAACCATGGAGAGTCTTCAGGGAAAGAAGCACCCAAAATATAACCTCCATCTTACTACTTATCAAAATTAGGTCACAGTTTTCATCCATGACAAAGTTCTTCTAAACACCAAAGGGAAAAAAAAGATTCCAAAATAATTTACTATAATATAAATATAAATAAACCAATTCCCAAATGTATGTATCTCTTGGGGGGGGGGGTAGATTTCATCACGTACAATACAGAAAATTTATTGTAGTGCCTGCTATGTGCCAAGGACCATTCGAAGTATTTTATGGGTATGAATTTATGTAATCCCCACAATAAGCCACAATAAATTAGTTGGGTAGATGTAAGCATCATCTCCGCTTTATAGGTGAGAGAACTGAGATATGTCTCATGTCTAAGGTCCAAGAACTAAAAGTAGCAAAGCAGTGACTTGAACCCATACAAGCTTGCTTCTAGCATCCAGATTCTTAGCCACTTGATCATATTGCCTTTCATGCTTACAAAAGCATAGAAAGTCAAAGAAATAACAATCAAGTTCAGAGGTTTAAAAACCTCCTAATTTTTACATACTGGTAATTACTCCCACAGAAATATAATCCATTTTTTTTTTTGTGGACTCCCTAGGTAGATACACAAGTCAACTAAAAAGTACAGAAAACATCTTTAGTTTCCTTCTCTTTTACACACTCAGCATTTGCTGGGCCACAGCAGGCAGAGGCAATTCTCACTGTGCTTCCCAGGCTTGTGTGAGAGTCTCAAGGAAGGAAGGGGCTAATATGCAGCTGGAACAATCATTCTCCTGTTGATAATAAGCCATGTGAGTTAGGAACTGTCTCTTTGGCTCACTCTTTGTATGTCAGGGCTCTCCAGAGAAACAGAATCAATAGGATGTATATATCCTAGTAAAAGATGGATGGATAGGTAGATAGATAATGAGAAACTGGCTCATGCAACTGTAGAGACAGTTCAGCCCTACAATCTGCTTTCTTTATGCTGGAGATCTAGGAAAATCGGTGATATAATTCCAGTCCGAGTCCAAAGGCCTGAGAACCAGGGATGCTGGTGGTGCAAACCCCAGCCCAAAGGCAGGAGAAGATTGATATCCCAGTCCAAGCAAATAGGCTAGAAGCAAAAGTGGACAAGGCCCACTCACACTGGGGAGGGCAAACTCTTTACCGAGTCCATCAATTCAAATGCTCCACTCATCAAGAAACATCTTCACACCAGAAATAATGTTTAATCTAGGCACCCTGTAGCACAGTCCAGGTGACACATAATTTTAACCACCATAACTGCTATATCTCCAGTGTCTAACACAGTCCTCAACATAAAGCATTCAGTCACTATTTGTTAAGTGAGTGAACTCAGTAATGTGTGTGTACTTATCACATGGATGCCGTGTATGATTATCTCTGTGACTATATCATGCACCTATATCTTTATTTTATTATGGAGAGAATTTTAGATGATTGTGAGTTCACAGAAAACATGAATATTACACTTGGTGAAATGCCCAAATAGGAGCAGACAAGACTGTGAACACAGTATTTTTAATGGAGAAGGAATGTCTGCTTAAATCTAACTGAAATGAGCCTGACATAGATAGATGGAAAATGGTAAAATATACATTATATACTTTAAAGCATTTTTAATAAATTAGAGACCCCAAATAAATTAGTCTAATATTATACTTTGTATCTGCCAACTGTTTATTAGAAAGATTTAACTTGGTAGATATCATTTTTATGATACCATCTTTACTGCCAACACAGATTTGAAAAATATAGTCAATTAAAGAGGATAATGATTCCTATTGAAGACTGTACCAAAATAGTAAAAAAATATATCAGTTGTATTTCATCCAGAACAAAAAGAGATTAAATTTACCTCATCCCTGGATGTGGTATTTGGCCCCAATTGCATTTTTGCAGCAGGGTGGAGTTTAAGATCAAAAACACGAGAAATATTATGCATTTAATGAAAGCCAATCTTCTGGCAACTAGGCTAAGCACTGTTTTGTCCTATTTCTGTGGAATTTTGGTTGCATCCCAGATATCAAAGAATATTCTTTATTCCTACAGAACTATAGCCTGAATAAAGATGGACACCATATCTGTAGTAATACTTAAAGGACAACTGTGTTTCTTCACTTGCTGAAAGAAAAGCACATATGAATAAACCAACAGAAAACATTACATATTTAACTCCTTCACTTTAAAAATGAACATAGACATTTTCCCTAGAAAAAAGAAAAAGGGTAATGATTGTCTGTCAAAGCTAGAAAGCCATTAACATTAAAAAATTTTTTTAATGTTTGTTTATTTTTGAGAGAGACAGAGACAGAGCAAGAGCAGGGGAGGGACAGAGAGGGAGATATAGAATCCAAAGCAGGCTCCAGGCTCTGAGCTGTCAGCACAAAGCCCGATGCAGGGCTCGAACTCATGAGCCTTCAAGCCATGAGATCATGACCTGAGGTGAAGTTGGCCACCCAGGTGCCCCTAGCCATTAACATTTTTAGAGCTAAAAGGGGACCTTGGAAATAATCTAGTCCCATTTCCTGGTTTCTCAAGCAAAGAAACTGGAGTACTAAAAAAATGTAATAATTGATCCATAATCTCAGAGCTACTGAAGGACAAACTAAGACCCAGGTCTTCTGGTATAGTCCAGATATTTTCTATTGTCCTATGCTGTGTAACTGCAGTGCTGCATTGTCCCACTCCCACAAGATCTCGTTCAGTGGCTTGGTATACCCATCCCCTCGTGAGAGCTCTTGGACTGGTTTTCACCTTAGGATACAAGGCAGTGTGCTAGAAACCTGGCACCAAGGTCTCTAGGATCTCTTTGCAGTTGCTGCCAGCACCATCACCTGGACCTTGATGAGTATGTAGTAGTTTGATTTCCTTATATTTTTCTTATAGTTATGTCATTCACTTGTGACACCCTGGGTCAGGCACATGGCATGACCACGTTTAATTTGTGCTATTATATAATAGAAAGAGTTCTTTAAGACATTGACACTGACATTTGTGCTATTGCATAATAAAAAGAGTTCTTTAAGATACTGACCTTTCAATTAAAATAATTTCAACTTTTTGCATGTGTTTTTACTGAGTAGCCAAATTTACTATATTTGCCCACTGTCTGAAAGGAAACCTGTTAACAAACTCCCCTCCCTATATTTCGTCTACATCTTTTTTTTTTTTTTAATAATATCTCATCTGCTTTTCATTGAGCCCATCAAATCTAGGATAGAGCAGCACATATCAGGGTCAGAAAGATAAAACTCTAGTGTAACAAGGGAGCTGTAAAGGCTTGCTGATTTTCATGGTGCTCCTCATCAGATGATCCAAACTGAACCATCCATCCCCAAGTCAGGTGGGTTGATCGCCATGATGTCAGGCCACTAAGATAAGCTTTGTCTCCACTGATATTCCTGCCCATCTAGCCTACAGATGCTTGGTGTTCCTCCGTGATGGTCAGATATTAGATATGGTCATGCCAGTGTGTATCATCCATTTGACATTCCCATCTAGAAAACAAATTCCCTCTAGAATAAAGAATTAACTGGAACTCCTTTATTCTATGATAATTGAAGATTAATAACAAGTCACAACAACATATATGATTAAAATGAGGAAAGGCCGCCTAGAGTTAAACCTAAATCCCAACACTGTTTTGTAATTGTTCATTTTCCTAGAGCCGATGGATGCACCATTTAGAGATTCAAGAAGCTGGGCAGGTGACATAATCATCAACCTCACTGCCTTAACCCTTACTATTGCTTGAGCTCCAGGGCTCCAATTCTGAGAACTGAGGGATTTAGATTATGATACCAGCCTGGTTTCTCGTGTGCGTTCACACAGCAAGCCTCTTCATGGTCACATGCATTTGATATCCACCAAGAGAACATAACATCTGCTTTCTCTCAAAAATCCCATGTAAAGTTTGAAGATCAATGGGAAAAAAGTCTCTGAAGCATGGAGATATCAAGATTATTGTAAATTCCCAGTTCTACACATTGCATTTTAATAGAAATTTCAATTTCACAAAATAAGTTATTGGTAATGGAGACTGGAGTGACATTTATAAGTCCTTTTTGTAACACTTTATGGTTTTGCACATTATAATTCAGTAATAAGAGAAAGAAGGAATAATGCACATTTTCTCTCATAACTATTCAGAATAGCACATTTTCTTAACAAAATCCCTGTGAGAAATTACCAATTTCTACTTTTACGAAATAACTTTAGCCATAGCCCATTCTATAAAGGTAGTATTCAATTAAATATATTTCCAGATTATAATTACTGACAATAATGACAAATAATTCTCCAGAATATTCTAGCAGAAAACTGTGGAACTTCATTCTCTTTTTCATATGTTCAGATCTTCATCCACCTTAGTTTTGCTCTTAAAATTTACAACCCAGAATAGTTATTTTGATGCATTTAGTTCTGTGCTTTGCTTCATTCAGTCAAGGTCCACACAGCAACAATTCCCACACCTTTTAACTTGATAGTAATTTTCAAATCTTTACTGTTTACAAGAGGTAATTCAGAGGTGTGAAGGGAGTACTTCTCTTAATGTGCAGAAATATCTCAAAAGGGATTGCAGCTAACTCAGCTATCTCAAAATAGAATTCCCAGAGTATCTAAACCTGATGTTCATTTGAGGTTGAAGAGGCAGAATCATTCTGATTGGGGTGGGGGAGTGGGGCTGGTCTTTATTAGTAACTATCTGGAATTCCTCTTATTAACCATTATCACTCTCATTTATATTATGTGTAAAATTCTGTATTAAGTCCTTTACATGGAATTTCATCACTTAATTTTTACAATAAATGTGTGGAATAGGTTCCCATTTTATTGATGGTGTGCTTAAAGATCTGAGAGGTAAATCACCCACTAAACAACAGAGCCAAGAATTGAATCCAGGCTCTCTGAAACCAAGATCAAGATCTTAACCTCTCAGAGCAGCTAAGTGAAGTCAAAAAAAGAGGGCCTACTCTATCCTTTGATAAAACTTAATTACCAGGAACTGACTGACATGTAACACATTGAAAACTTAAATGATCAGTTTCAAATAGGCAAGCTCAAAAGGTGGTCAAATGACCCTGAATATGAGAAAAGATGTTGGATTTCTACTAATCAGAAAAACGCAAACTGAAACAGCAGTGTGTTATCTGTTTTTTCAGCCATCACTTTCAGATCCAAGAGCTAAAATACATTAACAATATCTGGTTTAGGTGAAGATACTGGTAAATGGGCTTTTCTCTTATGAGCTATTAATCGTGAATGACACTAGGTAAGACTTTTTTAGAGGAAATTCAACAATTTCCACTTAGAAAGACACTTGACATTTTGGATGAAAAGAAAAAAATGAAATGGTTATGAAGGATAATACTTTTTAATGTTTACCTATTTTCCCTGTGTTTTCCTTCACATTTTTACTCTATGTATTTCTGGTTATCTTAGTCTTTTACAATAAGAATATAGTCATATTATCCTTATATAACTTAGAGTAAAGAGTAGATCATGAGGGTCCCATTAGCTAAATTGTACTTACTTCTCATTTACCATAATCTTCAATCCCCCTGTTTCCTGTTATTCTTAGGATATTTGGAGAGATCCCAGCTTCCCCTTGTCCTGCCAATCATGGGTGCTGTTATCACAGTTCCTTCATTGTGTGAACACAGACTCCATAGCTAGCCTGTCCGTGTGTGTTCTAAATTGAAAGGAGATACTGAAATTGAATCTGAGTTGATTTTCTACAGAAACATAGACTTACAGCAAGAGCCCCTAGCAATACCCACTTCTTCACCATTATTGCAAGAAATGGTGGGATTTCAGGCCTTGTATCTACGTGGCTTCTGTTCAGGGCCCAAGATGACTAACATGCTTCAGGGAAAGAGCCCTACACCCTTAGCAGTATACCCTTCTGCTGTGACTCTGCCTCAAAGATTGTTTCTTTTCCACTTACAATGCTCTGGATTTTACATGGCCCATTCCTTCCAGCCTCATTACATTTCATCTGACTTAACCTCCTTCCTGTCAATTATCTGCTTCTTCCTTCCTTTCATTGACACTCAATACCCCTATCTACCTTATCTACAGTGTCTGCAAGATCCCCCTTCTTCCACAAATGTTCCTGGCCACCCCTGACCCGAAGGGCCTGTACATCCTGGTATTGCAGACTTTGGGACTTCAAGAACCTGTAAATTAAACACAAAAACGATGTGGGGAATTGGCAGAAGGCTACCAAAGCACTAATTTTGCCAAGTGAACAATCAAAACAAGTACTACTCTCTGTTATCACCATCATTTTATGAAAGAAAGGTATTTTAATACTAAAAATGTGAAAAGGTCATAATCTCAGTTTAAAAAAAAATGTTTCTTAAAGAAGAGCAATTAATCAACCTTGGGGAGAGAACTGAGGTGTGGAAGGGGACACATGATGAAAAAGAAGCTGGCATACTGGAAAACAGCCCAGCCTATTTGTCTAGCTCACAGGACTCTCTTTGAACCCAGAGAAAGCTACCTTTTGCAGGTTACCTCCCCCAAAACCTCCCCTCACATCTCAAGGTGATATGAGTGAGTTCCCCAGGCTAAGCTAAGGAGTCAAGCTAGTTGCTCTTCTCTTTCAGGAAACTCCATCCATCAACAGCTGCCTGCAAGCCACACTGGAAATGCCTAACAAAGTAAAGCTCACTTATGCCCAGAGCTTGCTGCCCCCTTCCCCAATCCAAAGGCAGCTGACAGACTTGTCTTTGTGTTATATAGCCTGGGATATTTTAAGCTCTCCTTGAAGACTCTTGTACAGTTCTTGTCCCACAAAGATGCTGTAGAGTATGGACGAAAAGCCCCAGTGGGAGTACTTGGCTGAAACTAGATAGTGGCATCCTGTGGTGCCCATTTTCATCATGACATGTATCTGTCCATGGAAAAGTATTTAGGGCAATCAATGATACATGCCCCCTTGTGAGACTCAAAAATCCAGAAGATACTTACTATGGATGCTTTCTTTTTAGGTGACTACAGTTCTTGAAATGCAGTTCTTTTACATTTAATAAAATCCATTTTAATATCTTGATTACTCATCATGTATTTGTTCTAAACTCAAAGGCTAAGTGGCTAAATGGCTTTTTTTTTAACCAAAAGCTTAGGTTCCAACTATTCTGACCTAGATTGCCAGCAGTAGAAATATCCTAACTCTCTCAGGCCTCAGGGAACCAAATCCCATACTTTTTATCAGTAAGCTGTGAAAGGGAAGGGAGGGAACCCGTCTAGGCCCATGGCCAAAAAGGAGTTTTAGTTATAAGAAAGAAGTTGTCGATTTCAATCCATACAAGGGCATCCAGAAAGGACAGATTGCACAGATGCCCCATTTCCTCACAGTAAGAAAAAATTAAGAGTCCAGTTTTACAGTGGTATGGTTGATTTGCTCCAGTAACATTTGGTAGCAGAGACATTGCCTTCTACCCAGGCTTATTGCTAAATAATACAGAAGCTAGAAGGAAATGTAACAAGAAAGTTGGGAATGGGAAACATGTGGTGAGGTCAGGACACACACACCCACGTGCCCACACAATGCATGACTTTGCACTTTATCACTGTGAACACAAATGCCACCGTCATTAATCAGAATAAAAATTCTTAAAACTTGCTGCACCATTCATCTCTAGAGCTAAGTAGGATTATTTCAGGCTTTCAGCCCATGTTTTCTAAAAGCCTAACTGATTAAAAGGCATTAACATTTATATTTTGCCAACACTGATTATACTGTCTGCTGGCAAGTGTTTATGTGATAACCAAGACCCAAGAAGAGAGATGCAGAAGAGGACAGTGAGCATAACATGCACATATGAGGGGCACCTGGCCGTGACTGAACGGACTCCTCCTTGGCAAAGGAAGGAGGTTAACTTCATAGATTTCAAGCCACCGTCTAGAACTAACATTTTATGGCTTTGAAATTTTTTTATGTTTATTTATTTTTGAGAGAGAGAGAGAGAGAGAGAGAGAGAGAGCAGGGGAGGTGCAGAAAGAGAAGGAGAAACAGAATCCAAAGCAGGCTCCAGGCTCTGAGCTTTCAGCACAGACCCCGACACGGGGCTCGAACCCACAAACTGCGAGATCATGACCTGAGCTGAAGTCGGATGCTCAAACCCACCCAGGCACCCCAATATTTTATGACTTTGACTAGCAGACAACTTTTCAGAAAGCACCTACCAGATTAATAGGAAGTTCAAAATCCTGATTATCGATTCTCAGTATTCCATATTCTTTTTATCTTTTTTCTTCCTGCCTTTTATCAGGTACTCATTTCTCTGGAATACTGCTACTTAAAGAGGAAAGAAAGAGTTCTGATAAGTCAAATTTAATGGAGGAGAAAGTTGAAGCTCTGAGATTATCCACAGAGTTTTCCACATACTTAAATTCTCTGAGATATCTTTCTTCCGTGGCACTTTGACAGAAAGAATTAGCTGGGGTTAGAACTCCAGCATGCCTAAAGATTTCTTGCAAAAGCACCTCTGAAGGAAAAATCTGGAAAAGAATACAATCAACTTCTGCTAGAGACCTCAACACAGCTGGCAATCGGGAAATTCATGCTGTTTGTGATAAGAATGAAAGCAACCAATAGTCTTTCCTCTAAAAAACAAAACAAAACCAGAAGCAATGACTTGCAAGTTTATCGCAAGCTTATCGCCCTCAATTCAGGACTATTTGTTTGCCAACTAAGTGTTACTTTTCACAAATATAAAGTTAAATCAACAACCTTTTTGGTATTCATGACACTATAGGTAAAAGAGCCCGTGAAATGTGGAATTAACTTTTCTGGTTCTGAAATTAACACACCAGGTTGATGAGTGTTTTGCCAGCTCATTTAAACTCCACTCCCAGTCGTAACTGTTAATTCCCCAAGCAAGGAAACAGAAGGAGTGTGTTATGTTCAGAACAGAATTGAGTGCTACTTGGAATAGGGGTTAAATACACACACATTTATTTTCACCATTATTTACTACTACCATTGTTACTATTATTAATGTTGTGCATTAAATAGTTTACCAAGTGTTTCACATATTTTTTTCTATTTTTACACGACCCTCCTAATCCTGGGATAGAGATAAAACAGCAAGTATTTTACAGATACATGAAGTGATTCACAATCTACCACCATCACCACCATCATTCCCTGAACACTTCCTATTTATTTTTCAGGCTGTACACTAAATGTTTAATGTGGGTCATCTCATTTAATCCTCACAACAACCTTAAGCAACTGGTATTATTATCTCTATTTTCAAGATGAAAAAACATGATTGATCGGGGCCTGGAATCTGGGGCTTATGAGTCCGAGTCCAGTGTTCTTTCCACATTGTTTTAATAATAGAGTTAAAAAAGAACAAAGAAAATGCTAAAGTTTCCAGTTCATTTCATATCAGTTCCTGCAGACAGAAATAAAGCAAGAAAGGGACCACGAAAAGAAAGTTAAATTTGCAGCCTCTTCCCAAAACAAACACTTACAAAAATGCAGCAGGCAAAAATGTTCGCCAAATCTCCTGGAGCTTTTGTAAATTGCAGTAATGTTGCAATTCTAGACTAGCAGCTAAATGCAAAATTCTACTTTCAGTTCTTCTGACAAAAAAAAAAAAAAAAAAAAACAACAACCAACCAACCAAACAAATAAACAAAAGGTATTAAAAAAGAAAATAAAGAAGACTTTGTTAGGAAGCCTGACAGTGCGGGGTGGCCTACCATAACTGATGAAGCTCTTGGGTTTCCAAACCACCCTGGTTGATCTTCAGCTATAACAGACTTCAATTTCTACTCAGCAAGTATTTAACAAATCCCTGCTGTATGTTTGGGGCTGTATATACATTTTACATATATAGAGCTGAATGGGACACTTGCTCCTGCCCTTCTGGAGACTCTTATGAGCTAATGTCAAAGACAGATATGAGATTAATTACAGTGCAGTGAATTCCACAACAAGGGGTTTACCCTAGTATTGGGAATTAGAGGAAGTTTCCCTGAAAAAAAAAATGGCATTTAGATGAAGCCTGAAGGAATCCCCAAAGTTAATCTGATGAAGAGGGGGCATGAGGACTCAGGGAAGAGAGAAGCTGAGGAACAGAAACAGGGTTATGCACAAACCTGGGAGAATATCTGTATCCTCCATGAGGTGGACGAGGTTTCCATAATCTACTCCAGGGAGGAGGTTCAGGGTACAGCAGGTTAGAGAAGGAGTCCACCTTTAAAATATTTCTCTTACTCAGCCAAGAATTCCCACTCTCTTAAGAAACTAGCATATAACTCCCTTACACTGGAAGGACGGTGAAGGAAAAACACTAATAGATTCTCAGGTAATTACAACAGTGATCTCAGCAATGTCAGAAAAAAAGTTGATGGGGGGGTATTCATTTAAAAGGAGATGAGAAGATAAAATGGAGATAGAGAAACAAAAATGATTGGGGTAGGGATGTAAACAACGAAGGTATACCCTAAATGAAATAGACCACTGTAATGAAAAGTTTAAAAATGTAATATGATGAGAGGCGCCTGGGTGGCTCAGTTGGTTAAGCATTTGACTTCGGCTCAGGTCATAATCTTGCGGTCCATGAGTTCGAGCCCCACATCAGGCTCTGTGCTCGCAGCTCAGAGCTTGGAGCCTGATTCAGATTCTGTGTCTCCCCCTCCCTCTGCCCCTCCCCCACTCAAGCTCTGTCTGTCTCTCTCTCTCAAAAATAAACATAAAAAAATGTAATATGATGAGCTCTCAGTTACCTACCTCTGGCTTAAAGAATTTATAACACACTATTCTAGATTCATTTACACTGTACTTCAGACCACAAAAGAAGGCAATACAGTGTAGCAGATTTACATTCTTAAGTTCTGCTTAGGTTTGTTAAGCCTGTGGATGAGAAGCAAATACACTAAAAGCCTTTATTTCATTCCTTTACTTGGTATGTCAATTCCTTAATTCATTTTAACACTCACACAAGTATTAGTTTTTAATTGCTAAGGATACCAAGTGACAGAATAAGAAAGCAGCCCAAAGAGTGCTAGGAAAGGAGGAAAATGATAGTTTTCCAGAAGTAATTCATATGCTAAATATTATCTATCTTTCCATCTTGATATATACATTAATCTTTTCCACCTATGTGCTTCAGAGTTTGACCTGCATCAAGGAGTTCCCTTGAGTTTTCAGTCGGGTGTGATCTATGGGAGGCACTGGTTGGAGACCAGAAAATGAAGGACCCATGAATTAGAGGTGCCCTGCCATCCCTTATTGGTTTCCATTAACTTTGCCTGCAACCTTGAAAATAGCCCCTTAATTGTTCCTTACTGGCCTAAGTTGAATGTGCTATCACTTTCCACACCACCCACCCCCCGCCAAAAAATGGAAAAAGACACAGAAGTGCAATGCAAGCTTAGGGAAGGCATGCTTGACAAGAAAAAGGTGTATTTATGAGATTGTATGTTAGAACAAGAAACCCATTTGAAATGTCTTTGGAGTATATCCATCATCTCCCCTCCCCCCATATCAAGGAGAGTGAGAAACAAAAATGCATTTGGGGAAGATAAGAAAAGAGATGGCCAGAAACATTTTAGACAATGATTCAGGATAACCACCAAGGGATGGGACACCCAGAGGAACTATTTGGAAGGAGTTGATAAGGACATTGGACTTTTCTGCAGTCTCCCAAAATTATAAAACCTTCTAAGTATTCACCTATGCAAATACCTAGGGCTCATTTCCCTCTTTATCTAGGCTAAGGTAAGCCCAGCCAGGATGACCTCAGTGGCCTCACTCTAGACCTTCTTTCCAAAAATGAAGATTTTATAAGAATATCAACCACTTTGGCAACAATTTTGTTAAGTTACAGACATTAGGCTGCTAGCGAAAAAGAAGAAATTCTTATCTCTTTATCACAACTACAGTAAAGTTCTATTGGCTTCCTCTCAGCTTATGCATGAAGGAATACAAATTTAACTAAATGTCGAGTACTAGCCAATAGTGAATCCCTCTCTAATGGGCTTAGACCAATCGCAAAATGTTTAATCATTTCTGCTTCTTAGATAGAAAAATATATATTACAGTGTTCAAGGTAAAGCTGCTCATTTTAATTTTTGCCATCTTCCTGTGTCATTCCTTAAGTAACAATGACAGCTGAATTATTTTTTCTCAGCCCAAGAGTAATGTGTTGGGCTTCCTTTTTAATGACAACAATCTTTTTGTTGCCAAATGCTTCACGTCTTAAATAATGGCTTGAATCTTGGCTGCAATTATAAGATAAGCTTGTTCTCATAACCTTTTCACAATGGATTTTCATCAGCTCCTTTATAAAGGAAATTAAAATTTGCATTTAACTTCAAGCTCATGTGTCTGAAATTGGACACACCATCAGCACATTCAGACATGGTATTTATAAATGAATAACACTTGGTCTATAGAGTTTTGCTTAGTATTTTATCTCTAAAGGAAAAGAGCAGGAAAATCAAACTGAAATTAATGGAGAATCAAAAGAGGTTGAATGACAGGTGACTCAAAAGTAAAGATAATATATTTCTGTTAATATAATGTGCTAGCTTTTAATTTGCCCCAAAGAAAATCTATTTACTTTCCAGAATTTCTCAGTAACATCTGAGATCTAGACAATATAACCATAAGCAGGTTTGATGTATAACAGAATGTAAATTCCAGAAAATAAAGGCCGCATTAAGTATGAGTTCTGTACAGTGAGTGATATCCTATTGCTCAGGATAGACAACACAACAATAGCTATGGTCTAATAAAAGCAAGATGTCCCCAGGAATTAACAAGAAACTCCTTTCAGACAATGCCGTCAGATCATTTTTTCCAGGACCCAAGTTGAGCCTTCGCATAACCTGAGAATAAACATCCCTGATGCCAGGACTTGAGAAATACCAAACTCCAAACTCATGGAGAAGCATCTATCCAGGATCCAGGATCCAAGCTTCCTGGCTTGCCCCAGATGTCTCCTTCCTTTAATGTTGAGCAAGAACCACCAGCTTTGATAGTACGTTGGGATTTGCCCATGATACAGTCTCAAACAGGAGAAAACTTTTGAAACTAAATGGGACAATGGCTAATTCAAAGGCAACATCTGTGGGAAATATGATTGCAAACTAGGAAAGCAAGTTGTCTATCAGGAGACGAATGATTCATAAATGTTTCTGGCAGGGTCTCACACAGATGGAGTTGTGCACCACATGCTATTTTTTCCCTGCTAGGATTTTTGCCTAACAGAGTAAGCGATTGCAGACCTGAGTGAGGATGCATTGTGATCGAAAGCAAATGTAATGAACTTTCTGATCAAAGCACCATTGAGTCTCTTCCCTTGTGATAGTCCCTACTCTGGCTCCTTTCCTTCAGTAGGCAACTTGGGGAAGTTCTTGACTGGAATGTTTGTGCAGATGCAAATGCTGTAACTTCCCTCCTGGCAGGAATTTCAACCCTGACAGGATACAGAGAAAAGAAAAATCCCAGTATCTACTTCCCAGAAACTCTAGAAAAAATGTCATCAGTTCTGTCTAGGCCAAATGAGGCATTTGAGTTGGTCTCTAGTGTGAAGATGGTATGTACACAGAATTTGAGAATGGTAGAATTGGGATCTTAAGGCTAATGGTTCAAACATCCCATTGTACAGTGACTGACTCCCAAGGAGGTCAAAATGACTTGGCAAATGTCTCACAACTACTCAATAACAGAATTCATTGAGGATTATAGAACTATAACCCACTTCTCATAATTCCAAGTTTAGTGGCTTTTCCCTCCATGATGACATAGAAATTTTTCACTCGTTAATTCATTTATACATCAAATATTTCCTCAGTGCCCGCCATATGACAATCAGTATTCTGAGTGCAAGAAAAAGACCAAGGAATAAGGGAAAGAAAAATCTTTTACCTCAATTAGCTTACTTTCTATCAGGAGACAATAACAAATTCAGATAAATAATTATACAATATTACATCAGGTAGTGGTAAATGCTTCAGAGAAAATAAACAAAGGAAAAAGATAGTGGGGGGCAGCTATTTAGGAGAGAGGGTGATTGGAGAAACTCTGGGGTGATATTTGAGCAGAGTCTGAATGCAGTCAGGGTGTAAGCCACACAAACAGCTGAGGGAAGAACTTTCCAGGCAGAGAGAACAGTGTGTACAAAGTACAGAAAGCTGGAATGAGCTTACTGTGCTTGGGGGGTTGGGTGGGGAAGGGGTGTGTGCCTGGACTAAATGAAAGGGAACAGTGGGGGTGAGGTCAGAGAGGCACTAGGGGGCTTTCAGCAGGGGAGCAACTTGATTTCAGATTTTTAACAGGTTATTCTGGTTCTTAGGTGAACAGACTAAAGAGAGGGGAGAGAGAAAGAGACCAGGGAGCCCAATAAGGAGGCACTTCCCTAAAGCAGAATTTAAGTTCCTTGAGATCAGACACTTCTGTGTAGCTTGTTCATTGCTCCAAAATCAGCACCAAGAATAGTGCCTGGCACATTGTTAAGGTCATAGAGGTGTTTACTAACTGAATGACTGCCTGAGAAGTGAGACAGAGAGGAAAATTGACAGTGGCTTGTATTAGGATAGCAGTAATAGAGACAGTGAGAAATGGGTAGATTCGGGTGATGTTTTGAAAACAGAAGTAACATGGAGTGCCTGAATGGCTCAGTTGGTTGAGCATCTGACTCTTGATTTTGGCTCAGGTCATGATCCCAGGGAGCCACGTGTCAGGGTGGATCCCACTTAAGACACTCTCTCTCTCTCTCTCTCTCTCTCTCTCTCTTCCTCTTTCCCTCTCTCCCTCCCTCTGCCACTCCCCCCCAAAACCAACAACAATAACAACAACAACAACAACAACAAGAAAGAAAATAGAAGCAACAAAAAGTTTCAAGGTTGGATATGTATACTTAGTAAGAAAGAAATAAAAAATTGCTCCTAAGTTTTTAGCTTCAACGCTCCAGGTAAATAGTGGTGAATTCTCAGAGAGAAACAGATTCAGTGGGGAGAATTCTGTCTTGATCATGTTACATGTGAGCTGTTTATTAGCCTTTCAAATGAAAATAGTATATTAGGTAAGCAGTTGAATAGAAGTGTCTGGAGCTCAGGGAGGATATTAAGGTGGAGATATAAGGGATACTATTTAAAACCACTGAACGCAACAATGTCACCCAAATAATAAGTATTGATGGGGAACTGATGGGGTCCAAGGAGCCCTGGGACATTCCAGTGTTCCCGGGTGAGTAATGGAAGAAGAACCAGCAAAGGACTTTGGCCTAAGATGAAGCAGTACAGGCAAAAAAGCCTGACAAGAGGAAAGCCAGAAATTGAGATATCCTGGAAGCCAAGCAAAGAAAGTGTGTTTCAAAAGGAAGGAGTGATAAACTCTTTCAGTTGTCTCTGAAAGGTCAGGTGAGGCCTGATAACTAATCATGGTATTTGGTCACACAGGTCATTGGTGACACTAATAAGTGTAGTTTCAGTGGAATAATGGAGACAAAACCCTCACTGGAATCAGTTCGATAAAAAAGGACAGGGACGGTACAAGAATAGATCATCTTTCTGGGTAATTTGCTCTAAAGGGTGTAAAGACATGGGGAATGATTTGGGAGGATAAGGGAATCAAGGAAGGGTTTGGGGTTAGTTTTTAGGTGAGGGTCATTAAAACAAGCTTGTATGCTGATAGGCAGATCCATTAGAAATGGAAACATTCATGGACAGAAACAGGATACCTATAAGAGAAAAGTCTGAGTTAGACTAAAGCAAATGGAATCCACTGCATAAGTGGAGACCTTAGCTTTAGAACAAAGCAGGTGTAGTTAATCTGGAAGGGAGAAAAGGCAGAATACTAGGGAAGCTATAATTTGGTGGCACAAAGACAGCAATCACTGCTGCCCGATTGTTTTTTTTCCAGTAAAATAACAAGGTCATCCACTGAGAACATGGGGAAGGAAAGGGTATCTGAAATTTAAAGAAAGAGGATGAGATGAGGTTATAGCTGTGGGAGACTGATTCCCAGAAATATACTCTGTGAAGTACCATAATAGAATGGAATAGCACTAGATAATATGAACAATCATCTAGTTGGGGGGGAAAAAAAAGAGTTAACACTGGTGGACCAGGTGTGGGCAGTTAGGGGGAAGGAGTGGCTCCAAGAAACAAAGATGTGCAGAAAGAGGCAGCAGGTGTTTTAAACATGTTATAGCAGCCCTATAAATTTCAAAGAGAACATCAAGATGAAATAGATGAATGTTGCCTTTCATGGAGATGCAAATATTTAAAATCAATACATTATTTTTTTCTGAATTTAGGAGGAAAACATTTGTTACACAAAAGCATCAGTTCTTTCATTTATTAGCTTATAATGAAATAATATAGAGCCACACTTTGAACCAGCAGCCATGAATACATATTAGGACATTTAATTATACAGTAATACATCCTATACAGGACAGAAGATTAATAACTTGTTAAGTTGAAGCAATTATCTAAATATAATAATAGCAACAATGACAGAATTATATGTTCCTTCTGAGTGCTTTAGAGTGTAGGAACTGGAAACACTCATTTAATCTGAAAAGTTCTATTGTTTATTCTCTATGGTAGTTTTTATTTTTAGCTGCCTGATTTTTCATGGAAGGTTTTAATTAATTCCTTTTACTGTTTTATAAATCTTTCTCTTAAGTACAGTTTTAGATAACACTGCAATTCAAATCTTTGAGTAGTTTGAAGGTTTCCTTTTTCCTTCAACACTTTTAAAACACATAAGTTCCACTGTGAGAGATCCAAAAAAAGCAATATAAATAGCTTAGCAATTTTGGACCTTCTTGGGTTAAAGGAACCATAACATTGCCAGTTTCAAACTGGCTTCTCACTCCACTTTGTGAGGTAGGGGATTAAAGAAAACACACACACACATACACCTACTATCTTAGTTTTTTCAGGCTGCTATAACAAAAATACCGTAAACTTGGTGGCATAACCAACAGCCTTTGATTTCTCACAGTTCTGGAGGCTGGGAAGTGTCAGGGCAGGATGCCAGCATGGCTGGATGTCTGGTTCAGTTGCTGACTTCTTGCTGCATCCTCACATGGTCTTTCCACATAGTAGAAGGGGTGAGGGAGCTCTCTGGGCATCTCTTTTATAAAGGTACTAATCATGAAGGCTCCACCTTCCTGACATAATCACTAATCCTAATTATCTGCCAAAGGTCACATCTGCTAATATCACTTTGGAGGGTAGGACTGGAACATATCAATTTGGGGAGACACAAACATTCAGTCTGTAACACACACACACCTTGTAGCTTTTTTCAAACTCAATGGGATTTAGAGCAATTCATTGCCTATTCTTTAGATTTCATTGCAAGAAAATGCCCTCATAATTACTTTTGTTTCCATTGTGAATTAAAAATAAGCTTTCTATTTGAAATATCTTGCATTGTGCTAACCCAGGTCTTGATAGAATATTTTCAAAAGTGGTTCAATATATTCTACTAAGTTCAAATTATTTTCTTCATTTCCACTATTAAATTTCTCTTACCCTTTTTGCTGATCCACACTCACATTGGGTTTCCACAAGAACATCACTACACACACAAGATGACACCTTCTTATATCCATCTGGATTTCCTTGGGTGAAGTAGAAGCCTTCTGGTCTCATGAAATCAAGACCACAGCTAGGTGAACCGAACTTTGAATGAGCTGAACTCAACAGGACAAAAAAGACAAAAGGATTATAGTTCCACAGTGTTCACCATGATAGATGCCCTCTCTCTGTACTGGTGTAATCAAGTAAACTGCACAATTTCAGGGCTGACCAGGAATCTGAGAGGATGAGGGCTAGGTGAGATAAAGGCTCAGAACTCCAACTGAGTTGCAGAAATAGGCCTGGATTGGGATAATTAGCTAACAATCCAAGGTTATATAATGTTAAAAGCTTAGTCTTTGGCGTCAGGCCAAAGTCCTAGCCATACATTTTGGTGGGTGTTTAATCTTTAAAATGTTATTAATTTTTCTGACATTGTCAAGTGAGGATAAGGGCCTTACCTGAGAGAGTTGTAAGGATTAAAAAAAACTATTTTCATGTAAAGTATTTAGCATAAGGGGCATGGGTTATGCTTTTGTTGACCCACTTTGTAGAGAATGGATCTCAGTTAATACTCAAAATAGTCCTATGAGGTAGGTTCTATTATTACCACCTCTGTTTTATAAACAGAAAAATGGAAGCATAGAGAGCAAATTGCTCAAGGACACAGATCTAGTCAGAGTCAGAGACAAAATCTAAACCCAAACACGATGTGGCTCTGGATTCCGTCCTAACCACTATATTAAGCTGTTGCTCATAGTTCTTTGTTCTGAAAGGTCTGTTGAAGTAAGAGTTAAAGCTGTGATTAGAATCAGTCTGTAGGTAGAAAAGAGGAGGACATAGCAATAGTGATACCAGACAGAAGTCAACTTTAGCACCCAAATAGGCAGTATGTGCTGTTATGAATGATGCCTCCATACAAGAATGGACATCAGACGATGGGCCAAGAGCCAGGAAAGACCAGAAGAATCTTTGCGTCAAGGAACCTCTATCCAGTGTCCATCTCTCATAGAATAAGACTTCAAATGCATGTACAGATATGAAGACAATGCTTCAACTATAGGATATGAGGGAAGAGATCCTCCCTTCATTGCCCTAAATTCTAAGTCTGATTGGTGGGGGAAATGACTTGGTGCACATAAGACAGCTGCAGACTTCAAAGAAAGAGAATCAAAGCGAGGACTGGCACCATGAATTCCAGGCACCATCCTTAATATGGCAAGATTTATTGAAACCTTTCCCATCAGCAGCAGGAGATTTTATACTTTCCACTGATTAACACTTGATAGTTACAGATGTGGGATATTAGTCTGGATATACTTGGCTGAGTTTGCTTAATAGCAACATGACCAGTGGCTCCAAATGAGACACAAAAGATTATACTGGCTTGGTCTTCTTTTTTCTAAACCTCTGAGTGCCTATACCCTTTTACACAACCTCTACCTTCGCTTCTTAAATTGTGTAATAGCTTGAAACTGTAAACTTATAACTAAACTTCCTTTTACTACAGTTATGACCTCTCAAAAGGTTGTTTCCTTCAATGGCTTATTGGATATATAGCAAAACAATTCCAGGCTCAGGCTGTATCTGTTTCCCTCATATAGTCAAGCTGATATTGAGATTCTCCCTTGATTACCTGGAAAGGGGTTAGAAAAACAGCTGCCAAACTGGACATCTTTACCCAGTTTAGATTTAGATCTATGCTATTCATCTCCATTCCTTTCTTTTCCCTTCCTCTCATATTCTCTTCTCTCCCCAGATGGCTCTAGATAGGACTCGCCCAGACTAGCAGCTGATTAACATACACTTTTTCCTGTTCCCCGTAGGGCAAACAAGCTGTGGGCAGTCAGCACCAAAACTAAGGACAGCTCCTTTCCCTGGGGCTTCTTAGCAAGGTTCCCAGTTGTGGTTTTACTGCAGGACTTTAGTTGGTAGCTAGGAGGTTCTCCAAATCTCCCACCCTCACCGTGGCTTTTAATACCAGAGTGTGGCTGAACTATTAAGTTTATCTGCTATATTCAGAGCTTTCAAGGTCTAGTGGTACATAAATAGAGTCAGTAGTCACTCACAAGAAATGTTTCATCCAGTCTTAAGTTAGCATTTACAAATCAAAGACTCTCCACTGCTGTTTGTTAATCTAATAAATCTCAGATGGTTGCTTAGGTACACTTACAATAATGGAAGGGGTGGGAAAAGAATAATAACCTCTGCATCAGTATTTCAGAGTCCATCCTGGTCTAAGTTTAATTTGTTAGGTTGAGCTCCTGGAATACCTACTTCACTGCCTCTAGGGCCTCAATAGGTTTTGTTGATATTTCCATAAATTTCCAAAAGGTCAGGACATATAGTTCCAGTACTGTTTGGACACACCTTAGAAGCTTAAACTAGCAATTCTAGGGTTATTTGAGCATCTATCAGGACATACCCCACGGTTTGTTTGGGGGGTTTTGGTATATTTTAGATAGTCTCTGGCATTCTCATCTCAGGCTTATATGTCCTCTGTGGGCAACCACAACTGACTGAGTTGAAATGTGATTCACAAGCAAGGGGTGCTACATTTGGGGGATTCAATATTCCCTGGGGAAGCTTAAGGAGCCAGTTAAGACTCTTCAGATAGAAGATAGATACTAGAAGATACTATGGTTTGGGAACACTAGCTATAACACAGAGTATTGAGTTGATGCTGAGTGATCACTAGGTTCTCTAACCTGCCTGCCCTAGCTCATGGAAAACTTTGTGACTTGTCTTAATGGAATTTCAAGTATATATTTCTCCTTTTCTACCAGAATAATAAAGCATTGAAGATTCTTTTCAGGAGCTCATGTTTGGGTCTGTATCTTTTTGTGTATATTTTTAGGGGAAAGTACGCAAGAGCAGAGCTAGTATGGACTACACAGGCTAAAAATACTTTCTACAACAAATAGCTTTCTCAGATTCAATGTGTTCAGCTGAGACTATGCCAGAAAATGCTAAGTGGGCAGACTGACATTTGCCCTCAAATAATAGGGGATTCAGTTATGTGAACGTGTTTGGAGGAATTCGGAAAATGAGAAGAAGCTAGATCCATCAGCTAAAGAGCATCAAGCTTATAGTTACAGGTTCAAGTGGTATGAGTCCAGCTATAAGAATGGGCCTTGTTTGGCCATATCCAGGCTGAGAGACAAGACTCACTTTATGAATCCCAGGAACTCCAAGGAACCTCTGGATTTAGATTCTCTTGGCCAAGGTAAACCTGGATTTAAAAATATTTACTACTGCTGGTGAATTAAGGCATTTTGCAGGAACAGTATGTGTTCAACTACAACTTACTTGGGAGAGAGCCTTCTGTCAGCTGTTTGCTATTAAGTCAATGATCCTAGAACATGCCTGGAACATTGGCTGATTGGTAGGGCAATCCATAGCACAATTCAAGGGCCCTATAAGCTTGACAGATATGGTCAAAGGAGACTGATGTCTTTAGGAGAGCAAGACAAATATGGCCAATTTCTCAGGGCATTTTTTTTATATCAAGATCCCTCTTGGACCTTATTAAAATGCATATCCTTAAAACTCTATCCAAAGATTCTGATTCAATACACCTCCTAGAGTGGGGCACTAGAACTACTTTTTATCAAATACTCTGTGAGGTGAAGCTGAAGAAGTCTGTAATTTGAAAACTACTGGACT
Source organism: Cryptoprocta ferox (assembly GCA_028646485.1). Taxonomy (NCBI): domain Eukaryota; kingdom Metazoa; phylum Chordata; class Mammalia; order Carnivora; family Eupleridae; genus Cryptoprocta; species Cryptoprocta ferox. The sequence continues at coordinate 44,277,801 of CM053573.1, forward strand.
AAACCTCCAGAAATGTACCTGAGCTGATCTCTGGTCCTAGAACTAGCGGTCTGATAGAATTAATCTGTATGGGGGAAAAGGCACAGGGCACTGGCTTAGCTGTCTTTGGGCTATCACTTGAAAAATCTCTTCCCCTGAGAACATGCAATATCCTGTCTGAACTTAGTTGAAGACCTTAGAGAACCTGTGTTCAGAGTAAAGGTAGGGAATATGAATTTTTATGAGCATGTAAGTCTCAAGGTAGTCATCTGGATGGTGAATATGATAGTGCTTTTTCTATCCTGAGTTTTAGGGACAAATTTTCTAGAATTTCCAGAGATCTGTAACAATGAAATTATTCTAGTTTCAAATCTATACATTTTTGTGATGATGAGAGCTTGATCTAAGCTCCAATAGATCAAATGAACTGAGATGTAAATGTTCTACAAGTATTCAACAGGTACCATTGTGACTTCAGGACATATTCAATCCCACCACTAAACTCACTCATTTCTGCTTAATGAGAGAGCAGAGGTAAAAAGTATTGTACCAAATGTCAGCAGGCTGTCAGCTACAGAGATCCCATTAGATGGAGAATGGCCTCCTTTTCCATGCACTTTTATTGAAGCAGCATACCTGTGGCTGGACAAGATACAGGGCATTCACATGTGACTTCCTTTTGTGAGATATGAATTTATCATGAAGTAGAGGCCACAGAATAGTGATTGTGATCCTAGATTTTTAGAATCTACTACTAGACAATTCCAGAAATACCAAGTACATTAAAAAAAGTTTTCCTATGTGAATTGTACTAATCATGTCAATATTCTCTATGCATGCAATGATAACTCCTGTATATGTCAAAATTACTTGAAGTAATGATGTCTTGAATGTTCTACCAACTCAGCTGGGCTCCAACATAAAACCTTCTATAATCTCAGGCATGGGGAGGGAGGGCAGGAACTAGTGAAGGTATATTCATGGGAACTGACTGACTACAGACAAAGTCTTGGCCAGAGTAGCTGAACACATTTATTTTGGAATTATAAGTGTATAGATGTCAAGTGATACTCTGCCAGACTTGATATCCATTTGAAGTCCCTATGAACCCAAGAAAGAGCAGACACATGGATTTAGAGCTCAAGACCAAAACCAGAGCTCCAATTCAATCCCTCATATCATCCACAAAGCAAAGATAAGTTTCCAAAATCTGACAGGGCCAAGAAATTTCTTGAAAATCCTAAATGGACTTGGAGGACCTGTCAGTCAACTAATACTACAATAATACTACATAACAAATATCCACAGAACATCAGTAACATACAACAATAAGCACTTATTTAGCTCATGCAATGCAAATTGACTGGAGATTGGCTAATTCAGATTGGACTTGGCTGGACAATTCCGTTCCACACATCTCTCAACATTCTCCTGAGACTAGCAATAGTCTGAGAATGTTCTCATAAATATAGCAGAAGCACAAAAAAGCAAGTGGATACATACAAATCCTCTTAAGGCCTAAGCCTGCAACTGGCACACAGCACTTACACCTGATGCTATTGACAAAAACAAGCCTCATAACCAATCTCAGAGTCAAGGATGGGGAGATAAACTGTAAACCTTTAAGAGGAGAACCTGAATAGTTATATGGCAAAGAAGAGAAGTACCAACTACCACAAAACGGGTTAAAACGAGCATACCAAATGAGAAGCTGACCATAACCAGCATTCTGCACAGATGTGACGATTACTAGCAGATCTGTTGTCCTAGGTCAGCATGCTTCTGCAAAATGCATTCCTTTCATATGACACTGGCACTTTGTTACTACTGACTCCAGAGCAAGAAGAATGAATATTGAATCAAATATCCTCTGGTCAAGGCCTATTTCCAAAATAGCTAAGAATGAAATGGTGTTCATCCTTCCCTTAAACATTAGTCTTTAAATTCACTTAGCATACCACTAATATACGTGAATGAGTAAAAATATCCCAAATGCTTTATAAATCCTTTATTACCTGGACAGAGAGTATACTCACTAGTTATTATACAATAATTACATGGACAATAAACAACCTCTCTGTCTTTGCCAGGCTTTGACAATCTGACCATCTGGGTGCGGATAGAATGAACTTTGAAATTTCTCTTCAGGGATTTCCAAATGCATTAAATTCTCAGTAGGCTTGGCAGTAATTATAGAAATGATTGTGTTATGACTACCAAGTGAGAAAGCTAGGTCTATCATTTGGCTACATAGAAATTATTATAAAATTAAAAGCAATTCAATAGTGTCTTGGCAACTTAATATCATATCCTTGAATTTTGAACAGTGTATGAATCCATTTAAATTGGCTTTCTCGAGTATGATTTTCTAGAATCATAGAGGAATTAAGACAACACTTGCCATTTTTTTGATTTTTGGATCATACCTTAAAGATTGTTCTGTGTCTTCACAAACTTTCTTACTTGTTTTTCTCTTTTATGTGTCTTGCCAGAATATTTTATCTCAGAATATTTAACCAAGTGCAACTCAGCAGCTGTTCTCAGTTAATATCTTCAGGTTAAATCAGTACACACACTGCAAACTAAAACCTGCTTGGGATGTTTGTTTTTAAAGTCAGCAAGTGCAAGCACAGCTTTGAGACTTATATTTCCCCCCCAGCATTCTCCAAATAATCAGGATGTTCCAGGGAGATCAGGTAGATCATTGCACTTGGAAGAGAGGGCATATATTTCAAAGACATAATCATCATTAAAGAAAATTATTCTGTATATTGTGTTGATTGCCTGGATTATCAATGATTGCTACTAGAAAATGGATCTGCCTGTGTACTGTAAACACATCTAGACATCATTAAATTTCATTCACTAGATAATCCCCTTTATTTTTCTAAACAAGGTATGCCACTTAATTCTAAGGACATAATTCAAAATATTTTCTCTAACATGGCAACTAACAAATATAATCTAACCATATATAGCTAAATAATATGAAGGCTATTGTGACATTTTAATATTTGCTAAAGTAAGGAGCTAGGCCATCGAAAAATTCTACAGGACATTTGTGACAGTGCAACCAAAAGTGAGAGTCATAACATGAACTCATGACTCTATTTTCTCATTGGCCTAGACCAGTGGCCTTCACACTTTTTTGACCATGACACACTGTAAAACACACATTTAACATCACAACTCAATATACATACTTACATCCTAAAATACACATACATAACTGAAATAACAGTTTCAGGAAATGGTACTTGACCTCACTACATATGATACACTCTGATATTTTGCTTCTCTTCTATTTAATTATGTTTTCAAATGCTGATGGCAATGTACTGAAAATGATTTCATAGCCCATTAATAGATTGGGACACCTGTTAAAATTTTGGAGAAGCTGAGCCTTTGTGATAGTCAAGGTCCGGGTTCCCTGGAAATCAGACCCCAAGGCAAAGCTTTAGGGCTTTGGAAGTTTTATCTCCGGAAAGCAAGAGTGGGAGGAAAAGGAAGTGAGTCAGGGAAAAAGGAAGAACACATACAAAATGGTGCATTACTGAGCTAGCCACAGCTTCATAGGAAAGCACAGCTGGTTACCAAGTCACAAAGGACTGACCTCTCCAGCATGTCTGCATGGAGCCCATTGTGGAGGGTGGAGGAGGAAGACAAGCTCCTTCCCATGGGTATTCTCCTGTTGGTCAAAATTTGTCCCTTAAACTCCTTCCCCCACATTTCTGTATTGTGTTACCCAGTTCTTCTAGGCAGAATCTCTTCTAGTAAGATCAGACCCCATGCTAATGCTGCTGGAGAACTTATGGAAGAGATGCTGACACCCAGAAGCCCGAAATAGCCTGAGATGAAGGGATGATTATGGCAGCTGGTTTTTAAGACCCTGGAGATGACGCAAGTTGTCACTGTTCTCTAGCCAGGAAGTGGAACGAGCAGCCAAAGCCCAGGAATCATGTAGAGCTGAGCACATCTGAGAAGCCCCCAAATCAGGGCCACAATTTTAGGGAAAACACAGATCTTAGAGTTGGAAAGCCAAAGTTCATATCCCTCTACCTCCACTCCCCATGTATGTGGTATCTGTGTAAGTTGCTTTACCTCTGTGATGGATGATTAGTAACCTTGCAGAGCTGCTATAAAAACTAGAGATAATATTATTATTTTTTAACATAGCTGAATTGGCTTTCCTAATTATTGTAACTATGCTCCTGAATGACAGTTACCAGCAATTTCTCTTTCTTCTACTGTCCACATCAGATTTGGGGAGTCAAAGTTACACTAGCACCATAAAATGAGTTGGGGAATGCTTCCTCTTTTACTCTATTTTGAAATAGTTCCTGTAAACTTGGAAGTATTTGTTCCTTGAATGTTTGGTTGGGCTTCATGATATAACCATCAAAAGCCTGGAGTTTTCTCTGTGGGAAGATCTTCAACTACCTGTCAATTTCCTTAGTGGTCAGATAACTTTCAATGTGTTCCTTTTCTTCTTGACACTGTTTCATTAAGTTACATTTTCCTAGGAATTCACTCATTTCATATAAATTTTCAAGTTAACTGGCATAAAGTAGTTCATACTATCCTTTTATTATCTCCTTAATGCTGGCAGATATGGTCCCCAAATTGTTTAGTTGGAACAGTTCTTTTATTCTTCATCAATCTTGTCAAAAATTTGTCAATTTTATAAGACTTTCCAAACAACTAAGATTTTGTTCATCCTTTTTGTTAAATACTTATTTTCCATTACATTAATTTTGGCCCAGGTCGTCTTCATTTCCTTTCTTCCAGATTCTTTGCGTTTATTCTGCTCTTCTTTTCTGAACCTCTTAATATATCACTCATTAATTTTCAATCTTTTTGTTTTCATATAATCATAAAAAGATAATATTTCTTCCTAACTGCTACTTTATCTGCATCTCATAAGTTTTGATAGCAGTATTTTCACTATCACTCCATTCTAAATGTTTTCTAACTTCATTACAATATTTTCTTTGATTTAGGATTTACTTAAATGTATTTCTTAATTTATATATGGGGTTTCATTGGTTATCTCTTGGTTATTCATTTCTAGCTTAACCACTATTTTCAAAAAACAATACAGAACTTTGAAAATTAAGGAGATTTAGTATATGGTCAATTTCTGCAAGTGTCCTTTATGTTCTTGTACATAATGTATATTATGCATTGGATGGGCATGTTTTTATACATGCTCATTAGGACATGATTTTTTTTTATAATTTATTGTAAAGTTGGTTTCAATAAAACACCCAGTGCTCTTCCCCACAATTGCCCTCCTCCATGCCCATCACCCCACTTCCCCTTGCCCCCTCCCCCTTCAGCCCTCAGTTTGTTTTCAGTATTCAAGGGTCTCTCATGATTTGCCTCCCTCCCTCTCCCTATTTTCCCCCCTTCCCCTCCCCCATGGTCCTCTGTTAAGTTTCTCCTGTTACACTTATGAGTGAAAACATATGGTCCTTCTCTGCCTGACTTATTTTACTTAGCATAACACCCTCGAGGTCCATCCACATTGCCACGAATGGCCAGATTTCATTCTTTCTCATTGCCATGTAGTATTCCATTGTATAGATGAACCACATCTTCCTA
>CM053573.1:44283883-44796839 GCA_028646485.1 Cryptoprocta ferox
CTGCTTTAAATGTCTGGTAGAATTCCCCTGGAAAGCCATCTGGCCCTGGGCTCTTATTCATTGGGAGATTTTTGATCACTGATTCGATTTCTTCACTGGTTATGGGTCTGTTCATATTTTCTATCTCTTCCTGTTTGAATTTTGGTAGTGCATGTGTGTTTAGGAATTTGTCCATTTCTTCTAGATTGTCCAGTTTGTTGGCAAATAATTTTTCATAGTGTTCCCTGATGATTGCTTGTATTTCTGAGGGATTGGTTTTAATAGATCCATTTTCATTCGTGATTTTTTCTATTTGGGTGCTCTCTTTTCTTTTTGAGAAGCCTGGTTGGAGGTTTTCAATTTTGTTTATTTTTTCAAAAAACCAACTCTTGGTTTCATTGATCTGCTCAACTGTTTTTTTGGGGGGGAGATTCTATATTGTTTATTTCTGCCCTGATCTTTATTATTTCTCTTCTTCTGCTGGGTTTGGGGTGCTCTTGCTGCTCCCCTTCCAGTTCCTTTAGGTGCTCTGTTATTTTGAATTTGTGCTTTTTCTAGTTTCTTGAAATAGGCCTGGAGTGCAATGTACTTTCCTCTTAAGATTGCCTTTTCTGCATCCCAGAGAGTTTGGATTGTTGCATTTTCATTTTCATTTGTTTCCATATATTTTTAAATTTCTTCTCTAATTGCTTGATTGACCCAACCATTCTTTAGTACGGTGATCTTTAACCTCCATGTTTTTGGAGGCTTTCCAGATTTTTCCTGTAATTAATTTCAAGTTTCATAGCATTGTGATCTGAAAGTGTGAATGGTATGATGTCAATTCGTTTATATTTATGTAGGGCTGCTTTATGACCCAGTATGTGATCTTGGAGAATGTGCCATGCACACTCAAGAAGAAAGTGAATTCCATAGCCTCAGGATGTAGAGTTCTAAATATATCTGTCAAATCCACCTGTTCCAATGTATCATTCAGGTCCATTGTTTCTTTAGTGATTTTCTGTCTAGTTGATCTACCCATTGCTGTAAGTGAAGTATTAATGTCCCCTGCAATTAGCACATTCTTATCAATAAGATGGTTTCTGTTTGTGATTGTTTTATGTATTTGGGTGCTCCTGAATTCGGCACATAGATGTTTATAATTGTTACCTCTTCCTGATGGAGAGACCCTGTAATTATTATATAATGTCTTTCTTCATCTTTTGTTGCTGCCTTTAAAGTCCAGTTTGTCTGATATAAGTATGTCTACTCCGGCTTTCTTTTGACTTCCAGTCTCATGACAGATATTTCTCCATCCCCTAACTTTCAATCTGAAAGTGTCTTCAGGTCTAAAATGAATTTCTTGTAGACAGCAAATAGATGGATTTTGGTTTTTTATCCATTCTGCTACCCTATGTCATTAGACTGGAGCATTCAGTCCATTTACATTCAGTGTTATTATTGAAAAATATGGGTTTAGATTGTGTTCTCTGTAGAGTTCATGCTTGTAGTGGTGTCTCTGGTACCTCGTATTCCTTGCAACATTTCCCTCATAGAGTCCCTCTTAGGATTTCTTGTAGGGCTGGTTTGGTGGTGATGAATTCTTTCAATTTTTGTTTATTTGGGAAAATATTTATCTCTCCTGTTTTGAATGACAGGCTTGCTGGATAAAGGATTCTTGGTTGCATATTTTTTCTGTTCATCACATTGAAGATGTCCTGCCATTCTTTTCTGGCCTGCCAAGTTTCCGTAGAGAGGTCTGTAACCACTCTGATAGGTTTCCCTTTGTATGTTAGGGCCCTTTTATCCCTAGCTGCTTTCAAAATTCTCTCTGTATCCTTATATGTTGCCAGTTTCATTATATGTCATGCCAAAGGTCAATTCAAGTTACATCTGAGGGGAGTTCTCTGTGCCTCTTGGATTTCAATGTCTGTTTCCTTCCCCAGATTGGGCAAGTTCTCAGCTATAATTTGATCAAGCACCCCTTCAGGACCTTTTTCGCTTTCTTCTTCTTCAGGAATTCCTATGATACAGATATTGTTCCATATCATTGTATCACTCAGTTCTCGAATTCTTTCGTGCTCCTGGATCAATTTCTCTTTTTCTCAGCTTCCTCTTTTTCTATAATTGTGTCTTCTAATTCACCTATTCTCTTCTCTGCCTCTTCAATTCATGCACTGGCAGCCTCCATTTTATTATGTACCTTATTTATAGCATTTTTTAATTCATCACAGCTATTTTGAAGGTCCCTAGTCTTTGTATCAGTAGCTTCTCTGATGTCTTCCATGCTTTTTTCAAGCCCAGCGATTAATTTTATGACAAGTGTTCTAAATTCTTGCTCCGTTATGTTGCTTATATCTGTTTTGAGCAATTCTGTAGCTGTGACTTCTTCCTGGAATTTCTTTAGAGGAGAGTTCTTCCGTTTCGTCATTTTGGCTAGCTTTCTGTCTCTTGTCAGTTTTAAAAGCTTGCTATGCACTCTGTACTTGTGTATATTGCTATATTAAAGGAGGCTCATTGACTGTCCAGGGCCTGTCCATTCAGGGAGTGTTCTTTTAATGGTGTCTCTTGGTTTCTCTTGTTGTGCTTTTGGTTATTTTATTTCCCTACTCAGTGATATTTGGGTCTCTCCACGTGTACTTTGGCTTACTTTTTGAGGTAGCCTTATGAGGCTCTCTTCTTAATGGACTCTGTCTCTTTTCCTCCCAGCCTCTTGTGGATCAGAGTATTGTGGCTTCAGTCCTTCTTAGATTGATAGACACGGGCAGGCAAAATGTATAGAGCTCCCTACTTCTCCGCCATCTTGCATTACTCCTATGACATGATTTTTAAATCTTCATTTTTCTTACTGTATTCCTGTCTGTACCACCACTCAGTTTCTGAAAGGTACATTAAAATCTTCTATAATTGTGCACTTATTTCTTTAACAGTTCTATCAATTTTTGTTTTATTCATTTTGACATGTCATCAGGTACACACAAATTTTAAATTATTTTATTTTCCTGGTGAATTAAATATCCTATCACTAAGAAGAGATTAATTATGCTTTATACTCTAAAGCACACTTTGTGTGATATAAAAATAGCTACAGCATCTTTCTTTTGGCTAGACTTTGCCTGATACATTTTTCCATCGTCCTTTTGTTTTATCGTCCAGTTTAACAATCTTCATATATTAGATAAAGCATTTCCTTTACATGTATATTTTTATAATTGACATTTTTCTTATATCTGCTATCTTAATTGGTGTTTTCTATGTATTCTTTTTCCATATTCCTTTTCCTTCTCATTTCTTATCTTTTAAAAATTGATTCTTTTTCTCACTTTTATTTTCTTTTAGCAGCTTAAGTTGTGTACTACTTCCACTCCTTTACTGGTCTTCCTAGAAATTACAGCATATATGCCATAAAAATCAATGTCCTTATCTCCTCACACAATTTTAACTTCATTCACTTCCCTTCCAACTTAAGTTGGTTGTTTTCCAGTATTTTAGCTTTGCTCTTTCAGTATTTTAGTTTTAACCTATTTCTCATCCCCATCTCTACCATTACCTTTGCTCACTATTTCTGATGGAATCTCAGATTCTCCATCTAGAATCATTTACATCATTCCCTAAATCTATCCTTTAGAAATTACCTTAGTGATAATCTTTTGGAAATAATTTTGATACAGGTTTGCCTGAAAATGTTATTTTGCCTTTGTTTTTATAGGATACTTTTAGTGAGTTAAGAATTTCTAATTGGTGTTACATCCATACAGTGAAATACTACTGAGCAATAAAAAGGAACAAACTATTAACATGCAAGAACCTGGGTAAATCTGTAGAGAATTATTCTTAGTGAAAAAGCCAACTTCAGAAGGTTGAATACTGCATGATTCCATTTACATAATATTCTTAAAATGACAAAACTATAGAAATGGAGAACATATTAGTGGTTGCTAGGGCTTAAGTAGGAAGTTGAGGGTGGGAGAAGTGGGTGTGACTATAAAAGGGCAATATGAGGTGTCCTTGCAGAGACAGAAATGATCTCTACATTGACTTCAATGTCAACATCATGGTTGTTGCTATTGTACACGGTTGTACAGATTTATAATATGTCACCATTGAGATAAACAAAGTAAAATGTACAAGGAATCTCTCTGTAGTATTTCTCACAACTCCATGTGAATCTACAATTATGTCAAATTAAAGTTTAATTTAAAAATGACTTTAAAATATATTATGTATGCATTATGTATGCGTCCATTTATAGAAAGTTAAATATGTATTAAATTAAATACCTCATTGGCAATTATTTTCACTGGCTTCTGGCTTCCATTATTGCTGTCAGAAATCAGCTATCAACTATCTCTTATTAGTGATACATTTGCTCCTTCTGACTACCTTACAGATATTTTCTTTGTCTTTTGTATTCTCTGGTTTCAAGCTAACATGTTTCAGTGAACATTTCTTTTTTAATATCCACTTTGGATTCACTAGCTTTACGTATTGAGCAATTCTGTTTTTAAAGAATTCTGGAAAAATTTCCCATTCTCTATATTATCTTTTTGTAAAATTCCAATTAATCTTTTGGTAGATATCTCACTCTTTCCTTTGTATCTCTTACTCTTTTCCATATGTCCCATATATTTGTCTCTAAGTGGGGGAAGCAGCATTTTCCAATTCACCTTTATACTGAGGGCAAAGTGCTCTTGTCCCAGCTTTCTAATAGAGGCTCCTTTATTAGACTTCACACCTGAGTTTTGTTTCCAGTCTCATAACTCTGTGAGAAAGCTGAAGCTGAAGGTTATAGGTTCAGTAAATATCCTTCAGACAAAATTAAAATCTGTAGGTAGCTTAGCTCTCTGGATTTTTATCTTCACCTGTCTTGATTTTAGCCTGATAATTCCTTACCTTGTCACCTGCTCATTGATGTTTGTATGCACTATTATATAGCATTCTTAGTAGTTTTCAGTGGGAGGGTTTGCCTGCATACCTGGCCCACCATATTATAAGAAACAAAAGGTAAAATTATTCATGTAAATTTTCAGGTACCGATGAGACATTTGATAAAGAATACCTATTACTATTGTTCAACATCAGTCTCCTAGCCTAACTAGCATGTCTGTTACCTTCTTTTCCTCATAGAATCATCATGCATTTTAAAAGATGTTTTTAAATCAGTAAGGAACTAATTTTTCATTGGTTTTTCTATTAATAGAATGCCAAGGCTAAGTTCTGAATTCTAGTAATTTGAACCAGAAAAGTAAAAAGCCATAGTCATACATGTGTCCCAAGGCTCTCTAATAGGACAGAAAAAGAAAACCAGCTCCCTTGACTTTAGATTTGAAAACAATACCTTTGATTATACAAAACACAGTGACGAGTTGAAAAAACAAAAACAAAAAAAATATAAACACAGATCAAATTATGCAGCAAACTTCTTGAGAAAAAGAAAATAAAAGACCTATTTTCCAAGTCATAAATTTTAGTTGATTAATATAAAATAAAATGTTTTATGGTTGTGTAGCTGCATCTGATCAAAACTCCAGTGCTTGGTGCATTTTGGTGTCTCCGTCTGGAGGAATGCAAAAGAAGTTTGATGCTGTAATTTCAGAACTTCTAAACCAGACAAGGTCGCTGTAAGGATACATGAAAGTCATCATAATCCTAAATCACAAAAGTAAATATGAACATGCCTAAATGCCAATATCTTCTTACTATTATCTCTTGCCAAGTTTCTACTGACAAAACTAATTAAAGGAAAAGTGACATTTTTTCCACATTTATCTCCTGGTAAAATATCAACCATATGACTTGCTTTTGAACTGTCAAGATAATGGCAACATTTAACACATCTCAAGGGAATATGTCAAAGAAAGACCCAAACTATTACTTAATACTATTGCTCCTTTTCAGATGTGAAGCTATGATTCCAAGGACAGCAATACGTCAAGAATGGCACATCTGTAAAAACAGAATCAATCATGATAGAATAGTTCTTTTATTTATTTGTATGATTTTGACCAGATACATTATATGGATCAAAGTTACTGAAACCCTAAACCCTTATAAGCTCTGAATTATGAAACAGTCATTAACTATCCTCCTGAAAAATATAAAAATTTATGAGCACTTGGATATTTGCTCACAAGTACAAGAATCATAAGGAAAGAGGAGCTTGGGGTCATGTAAGATGCATCCCCGTTCTCAACTGATAAGTGGTAAATGGAGGGGAAATGAGCTCGTCAGGAGACAGTTTGGAGTTAGTGCAAAGTGTACAGGACCAGTTGTTTACAAGTTCCCAAAACTAGCCCCAGAAGAGGAACTGATAATTGAACTAGTGGAGATCAAAAGAATGAGGAGGTAGGCTTCAGACACCTGCCTGGCATATGTGTGAACTTTATTCTAGAGTATCAAAATGCAAAGCCAGGATCAGAACACCCTGTACAATCTGGAACAGTTACAGGGGGATAAATATTGGTAACTAGATTGGACAGTAATATGAGTCACACTAAGGGAAAAGCACTAATTATACTAAATTATTGTAATATATTTATATTAAATTATAATTATATTAAATTTTTGAGAAGCAGATATAATTGCTGTGTTTGCCTTCTACCTGAATCATGCTGATGTTTGGGGAATTTGAATCATGAGCCATAAAGACTCACAGTTAATCTCAGTTTCAGAACCAAAGTAGGAATTCTGTATTTTAAAAGGGAGAAAAAACCCTATGCATTTAAAAAGATTTTTCTCATCTTTACCTATAATATAAATTGAAAGCCAAACCAGGAACCAGAAACTATTCTCTAAAGCATGATTTTCAATATACAATAAAGTCGTTAGCTTTTTACTCCCTAGCACTGTGTACTGTTGAGCCAACAGTATTATAAAACCATTCAGTTTAATAGAACAAATAAGGGCTGATATCTATTGTCTGCCAGGACGTTTTCACCAAACAGACAAATAAAACATGGAACTTAGTATTGGAGCAAACATTCTTTATCAAGAGGCCATAAAGACTCCAAGAGGAGCCTTGCTTTTTTTTCTTACTTTTAGTATTTAGTGTTTGTGTCCATGTGACTCTAGATATTTAGACACCATAGAGGGGCTCCATAGGTGTTACTGAATGAAAAAGTACCACTTATTTTGTCCATATATTAGTTTTCTATTGCTGCTGTAACAAACACAAATTCAGGGGCTTAAAACAATACTATCTTGAAATTCTGTGGGTCAGAAATGCAGGCATAATATCTCTCAAAATATCTCTACTCAGAGATCACAAAGCAGACATCAAGGTGTTAGCTGGGCTGGGATTTTACCTAGAAGTTCTGAGGAAGTTTCCACTTTGAGGTAGAACTCATTCCCTTGTTAATGTAGGACTAAGATTCCCATTTCCTTGACATGTGGCAGCTTCATCTTCAACCCAACAATAGCACCTCAAATCTTTGACTTACTCTTCTGCTACCAGACAGAAAGATCTCTACATTTTTAGGGTTTGTGTAATTAGATTAGGCCAGCCCCAGATAATTCAGGATACTCTCCCTATTTTAAGGCTAGCTGATTAGTAACTTTAATTACATTTGTAAAGTCCCTTTTTGTATGTAACATAACATTCACAGGAGTAGCATCAGAGGGCCAAAATGTTCTGCCTACTGCAAATCATTTGATTCCAAGTGATATAAATGGTAGTTTAAACCAAAAGGGACTTACTAGCTAACTGGAAGTTAAGGAATGATGCTGCCTTCATCATGGATGAAACCATGCCTGAAGATTTAGATCTCAGACTCCATCTCTAAGCTTTGTCCCTTTCTAGGTATGGGGAGAATGGCCTCATTTTCTCCTACTACAGATTGATTTACTTCAATTCCTATTTTGTATGCTCCCAGACTAGTGATCCACATAAAAGGAGAACTTCTTTTTTCTAATGTCCAATCAGAGCTTCACATTTTAGACTTTGAATTTAAGCAGATGAATGGATAAAGAAGATGTGGTATATATATATACAATGGAGTATTACTTGGCAATCAAAAAGAATGCAATCTTGCCATCTGCAACTATGTGGATGGAACTAGAGGGTATTATGCTAAGTGAAATTAGCAAGTCAGAGAAAGACAAATATCATATGACTTCACTCGTGTGAAGAATTTAAGATACAAAACAGATGAACACAAGGTAAGGGAAGAAAAATAATATAAAAACAAGAAGGAGACAAAACATAAGAGACACTTAAATAGAACAAAGTGAGGATTGCGGGAGGGGTTGTGGGTGGGGGGATGGGCTAAATGGGTAAGGGGCATTAGGGAAGACACTTGTGGGAATGAGCACTGGGTGTTACACATACGGGATGAATCAGTGGAATCTACTCCTGAAATCATTATAGCACTGTATGCTAACTAAATTGGACATACATACATACATACATACATAAAATGAAAGATTTCAATCCACAAAAGATATACTCTTAGATTTGGTGATGTTGAAACCCAGTGGTGAAAATCATATCTGCATCCAATGTACTATCAGAGTCAATCTTTAAAAATGATGGCATGGTAATACAGCTTGAAGTCCGAGATTGTGATGCCTCCAGCTTTGGTTTTCTTTTTCAAGATTGCTTTGGCTATTTGGGGTCTTTTCTGGTTCCATACAAATTTTAGCATTGTTTGTTCTAGCTATGTGATGAATGCTGGTGTTATTTTGATAGGGATTGCATTGAATATGTAGTATTCATACTACTTTGGGTAGTGCTGAAATTTTAACAATATTTGTTCTTCCTATCCAGGAGCATGGAATATTTTTCCATTTTCTTGTGCTTTCTTCAATTTCTTTCATAAGCTTTCTATAGTTTTCAGTGTATAGATTTTTTACCTCTTTGGTTAGGTTTATTCCTAGATATTTTATGGGTTTTGGTGCAATTGTAAATGGGATCGATTCCTTGGTTTCTCTTTCTGTTGCTTCATTATTGGTGTATAAGAATGCAACCGATTGCTGTGCATCAATTTTATATCCCTCAACTTTCCTGAATTCATGGATCAGTTCTAGCGGTTTTTTGGTGGAATCTTTCGGGTTTCCATATAGAGTATCATGCTGTATTACAAAGCTGTAATCATCCAGACAGTATGGTACTGGCACAAAAAACAGACACTCAGATCAATGGAACAGAATAGAGAACCCAGAAATGGACCCACAAACGTATGGCTAACTAATCTTTGACAAAGCAGGAGAGAATATCCAATGGAATAAAGACAGTCTCTTTAGCAAGTGGTGCTAGGAAAACTGGACAGCGACATGCAGAAAAAATGAATCTGGGCCACTTTCTTACACCATACACAAAAATAAACTCAAAATGGATAAAAGACCTAAACCTAAGACAGGAAGCCATCAAAATCCTAGAAGAGAAAGTGGCAAAAACCTCTTTGACCTTGGCCTCAGCAAATTCTTACTCAACACGTCTCCAGAGGCAAGGGAAACAAAAGCAAAAATGAACTATTGGGACCTCATCAAAATAAAAAGCATCTGCACAGCGAAGGAAACAATTGTCAAAACTAAAAGGCAACTGACAGAATGATATAAAACATTTGCTGTAGAAGATATTTCTATAAAGAACTCAGCAAACTCAACACCCAAAAAACAAATAATCCAGTGAAGAAATGCGCAAAAGACATGAATAGACATTTCTCCAAAGAAGACATCCAGATTGCCAACAGACACTTGAAAAAATGCTCAACATCATTCATCATCAGGGAAATACAAATCAAAACCACAATGAGATACCACCTCACACCTGTCAGAATGGCTAACATTAACAACTCAGGCAATAACAGATGTTGGCGAGGATGCGGAGAAAGAGGATCTCTTTGGCACTGTTGGTAGGAATGCAAACTGGTGCAGCCACTCTGGAAAACAGTATGGAGGTGCCTCAAAAACTAAAAATAGAACTACCCTATGACCCAGCAATTGCCCTACTAGGTATTTATCCAAGAGATACAGGTATGCTGTTTCGAAGGGGCACACACATCCCAATGTTTATAGCAGCACTATCAACAATAGCCAAAGTATGAAAAGAGCCCAAATGTCCATCAACTGATAAATGGATAAACAAGATGTGGTTTATATATACACAATGGATTATTACTCGGCAATCAAAAAGTATGAAAGCTTGCCATTTGCAACTACATGTATGGAACTAGAGGGTATTACGCTAAGTGAAATTAGTCAGAGAAAGACAAATATCCTATAACTTCACTCATATGAGGACTTTAAGACACAAAACAGATGAACATAAGGGAAGCAAAAAATAATATAGAAACAGGGAGGGGGACAAAACATAAAAGACTTAAATATGGAGAACAAACAGAGGGTTACTAGAGGGGTCCTGGGAGGGGGGGAATGGGCTAAACGGGTAAGGGGCATTAAAGAATCTACTCCTGAAATCATTGTGGCACTATATGCTAACTAATTTGGATGTAAATTTTTTAAAAAATGATGGCATGGTGAAGAGCAGCACCAAAGGTAATGTAAGCACCAAAGGTAATGATGGAAAGTACATGGGTCTGCAAGGCAGAATGGCCTCAGGGCTTGAATCTGCCACCACTGACTGCTGACTTTGGGCAAGTCATATGATTCAGCTGGACTGTAATTTTTTCCATGTATAATTAGGCCACAAGGATCTATAGTGACCATTCTAACTCTGATTCCCTCTGTATCCCTAATTTAAAAGTCACTTAAGGGACATACGCGCCCAATGTTTATAGCAGCACCACCAACAATAGCCAAATTATGGAAAGAGCCCAAATGTCCATCAACTGATAAATGGATAAAGAAAATGTGGTGTGTGTGTGTGTGCGTGTGCATGCATACACACACACACACACACACACACACACTAGACAACTACTCAGTGACGAGACAGAATGAAATCTTGCCATTTGCAACAACATGGATGGAACTGGAGGGTTATGCTAAGCCAAGCAAGTCAGTCGAGAAAGACAGATATCACATGATTTCACTCATACGTGGAATTTGAGAAACTTAACAGATGACCATAGGGGAAGGAAAGGAAAAATAAGATTAAAAAAAAGAAAGAAAGAAAGAAAGAAAGAAAGAGGGAGGCAAACTATAAGAGACTCTTAAATACAGAGAACAAACTGAAGGTTGATGGGGATGGGGGAGGGGAGGGAAAATGGGTGATGGACATTAAGGTGGGCACTTGTTAAGATGAGCACTGGGTGGTGTATGTCAGTGATGAATCACTGAATTCTACTCCTGAAGCCAAGACTACACGGTATGTTATCTAACATGAGAAACAAACTAATTAATTAATTAAATAATTGGAAGTAATGGGAAGGTGGTTGGTTCTCATTCAAATTCCATAATAACTCATTTTGATACTGAGACCCACTATATCCCTCAGAGCACTATTGATCTTGACCTTCCTGACTCTTACCTTCTTGCTTCCCTTTAGTAGTTCTGTGGTACCACATCTACCCCCTTTACCAGACAGTGTATCTACTACCCAGCCTCTGTGTGTGCTACATCTAATAGCTTATATCTGCAACTTTCTCTAGAACACTGCCCTTGGCTGACTGGGATATCTCATTTGGAGATGCCTGGAGGTTTCAGTATCCCCCATTTGAAGGTAGCCACTGATGGACTGATAGGGAGGTATATATACACCTTCAAGTTAAACGCAGACTTTACCTAAGACCACATCCTTGCATAGCTCTTTGTTCTCAACTATACCACTCCCCTCAGTTCCTTACAAGTTTTCCTGAAGAGCAACCCCTCAACAAACCATAGGCACCTCAATCCTTGTGTCACGCTCTGCTTTTAGAGAACTTACCTAAAACACTCCTAATTCTAATCGCCTTACTGTCCCACTCAAATTCTCATTTTGCTTACCTCAGCCAGAGTTCATTTCTGTTGCCTAAAAATCAGAGAACTCCAGCTGATACTCTTAAGAACAGGGAAAGGGAGGAAAGGAGAGAGTGCTTCATGATCACAACACCACTAGGGCCACATAAAGTGGAAAAACAGGTTGTGGAGAGAAAACGAATTTTTTTGAGTGCCTTAAATCCCTGACTAGTTTGTATGATCCAAGAAAGCAAGAACCATGCTTGCTACTAGTCACCTTTTTTATCTTCCTTAGCAGGTAGCACAAGGCCTTGAACAAAGCAGATGCTTAATAAATATGAATCAATCAAGTTAACAAAAGTAAATTCGCCAAAGTGATTACTCTATCAAAAGACAATGTGGAAACAGATCAATTGGAAAGGAATGAAAGTATTTTTCTTACATGGATCATATTAATTACAACAAATATTTACCTAGTAAACTAGAGTTTGCAAAGCATATCTACACACATTGCTCAATTTACTCATTTAAGCAATAATGCAAGATGAGCTTTAACAACAGCTCCACTTTATAGATGAGCCTCAGAGAGGCAGTGACTTGCCCAAATATCATAGCCAATAAACATTTAACAAGAACATTTGCTCCAAATCCTATATTTCTTCTTCCGAGTAAAATCTCCCAGGCAAAGGGGGTCACCCACACACGTACTTGGTCTTGTATTTTTCCATAAAGGACCTTGTGCTTGGTGTTCTTGGCACCTGAGATTGAAAAGAGTGACTAGGCTGTGGTGATGACAAAGTGTGTGATGTCTGCAGTTTGTCACTTCTTTCAAAAAAAAAAAAAGAGATAAATAGCAGCATAAAGTAAAGCCACAGAAGATGCCTGAATGATGTGTGAAAGAAGCAGGAGATGAAGCAATCAGAGGTGTATAAAGAGGCAAGGAAGACTTTGCCACATTCATAGCTCTGAGTCAGATTTTATTGTTACTCTCTTCTAATTCCTGGCATTTATTGTTTCAACTGCTGAGCACTTTGAGTTTCTTCCCCTAGAAAAAAGCAAAGCCCATCCAGTTTCTCTTCAATTAGAAAGTTTCACTCATATTCTTTAAAACATAATTAATCAGGGTGATGTGTGGCCACTTCCAAACCAGGAGCCAAAACTTTGCCTTTAACCATTAGGAAACCCTCTCCCACCCAGGGAAAGAGCTCTTTCTCCTTGCTTGTTCTCAATGCCAAAATGCAGAGAGTGAGAACAGGTCATCTTTCTCAAGTCTACAGTTGTCATTTGTGCCCCTTGTCTAGCTCTCGAGTTCTGAGGAAACATAGAATCCATCTGAGTAGCTCCTGAAAAATTCTCTGCAAATCTGTTTGAAATTGTCTGCTGGCTGGAGCTTTCACATTCACACTGATGGTGTCTGATTTTCCATTCTTCTCTTTAATAACGTTTTTCTACCTAGGGCCACTGATTTCAAGCTATTTTATTCTAGGGCTGTTAGGCTGCAAACCAGCTGGAAAAACAGGCAAACGTTTCCCGGGCACATTCCCCTACCGGCCTACCACCCACCTAAGTACTCACCAGGAGTCACTCTGATCTTGCCTTGCAATGTCCTCAATGTCAGCCAGAAGATCCTTCCAAGTGGATTCCAAGCACTCAGAAAAGAAAAAATTATCTGCTTTGATACATTTGTCCTTTGACCAAGAATTTTAAAGCACCTTTCCAAGAACACAAAAATAAAACTTCCCTCCATAGATAGCATTTTGTTGGTCAGCATTGTTAAAGCCAAAAGGGTCTCAGCCACACATTTGCCTACATTCTGATTTAAGGGTAAGAGAAGTTAGGGGATGCAACCAAAATCATTCAGGGGTTAAGCAGTCAAGGGTAGAGTTTCTTGTCCACACTGCTCTTCCTAAGTCTCGGCATGGTTGTTTACAAATACAATTTTCTGTAAGTTTTTTTCGTGAGTCAAACCGGTTATCTTGGCACCAGATTCAAATATAGGACCACTTCACTACTCTTTTTGTCTTTCATCTTCCTTGTTTAAAAGATTATTCTTTTTAACTAAAAGAACTTCTCATGCTCATATATTTCATGGAAAGAGGATGTAGGGTTGAGGAGAAAGGAAGTAAAATCCATTGGTGGTCCCAAAAAGAAAGTGAAGACCTACTCTAAGTAGGATGATTTAGAGGGAGGTATTTCAGCAAGATGATTCACTAATGTGCAGATTTAGGGGAGCTACAAAGGAAAGTGCAATAACCTGGAGACAGTGGCAGTTGAGGTCTTACCGCCTGTAGATCAGAAGAGAAAGGTGAGTTATCAGAGTTCAGCAGGAGAGAGAGTTGGGTGGAGTCCGCTAGCTTGTGAAGAATTGTGACTTTCGCCAGAGGGACACAGAGCCAGGTCTCATAGGGAAGAGGACAAAGGAATATACCGCTGAGCTGTCATCCCCCTCCCACAGCTTCCTGCAAGGCAAATCTGAAAGATTTGGCCAAATCTGAAAGAAGGCTTGTGGGCTTGGAGAACACTGGTGATGTAGTCTATACAGGTGAGCCTCTCAGGGCTGACAGTTTTACTGCGTTCTTATGATGCTTAGAAATAATAATACCAAGAACCATGCATGGCATTCCTGATATGTACCAGGTACTCGTACTTTATTTCTTCTAACCCCTTTACCATCCTCTATTATAGGCATTTTATATCTGCCTTACAGATGTGGAAACTGAGGCTCAGACACTTTCAATAACTTGTCCAATGTGCTCACACATCTGGTAAGTGCCCCATCCTGGTTTTGAACTTCTGCCTACCACCAAAACAAGTATTCTTTCTGGTATGTCCCATTGCATGTTAAGTAGCCATCATTGTGTTTAGCACATAACAAGGTTCAGTAAATGGTAGCTTGACAAGTATGTGCTATGTACTATGCTACATATGTTTTATATATATATAAGCTGTTATAATCTGTTTTATATATATATATATATATAAACCTCAGTTAATCTTTAAAACCACCAATAGATCTTATCCAAAAAGAAAAACTTCACTTATCACTGAAGAGATGCACAAATTTTTACCAAGGACTATGTGTTGGCCATAAAAATATGGCTCACAGAGCTCCTTCAGGGAGTATAATTAACTACGAGTCTTAGGGGATATATTCTGAAATTTCATCACTCCCTTTACTCTGAGGTCAAAATTTCCACCAGCTACTCCTGATTAATGACTGAGTGCAAGAGGGACACTAAAGTGAGGCCCTTTCCTGGGAGATGTGAGATTCTTCTGATCAGCAACTCTGGCTTGAGGACTTCTCAGTGACCTCACCAAACTCTTCTTAGGATTGCACTTGAGTCAAAGATGTTTCTGCCCAAACGTCCTTCCCTCTTTCCCTCATGTGGTGTCAGTCCTGCATTGGAGTTGGAAGCCTCTCCCAGACCTTCCCAGTTTCCTCTCCTTTTATGCTCACAGGCATTTCTCCTAAAACTTTGGTGCAAGTTTAATTCTGTCTTGGTATCTTTTTTTGGCCAATCTGCTTAACAGACACCTCTAACATAGGAGTCTTACTGAAATTATAGTCTTAAATATAGCATTTTATAGATAATTATTGAGTATCTGTTATTTACAGGACTGTATAAAAGGTAAAAGAGAAATCAAGCCAGCACCTATTCACAAGTAGCTTACAATCTAGCAATACATTTGTTATATACAAAGATATGGTATTAGCTGATTACCTGATATGCCATAAGGAGAGACCATCGTGGGCAGTCAAATTCCATCCTTTTGTGTTTTATGCTATTATCAGTGGGAATTCCATGCATGTTCCCTGGCAGTGTGTTTCTTTGAAAATTTGGTTCTAAATCCAATATCAAACTGTGGTTTTTTGAATTGTAAGTGGAAATGGCTTGGCAGGAAGAAAAAAATGAACCAGCTGTCTTTGTCCAACTGTTTGAAATATGTATTTTCCAAGTATCCATTCTTTCCACTGTTTTTTCTTCTAACAAAGACCCCACAAAATATGTTTGCACTCAGGAAGTCCTCCTCTCCTCTGAGGTAGATGGTAGAAACAAAGTCATTGACCTAAAGCATTCCTTTTTATTTATAGTAGACTACTTTGTGTATCCCCCGACCCAAATAAAAAAGCAAAAACCTTTCCCTGAAATTTTCTTATGTAGATATTTGACCAGTACTCTTTTATTTTCTCATCAAGAATTTTTAGGGGTATTTGTAATGTACACACACACACACACACACAGAGAGAGAGAGAGAGAGAGAGAGAGAGAGAATTCTAGTTGCCTTTTTTGTTAAGTTTGAGAATTAAGAAATGAAAGACAATTCCAATTTTCTATCATTTTCTTGCTTGAGGGAAGTCATGGACTTTTATTTTAAAAAATAGCTATTTTTGTGAAGTCTTGAAAAATAACAACCACCTTTTTAACAGGCATGGAATCTATAACAACTGATGAGTCATTCTGGAGAAAGGATGAAGGGATGAATATAGATCATTTCAGTAACTTCTAGTTATGCTAAATTAGTTTAATGATTCAAGTGATTTCTCACCTTTGAGATGTTATTTTTAAAACAAACACATAAAAATTTAGTCAAACTATTGTCTGAAGGGAAATGAAGCCTCCAAAACTTTAAGATGTCTTCTCAATTGCTAGGATGCCTCTGTTTATACTGAAAACAGCCTACCAACTGTAAGTAAGAGGTTAATGGAGAAAGTCTCTGCTTTTCTAGGGGTCTCTAAATGATCTAGCTAGAGGTCTTTAGTTATTAACTTGTGGCATGTAGCTGATTCTGAGATTCCCAGCATGAGTTCTGACAAGAACTCAATGGAACATGTGTCCCAAGCTGTTATCCCTTCAACTAGATGACAAGTGATATCTCACCAGCTTGACCAATCAAAGGTCTCTGTCAGCTGCCTGGCATCCAGGACACCTATCTAGCTGAAGGAGCAAATCTGATGTTTCACTCCAAACAATTACTCTTGTTTGAAAATAACTGACAGAAGTAGAAGAAAAATAAGAGAGTGTTGAAAACTCAATGAAATGAGTAAAATTTCATGAACTTTATTAGGTCTCAAGAAAAGCCTATGCCTTTTACAGAGCCTTGTCTCCGTTCTCTGTGGTCTAAATTTTCATGGTATTAACACATACAGCAGTTCCCCCTTATCTGTGGGGGAAAATTTCCAAGACCCCTAGTGGATGCCTGAAACTCCAAATAGTACCAAACTCCATATATACTGTGACATTTCCTATATATTCATACATATGATAAACTTTAAAATATAAATTAAGAGATTAATAAAAATAACTAAAAATAAAAGACAACAATATACTGTAATAAAATTTATGTTGAGTAATGTGAAGAAGAGGTGAGAACAACTCCTGAACTGACCAAGTCCACATGCCCATGTCCAGCGCCAATGTCCCACTGCTGTCACCACCAAGGCCAAGAGAAAGGCTGAAAAGGGGATGCTAAAGGGAATAAAGCCAAAGTGAAAGGTGAACTACAGAGAAAATCCACAAGGTTATCTGCTAAATCTGCTCTTCCAAAGCAAGAGCCCAAGCCTAAAAAAGCCCCTGCAAAGAAGAGGGAGAAGGTACCCAAAGGGAAAAAGGGAAAAGCTGATGCTGGTGAGGATGGGAATGATCCTGCAGAAAACAGAGATGCCAAAACAGACCAGGCATAGAAAGCTGAAGGTGCTGGAGAGGCTGAGTGAAGTGTGTGCATTTTTGGTAACTGTGCACTTCTGGTAACTGGATAGTTTGATACACTATTTTTTATCAAGTGTCATAAAAATGCAGATTTTTTTTTACTTTTTTTAAAGCTATGTTGTTAGCACACATAATACTTCATTGTTGTTTGGAGGGAAGGGCATATGTCAATAATAGAGAATCTCTGAAGCTAGACTGATCACAGGTTTGCGGGGTGGACACCTTTCCCTACTAGTTTTGAGAAACTTCCTCTTGATTCCCAGAAGGGATTCCTTGATGTCGACACACTTTAGCCACTTTGGCACAAATGCCTTGTGGTGTGGAAAAACTAAAATTCATTTTTTTATGTCCTCTTCTCCCTCTCTGTTGGAACCTGATTCCAAGAAACGTTCCCAGTATGTTAGGCAATCTTGACTTTAGTGTCACCATTGAGATGGCATTACTCAAAAGAGTTCTTTTTTTAGCTTGTGGATCTTCAGTTCGATAATTCTGCCATTTTCATGTCATTTCCTGAAAGTCAGGGTTGGCTTGTGAAAAGTTGTTGAACAACATGCTAAATGTGAATGTCAACCCTCATTCCAAACTTTCCCTCTTCAGAGCATCAAATGAAGACTTTATTGGGTTTTATAGTGGCTTTCTGATTTTGGTAGTCCATTGAAGAAGGGAGTTGGAAAATTGTTGTACACTCTTAACAATTGTCTCCTCATGTCCTGCCTGAAATACCATGATTTTTTATGAAAAGTATCTTTAAAAAGCTGAATACAGTTTGGGAAAAAAAGTTATGTGAACATGTATCTTTTTCTTAAAATATCTTACTGTTCTGTATTCACCCTTCCTGTGATGATGTGCAATTAGAAAATGCCTCCATGGTGAGATGAAGTGAGGTGAATGACGTAGTATTGTGCTCCTAATGACCTTCTGAAAGTAAGTCAGAAGGTGACTGCAGGTAACAGAGATGGGGGGGCATGGCAAGAACTACTGTAATTTAGTTCCAATCTGTTTTAAGTGAGCTATTCTTAGCTTCCTTTAATGTTGCTTCTTGAGGGTAAGAATCAGTATATATCCTGCTTTCCTCGTAACCATCCCACCTAGCAAAGTACACAGTGATTTGCACATAGACCAATAAATATGAAATGAAAATTGGATATCCTAGGAAAAATAAATCAATTATTTTTGCCTTCACATACATTTTAACTTTCTGGGCTACTGATTGATGAGCAAATTATTAAAAGAGAAATATTTCAAAAATTCAAAGATCTTTTCTTTAAAAAACATGCACAGACATTTGTAAATTGAACAATATTTCTCTTTAAACTTCTATGACCAAAATTATCTATGGGACCACAGAATTGTTAACTGGTTACTTTTGTCATTTAGAGTCATTTTTTATTGCTTTCCGTTTCCTGGATCACTTTCTCTCATAAATTCTTTCTGGGAAATTTCCCTTTCAGATTGGGTCAAAGGCTGTGGAGTTCCTACTTTCTGTGAGACAGTCCACTGGAGGAAAACATGAAGTGACCAGGCTGGGTAGAGATAAGATTCCTGTGAGGAAAATTGAGCTTGAAGAGGCATTTCCCAGGGTTATATTAGAATGGCATTTTGAGGTGGTTAAGTCAGAATCGTAGTGGTTGGAAGAAATCAAGATTATAGCACGAAGGTTAAAGCATTTAAAAGCTGAGGCAGCACTGATCAAGATTTAAGGAGCCATCTGGGAAGCAATTCTGACTCCACAAGCAGCATTTGCCAGTCTACCCCTTTTGTTTCATGCCCAGAATTTTTGGAGAGGAGATGATAAGAGGAAAAGCAATGCAGGGAGAGAAAAAGTGCTTGCCATGCTAGTGGCTTTTCTCTTCCTTTCATGTTCCTTAACTCAGCAACAAACCATAATCCCTATTAAACACAAATACAACAGGGGTCTTTTTCACCTGAGAGGAATTGCATTCTATAACTGAAAGCTGTCATATGCTTTTGCTAGCACATTTGGTGTTACTAATGACCTGGAATACTGAAAGATTTTTCCAGTCCCTCACACAAAAACAGAAGTGGCCACATCAGGAAGGCAGCACTAAAGAGAATGTTGAGCATCTGGATATTTAAGTAATTAAGATGGCCCAGAATACTTCAGTCTATTATTCAGCACAGATCCAAAAAGTAGTTTACGCAATTCACAGATACATTCCCAGCCTTATCATACTTGTGTCTTCTGTAGGCTGAACACTGGATTCAGAGTTCCAAGAACTGCAAATGAGCCCTGATACCACTTACTATCTTATAACTTGGGCAAGTTACTTAGTCTCTTAAAGCTTGAACTTCCCCACCTATGAAACTGGAAGATTTTAATCTGTCTTACTTAGACAAAAGAGATCTTGTAAGGCTCCAAAGAGGAAATGGATATGAAAGCATTTTATAAATTCTAAATCACTATGCAAGGGATGGTGTTAAATGAATTAGCTATTGGTGGGGGTCCTTCCCTGATCTTTACTTAAGTTCCGCTAACCATCCAACATTTGGGTGGTCCTGACCTACCATTATCCAGTCCTCAGGCAGACCTTTCATTGTCTGAATCATGTATTGGGTGGAGCATGAATGAACTGAAACCAAATCAAATCTCTGTTCTGCTTGTTCCTGACAGACCTCCTGGTAATTAGCATTCCAGAGTTGTTTTCAAAGATGAGAACTGCAAGAGAAATAAAAATTGCATGGTTTTTTAAAAGCATGGATAGGGAATTGTCCATCTCATGTATTCTATTAAATTATCTGGGAACATCCAAATTATATGGTATCAGTTCATGTATTCCATAAGAATGTACATAAATATTCATGTTCTTTGCTTGAGTTCTAAAAAACTCTAGTGAAAAGTATTCCTTTGCTCCTTGGATTTCAGTAAAGATGTTTTATTCTTCCTACTAAATCATTTCAAATTATGTTCCATGCCCACAGTGTACATTATATATCCTGCCAGTCAATAGCTAGATTGCAATGGCATTCATCCAGATTCTCATTTTTACATAAATGGTTTTAAAACACGTTCTCTATATTACATCCTAATCTCATGCTGGCCCAGCAAAATATACATGATTCAATATAATGCAAATAATATTATGATGAGAAAAAGTTACCAAGGAGTCAAAATGGTGTTATAAAGACTTACTATAAAATCCATATGCTCGCTCTGAAAATGTTCCAAATAAGCACTAGAAACTGACAGTTTAATGTGGTACTGAAAAGGTCAGATCAAGAAGCAGGAAGGCTCATGAAACTGAAGCACATGCAAAAGAAATAGCCAAACGAGTATCATGACTCCTGTAAAGAATTCCATATAACACAAGGCCTGAATTTCTAGTTCCCAATTTAATTTACTTCTGTTCATATCAGAGACAAAATATCTTTATTAGAAATACTGGAAAAGCAGAGTAATGTAGCTATTGTGTGTTTGCACCAATCCAAATCAACGGAAAATTTAGCCACAAAATACCTTCCTTAGAATACATGTGAACACCTACACTTTAAATCTCCCCACATACCAAGATTTTACATGTCCATCTGCCATTTAATTCAGTTGTCTGATGAGAATTCTCCATGTGCTTCACACTTGACTATGTTTTCTGTACAGTTTGCAGCTGGCTTTCTAGAATAATGTTTCAGGCATGGTTATTGGCTTATGTATTCCTATGGTGCTTTCTCAGGGTGAATATCCTAAACAATTTTTTCTTACCTAAGTGTAGCTTCAAATATGCTTCTTTTAAAAGGGACCCTGACCCTGAAGGATTTGCCAAGACCTCATATTTTAAATGTATGGCCTATTACGACGCCATCCCTATATTTTATCACATTCCCACATTCCAGATGGAGAAACTGAGGCAGAAAGGGGAGACTCTGATTCAAAATACTCAGCGATTAAGTCCAGCAACGGAACTCAAGTTTCCAAATTCCTTTTATTATAATAGTTTTCTCAAGTTGTCTTAGAAGATCTTCCCCCAGGCATGATCAGAACTCTGACAAACAACTAACTGCTTTGAAAAACAAGAAATTATCTGCTGGAACTCCCTTGAACTGGCATATGTGAAATCAAAGGCCAAAAGGACCAAATAACCTTGGCTCAGGCTGCATGATAATTCCGACAGTAAAACTCTGAAACGCAAACATGCAACCGTTCAGAAAAAAATAAAATAAAACAAAAGCTTCAATGTTTCTCTCAATCCAACATAAATCAAAACAAACAATAATGGTCCTGAAAGGCTTCCAAACTGGCCTGGATAGAGCAAATCCCTAAGCTCCAATGTAAAACAATTGAGGAGAAGCTCTCTTCTCTGAATCAGGCACCAAACCCCAGGATAACATGTCCTCTTCCTTTCTACTTTCCCATCAATAAATACAGCCACCCGATCAGTGGGAATCAGGGTATACCTGCTCCAAAGGGAAGTGGCAGCCAGCCCCAACCTCTATTTAAATGACAATAGGGTCAACAAAGTAGTTAATCACATATTTTTTGTATCGAAGGAAAGCACAAAAAAAATAAAAAGGAACATAGAAATCATAACCAGAAAGCAGTCTAACTCAGCTTTCTCCTAACTCTAGAATGAGTACTTGGAATTATGACAAGAAAAGATTGAATTTTGAGGATTTTTTGGTTTGTGGCTACTGCTAAGTACCCTTATATTTTGATTCAAAAGTTATTTATTGACTCTTACAGCAACACTGGTAGCAATGTGCACTTAGGAATTTGACCTTTTTTAATTCCAAAATTGATAGACTTTTTCTGCCTCAAAAATATAAAATGAGAAACAGTAAAAGACAAACAACAATGTCACAGCAATCAGTTGTAAGTCAGAAAAAATAATAGCAATGGAAACTAAAACCGTAACTTGCTAGCTGAGAGATACCACTCCCTCCCTTCAACAATGTTTGTTACAGTATAGGTATAATTTTATGTTTACTTTGTGATTACTTCTTGACAAATTCTGCCCCAGCGTAGGAGTCATTTTGAAAGTGTTTTGAATGGCAAAGTATGTTTTGAATCATTCAAGAATTCATAGCAAATTAAACTATGCAAAACCAAATTTCAGACATCTCCTAGACCTATTTCTAAACTGAGAGCCATTCAAGGAAATTGTGTGTTCATGTATATTCCATCTGTTACAAATTCATGACTCTTTAGAAGAAACTGTTTATAACAAGCATAGAATCATAAGCTTGTAAATGAAAAGACTTTGGAGACCACCTACTACAATCTGCTCAACAGAAAAGGAGACTGGGTTAATAGGCCAAGCCCTAACCTTCAACATGACAGTTTCAAATAGAAAATAAATCTGTTAAGGCATTGCTAATGACTTTTTAAAGCATGTTGCAAGCTATTACTCTACCATTAAAGACTTGTTCTGATTCTTCCTAACTCCAAAAGAGAAGTCAAGTTTGTAACTTGCTTCCTAAATATATAAGAAGCCATGTGTACACACAGCGAACTGTTTATAATTCTGATTTTCATACATTATTTGTATTTTCTTATCCCTTAAGATATCATTTTCTAAATTGTGAATGGGAAATGTGTATGTACGTGTGTGTGTGCATGTGTACCTTTAAGAACTATCATAAGGACAGAGGAAACTTGAGGAGTTGCCTCTTTGTGGCCTCTGGAAGAGAGCAAGAATTAATATTCATGGCTGCATGTAATGAATTTTCACTGTCAAAATCATTGTGACATTTCAAGGGAAAAAGTTCCACAATTTCTGAATAGCTATAGTGAATGCATCATAAATTACACCAACTGGTTCTACTTTCTTCCTGCAAAGAGAATAAACTGATTTGGCGGGTGTGAGCCAACATGTTAGAATGTGCCAGTTCGTGGATCTCCTTTCACCCAAATAAGAGACTCCATTTGATAACCATTCTTTTATGCCAAATAAATCCAGATCTTAAAAGCCCTTATTTCAGTAAAATTGAAGGGCAGAGACAAAACAGCATGATTCCTGCAAATCCTTGGAAACAAAATGAAAACTTATCTGTCAAAGGACTGCAGAACTCTAAACTTGAGACCATCTTGTTCAACATCCGCATTTCAAAGATGAGAAATCTCCAGCTAGAGAGGTGAAGGGCCTGCTCAATGCCCCAGACAATAAAGTGTGGCTCATAACTATAACTCTGAAGGCCCATCTACTTGAGTGGTTTTTCTGATTGACAAATACAATGAGAGAACATAAGTGAAGTGGCTAATTGTGGTTCTTCCTGAAATCAGAATGTGACCTCCACATACACTCACATCTTTTCATCTGTGATTTTCACATTGAGTTGATATTCACATGATATTCACCTAAACTCAACTCCTCTAGACTATTACTATTTGCAACTATGTGGATGGAACTAGAGGGTATTTATGCTAAGCAAAATTAGTCAGAGAAAAGACAAATATCATAAGACTTCACTCATAGGAGGACTTTAAGATACAGAACAGATGAACATAGGGGAAGGGAAGCAAAAATAACATAAAAACAGGGAGGGGGACAAAACATAAGAGATGCTTAAATATGAAGAACAAACAGATGGTTACTGGAGGGGTCCTGGGAAGGGGATGGGCTAAATGGGTAACGGGCATTAAGAAATCCAGTCCTGAAATCCGTGTTGCACTATATGCTAACTTGGATGTAAATTTTAAAAATAAATTAAATTTTTTAAAAAAGTTAGCCTATTACTATTTAAAACATGTATTTTATTTCCTCAAACTCAGTAACCTTGCTCTTAAAACTGCCACATAAAAGTTCCATCTATAATTTAAAGATCTCCTGTATCCCTCTCCTCCGTGAGGATTTCCTACAGGCTTCAGCCAGAAAAGGAACCTTCCAAGCCCTAGGATATCCCTTTCTCACTTATTTAGCAACTGTCACGTGCTTCCTCGTAATAATGTTATCTATGTGCATTTCATCTGCCTCACCATGTCTAAAACACTTAGAGGTTAAGTCAGAATAGTATTTTTCCCTCAGTTACCCTTGTAAAGCACAACATTTGGCTTTTGGGGAAGCCTGTCAGCCCTTGTAAAGGCACAATATGATTTGTATTATACTGAATTATTTATGAATCTGGATCCTGCAACAAATTAAGAAGCCCTCACTACCTAGGACTATGTTTGTGTTTAAGATTATTTTGGTTGTTGTTGTTTTGTTTTTTTTAGAGAGGGAGAGAGAAAGACAGAGGGACAGGGAGAAGGGGAGAGAGAATCTCAAGCAGGCTCCATGCTGTCGGCGCAGAGCCTGAGGTGGGGCTCCAACTCATCAACTGTGAAGACCTGAGCTGCATTCAAAAGTTGGACCCTTGACCCACTGAGCCACCTAGGTGCCCCATTTGTTCATTTTTAAAAGATCCTGTTGCATATAATTTAATTGATTAATTTTATATATTCCTACCATAAAAAATCACCTTGCTATGCATAATTTGGCAATAAAAATGACAGGGCTTGTCAAGGTATGGGTTAGGGGCACAACATACAAATAAAAAAACCTGAAACATTAAAAAAAAGAACCTAAAAACCATGGTAGCACAATTTTAAATATGTAAGTGGTTAAGAAACACAAAAATACTACAATAGATATTTAGATATGACACTGGAATTTGCTTGAGGAAGTGGGCATCAGAAGCCCTGTAGCTTGGGAGTTACTATAAAGTGGTAGACAGAGGGTTATCTGGAATCAGATGGAAAGTTTAACACCAGATGTGGATGGGTGTGGCTCCTCACACACACAGAAAACTGAGGTAGCTGGAGATGTATGAGGTGTCTGTGTTTTGTGTTTTCCCAGGCTACTTGGTTCAGCTGGGTGCAGTTTCCTGCCATCCCTTAGTATTTCTTGCAGAGGAAATTGTACATAAGCCAAAGCAAAATTCATGTTATGCTCAAAGTGTTCCCTAATATATCAATTGCACTGGAACAAACTCACATTTTTATAGTAAAGCGTTACAGCAGAAGTGACTGCATGTGTATCTTTAGATGCCAGCGCTTTCATTCCTATGGATTCGATTTCCAGGACAGAGATTGATGGGTTGAAGGATTTGTGTCTGTGGTTTTTGTTTTGTTTTGTCTCAGATTGCATCCCAGTTTTAACAATTTTAAGATATTTTCTCTTTTCACATCCTTAGAGAAAACAGTTCAGTCCCATAACCGTACACCTCATATTTTTCCCAATTTGAGGTAACAGTGGTGAGACTGGCTGAGATTTCCAAGACAGGATCCTAGATCCTGCTTTGTACAATCAAAGCAGTCAAATGGTTAATTTAAAGTACGAGGCTTTTTCTAGGACAATTAGGGAATGAGCCGCTTTTGCTCATCTGCCCTTCACCTCCATCTGTGTAGTTCAGGACCAGAAAAGAAGATTCTTAGAAGAGTCTTCAGACCCCAAGGTACTTTTTAAAATACAATTTTTTCAGATTATAAAAATTAAAAAATTCTCTTTGGGACAGGGATAAAACAGATTTTAAAAAGCAAGAGAAATAACATTTACTTATGACTCCACCAAGTGGAGATAACCATTTTTAATATATTGAAGTCTATCATATGTTAACATTTTATGATATTTAGTTTTATCTTGACTATTTTCACATCATAATTATCATTAAGGTACTTTATGTTAACACTGTATAGTTTATATGAACACTAATACTCCATTTTATAACGTATCAATTTATTTAGAAATTTTTCTACTGTTAAAAATTAGATTTTTTCAAATGCATAATAATATCTCTTCCATTGGCATTGTGTGTATATAATTGTTATAAACATTTGTGTATATATATGTATCCTACTTATATACATATAATTATTAGTATACTTTACAAGGAGGATTTCTGGATAAACATAAAAATATGTTTAAGGTTACTGATATACTTTGCAAAATTCCTTTTCCAAAAAGATACACCATTTACAATTCTACAAATCCAGGCTTAACCAGATTTTAATATTTTTTGTAATCCTATCCTAGTTTGATGTTTGAAATGTTTCATTTCCTTCTAATTTGCATTTCCATTACTTGTAAAGATAAAATGGTTTACTATTTTTAATAGCCACTGTCTTCCTCTTCTCAAAATTCTCAGGTTCTATCTCGTCTCTTGAGATATACTCAGTCCTGACATATTAATTATATCAATCCTTTGTCTATTGTATTTGCTGCAAATATTTTAAGTTTGTTGTTCATCTTATTTTTGAGAGTTTCTTTTATATTACAGATGTTTTATTAACATTTAAAATTTTCATCTCATTAAAGTTATTAAAGTTTTCCTTTGATCAGGGGCACCTGGGTGGTTCAGTCTGTTAAGCATCCAATTCTTGATTTTGACTCAGGTCATGATCTCACAGTTTATGAGATTGAGCTGCATGTCAGGCTCTATGCTGACAGAGCGGAGCCTGCTTAGGATTGTCTCTCTTCCTCTCTCTCGGTTCCTCCTCTGTGCATGCACTCTCTCTAAATAAATAAACTTAAAAAAAAGTTTCCCTTTGATCATCTCAACTTGTTTGCCATTTTACTTTTTTTCTTTTCAATTTAATTTCTGGAAAATTCATTCTTGGTGTTGTACAATTCTATGGGTATTGAAAAATAAATGGAGCACTTTAAGACCACCACAGTTGAGACTGTTTTCTAACAGTTTCATCACAGCAAAAATTCCCTCATGCTCCCCCCCACCCCACCCCTGAGCCCTAATTCCTGGCAAACACTGATCTGTTTTCCATGCATATAGTGTTCCCAGGTCATCATATGATGGACTCACAACATGTAACCTTTGGGGTCTGGCTGCCTTCATTTAGCAAAGCAAATTTGAGATTCATCCTTGTTGTGTTAGTCATAGTTCATTCTTGTCATAGTTGAGTAGTAGTTCATGGTACAAATGTACCACAGTGTATCTGTTAACTACCTGAAGACCATCTTCGTTGTTTCTGGTTTGAGGCAAATATGAATGAAAGTACTATCCATTTCCAAACTGATTCTGTGTGAACACAAGTTTTTATTTCTCTTGGATAAATACCTAGAAGGATTTCTGGATCATATGATAAGTTCATGTTAAACTTTGTAAGAAACTGCAAAACTATTTGCCAAGTGAATATAGATTTTTGAATATCTACCAGCAGTTCCAGCCGCTCCAATCCCTGTCAGTACTTAGTATTGTCAGTTACTTTTTAGCCATTCATATATATATATATATATATCTTATATATATATAGATACTTTATATATATATATATATATATATATATAAAGTGGTATCTTACTGTGGTTTTAATTTGCATCTCCCTAATGACTAGTGAAGTTGAGCATATTTTCATGTGCTTAACATCTGTAGATCTTCTTTGGAGAAAGGTGTGTCCAGAGGTTTGTTGTTGCTATGGTTACCCTCAATACACCTCAGTCTTCAAATACTCTAGCAATATCTTACATTTAAGGTAGAAATATCTTTCCTAGAGGGATTTTCTCAACATCTAATCAACCCTCAATCTTACACCTACCCTCTGCACTTACCTCAGAGAAGGTACGGCTCCATACTGTTGTGACTCCCCCAGGAGTTTCCAACTGGTATTTGTTACACTTATTGCCCTGATGTTTGGGGAGGAAGGGTGGGTTGAAAGCCTCTATTCTGATTAACATTCAGTGTTAGACATGCACTGGGTCTGGAGTGTGTGTTATTTTCAGTGTTCCCATGTCTCCTGCAGCTTTAGTTCGAGACCTGGGACAAATATATTCCTGCACTTCCCTTAAAGGTAGAGGATTTTTTTCTATTCACTTCCCCCAGATGCAAAGGCTTTAACAAATTTTTTTTATTTATTTTTGAGAGAAAGAGAGACAGAGAGAGAGAGACAGAGAGAGAGGGAGACACAGAATCTGAAGCAGACTCCAGGCTCTGAGCTGTCAGCACAGGGCCTGACATGGGGATCAAACCTATGAACTCTGAGATCATGACCTGACCCAAAGTCAGAAGCTTAACTGACTGAGCCACTCAGGTGCCCCACAAAGGCCTTTTACTGTTGCCCTTCCCTACACACAGACTAAGCTTTTGTTTCACAGACGATATAGGAAAAAAGTGTCCTGGTGGGCTTTTGGACAGTCTGCAGTGATAGCGGCTCAATTAGAATTAATGAGTGAGATCTCATACTGTTGGGCTTATGCACAACCTCCAGCCCTTTCACCATAGCTCTTTGTGCCAGCACTGGGGAAACCAATGGCAAAGGCCAGCTGACAATAACTGGCTAAGACATTGTGTCGACTTAGTACTTATTCCATGCGTGATGCCCTCTGGTAAGAGTTAACATTTCATAAAAAGACTTTCACACTTTTTCCCCACCTTGTAAGGTCTATCCATGTGCCTCTTTCCCAGACTTCCTTTTCTTCAGTATTTCTCCTTTCAGCATATCCACCCCCACCCTAGTCCAGCCACCAAACCATTAGCTACAACTCAGGAGAATGTATATTCTTATCTTCAACTTCTTTTCTTTCCACACAAAGTGGAATGACTAAAGCTCTGCTTATTGGGAGAATTTTCCTTCACTACTCCCTTTCAGCATTACCACAGGTGGGACAGCAGGAATCCTTTCATAGCTTGCACCTATATATATAAACCCAACACATGCGTGAAACAAACTCTGCTTTTATTCTCCCTCCACTGGCTGATTTTAAGGGACTCCTCACGATTGTAAAATGAATGAGAGACTCTGATACACAGTTTCGCATGGCATGTGTCTATGGACCACCATTTCAGGCTTGACCCTAGATGTGCTATTCCCTTCTTAAAAAGGATTACTGTTTTCTGTCTGACCTTACAGCTTCATGAGTCTGACAATATTCTGGTAATAATAAGCAGCTCTGGCTGCAAGATCACACTGTGTCTCAAGGTAAGATATTCCACCTCCACCCACACCCAGCAGCAAACCAAGAGCTGTTTCCAACCGATTTGTATAGTTCGCTACTGCAGATACATTACAACATCTACTGCATTACAATAATTGCAGATGGTATGCCCCTGTTTCAAAACCACAATCTACATTGTGATTCTCCTACTGGAGTTTTTCATAATCTCCACAGGACATCTTTTCCCATCACAGATACTTTATTACCAAAAGGTCTGCTGAACTGCAGGCCCAATTGGCAGGGCTTAAACTATACCTGAGCTGCTACCAAAACCTTTCATGCCCTGGGCCTCACTCAAAGCCAGCAGGCTTCTGTGTCTCTGGGACATATTATCAGAGTAGTATATCCAAGTGTAAAATATGCTGCTTCTGAACCACAGAGGCCCTCAAAGCACTGTGCTTCATTCTTAATGGTAGGAGTTTACTTTATATTGGAGGGATATCCTAGTCACCTCACTAATGTGCTGGGAAAATGAATATGCAGAGTTTATTTCCTAGAATTTTGTACCAAGGCCTCCAGTATACTTGTCTGGTCCAAATAACATGATATCATCAATAAATCAATGTGATGTTTTATGGGACATCCAGGTGGTCCAGGTCCTATTGGATCACATTATGACAGAAGGTGGTAAAGTTAACAGGGCCTTGAAGTAAGACCATAAATGTATACTGTTGTTTTGCTTACATGAATGAGACCTGCTTCTATCTTCCTCATAGGTATGGAAAGTAATGTATTTTTCAGATCAGTGTTTGCATGCTTTGTACCTGAGGTCCTCCTCTGGCAAAAATACAGAAGCTATCATTGGAACTACCCTTTGGTTGAATTTACTCTCCTCTAGGATCCAATCTGGTTTTTGTAGGGGTCAGATGGATGAATTAAATGAAGATGTGATAAGGAACCCCTCCCATGACACTATTATCTGTCACCAACCTTCTACTCGAGATATATATTGTTTTTAATTCACTGGTTTGACAGTGGAATGGAGGCCAGTTTCAGATGAGCCCACTAAATCCTTCCCAGTGGAAATTACAATAACAATTACCCAACATGCTTAGAACTCAGTATGTATATTCTGCCAACCACCAAGTCTGTATATTCCAATAATATATTCAGGGACTGGGGAAATAACAATGGGGTGAGTCCATGGCTCCAGTGAATCCATGTGATCTAGTCTTGGGCCAAGACTCCATCTCTTACCTGGCTCCCACATATCCCCACTCTGACAAGGATACCGTGATGATGTTTAGTACCTTAGGTATCAATGTCAACTTGGACACTAGCCCTCAAAATGGCTAGGTATTACCTTTTCCCCAGTGGACAGTTACCTGAGTAAATATTCTAAGTCCCTTTTGGAAAGGGTTGAGTAAGTTATTAATTGCTGTATATACTTGCCACAGTGTTGTGGGATCCTTCTTCATGGAGACCAGGCTTCTCCCTGTGTCAGTGGGTCCAGAAAGTACAACTTTCCTTTGGGTGTCTGCTCTGGCATCTTAATCATCCATTCTTTATTTCTTTTGTTAGCATAAGTTAGGTAATACTCTTAGTGCCTGCCCACCTATCCTGCCCCTGGAAACATCGACTTTTTTCAAAACCATCGCCAGAGATCTATGCAAGTCAGGTCCCCTGGCTACCAAGCCAACCGTGCTATTCATTATGATAATTGCACCTACCTTGTTTATGGTTAAGTGCTACCACGTGGTGTTTTTACCAGCCCCAACTTAAACAGGACAGTGATCAGCTTCTCAGCCATGCAGGTGCATGTCTCCCAAATTCCTCACCACTTTGGTAAATAGCATGTCCATCAGGCCTTCCTATGGAGCTTAGTCAGCTGGTAGATGTTCCAGCCTTATTTAGATACCCACTTGAGCAGGCCCTGATCCCTCAGCCTTTTGATCCCTGCCTCTATCATCTGCCACAGGAGTCCCAACATTTCTACTTCACTTAACGTGGGTTGTCATTTCTCCAAAGATTCTGAGCAGCATATTAGCTCTATCTCCTGTGTTCTTGATAGGGTGTTAAATCCTCTAACCAAGAAGAGCACTCTCATGCCGATAAATTCTCCCTTATCCAACCTGATGTTCTACCTCCACTCCTTGATCCAGCACCTTCAGGATATAAGTACATCATACACACTCTCCTGGCTCCAACCAGTACATATTAGCCTGGCCCAATAGTTCCTCGAGTATATATATTCTCTTGGCTTCTTTAGTAGGTCCAGCCCTCCCTGGCTGGGTTATGTTGTGAATTAGCCCTAGTTCTTGGTCTGGTGTCCGGGGGTAAGGATGGTTCCTGAAGGGAGTGTGTATTGTCTCTCAAACCCTGTGTGTCATCTTCAAGCAGCAAGGAGGATTAGCATTTAAAATGTGGAGTGGGCCACTTCTGTGGGTCTAGAGTTTAAGAAGATCTGAAGAGTCAAGGTTTTTAAAGACATAAACACAGATGTTCCCATTTCAAGTCTCAAAGTTCTGCTTTCTAATCAAGGTCCTAATCTTGTTAAAGTAGACTTGCTGGGGTTGAAAATTCAACCCTCTCTGAAATTCCACTAAGCTCATAATCAAGCCCTGGGCTTGATCCTCAAATTCTTCTTCCTCTGGTTGTAGGAGATAAAATTACTTTTGTATGCTTCCAAGGCAGCCCTCTGGCCTGCACACTTCACCTAAAATTTGTGATTAGCCATCCTTAACCTTCAATCATTTTTCTCCAATACAGTGCTTGTGGACAGCTGATTCCATTGACCTAGTAATCGCTTATTTACCGGAGCTTCTCAAATGCGTGGGATACTGCTCCTACCAGAATATTCTCTTCCACTGTATCCCATCTCAGCTCACCACTTGAGAATGTTCTAACTGCACTGCTACCACATGCCAGAGGCTCGGTGTCCCAGCCACCAACAGGAACAGAGCTCTCACTGCCCTCCATTGTAGAGTCCCAGACTACTACTGACCAACTAGTATTTAAGTTGGGGTTCCCTAGAAAACAGACTCACAGGCTGAACAACACCCATAAAGAAGTTGAACTGCAGTACAGTTATAACAGGGGCATTAGCCAATCCTGCAAGAAGCCCTGGAGCTAAAATATCTATTCAGAGTTTTCTAGAATTAAGCCAAGGAGGCAGGGTCTTTGTACCACCACATATATCAGTTACTTAATGCGAGCTGTCTCCAAGAAGAGAGGTATTCTTGAACAAACCCTTTATCCTAGAGCAATTTCCAGAGATACTCAGCTGTAGGTTGTTTTTACAGCCATTACTGCCCACAGGTGTGGGAATGGGTGCCGCAGACCTGCAGGGCAACTCTGGATGATACATTACAATGCTCATTACACACTTTCACAACAGCAACAAATTAGTAATTGGAAAAGATATTTATAAAAGTCAGTATGATGATCGGGTAGGAAAACAAATGATGTCCTAAACGGGGAAGTCAACATGGTCAAGCAAAAGTGGAGTTTGAATATTACAATTATCAGGAAAGATGTTCACAGAAGTCCACATAATGAACACATATAAGAATAAACTGCTATAAATGGAAAAATATCATATAGTCAGTAGTAAATAAAAATAGGAAGGACCAAACAAACTCTGGCTGAAAGATAAGCTCTCATGGCACAAGACACAGTGTTAGTCACACAGCCTCCACAGCCCAACCACCTTCTAGTTGGTGCAGTGGATCTAAACAAATACTCTCTGCCTACCTTCTCTCCACTCACTGTTCTGCCTCAGGGGCAGGGACAGCAGTAATGGTGGGAGGTCTGATTCTAAAATGGATACTGTTCTGTGCAATTACACCAACTCATACTATTCAGTCATCTCTCTAACTGGGAAAAACTAGCAAAGAGAAGAGATAGGGGTGGGGTATCTAGTTGCTGGTTCATCATGCAAGGAGATTGGAAGCCACCACTCTTTCCCAACAAGAAACAAAAAGTTAAACAGACTAAAAAAATCAGCAACTCATCATTTATCCATAACAGAGCACAGGACACAGATTAGAGAGAGGTAAATACAGGGAGTCACGGCTCCCTGGAACAGAGACTTACCATGGGACCCAAGTGCAGGGTAGGAAACAGGGAAATGTAATTAATAAATTGCTGGAGGCTCCACACAGACAAGTCTGAGAGTCAAACACTCCACAGGACCACGTCACAGGGGACCCCCACAATATTGTAAGATTTACTTCTACAAGCACCACCAGATTCCCTCAGAAAACATCAGAAGAAAAAAAAAATCCTCTTCTGCTTCCACTGGACGGAGGAAGAAAGGAACCATTTTGAAATATCCCAGAGAGCTCTGCTCTTCTCTGACAAGGCAGGAGGGAAATACCCAACTCCACCCTTCTCGAGCCATCCTGTACCGCCTAAGGGGGTAGAAAAAAAACCCTGAAAAACTCTTGTGAAGTTCACAGTCCAGAGGCACAAACTTACTAAAAGATGGAGACCTAATCATAAGACTGTAGAATGCTTCCCCTCCCCCAACACCTCACCACCACGTTACTAAAGACTTATTTTACAGCAGTTCCTTTTACCTGGTACGTCATGTCCAGCTATTCTTATTATTATTCTATAATAAAAAAATTATAAGACATAAGAAACAGCAAAAAACAATTTGAAGAAGCAGAGCAAACATCAGAACCAGACATGGCAGGGATATTAGGTTTCCTTTTTAAGTTTTGTTTTAAGTTTCTTTGTTTATTTGGGGGGGGCGGGTGCAGAGAGAGAGAACCTGAGGCAGGCTCCATGCTGTTAGTGCAGATCCCAATGCGGGGCTCGAAACCATGAATCATGAGATCATGACCTGAGCCAAAGTCAGACCCTAAGGACTGAGCCACCCAGGTGCCCCTGATAGGTTTATTAGTAAACTATACACAGCTGAGGAAAGGATCGCTGCACTTGAGGATAGCTTAAAAGAGACTCTCAAAACTGAAAAACAAAGAGAAAACTTAAAAAAAAAAAAAAACAACAGGATACCTAAGGACTATGCAACAATTATGAAAGGTGTAGCACTTGTGTAATGAGAATACCAGATGGAGAAGAAAGAAAGGAACAGAAGAAATGTTGGAAACAATGACTGAGAATTTCCCCCAATTAATGTCAGATACCAAACAGCCAAATCTAGTAAGCTCAGAGAACACTATGCAAGATAAATTGAAATTACTTGACTCCAATCCAATCTCCCCTTCCAAGCTGAGGGTTCTTAATTAGCATACATGGTTATAGGAAGCATACATTTCAAAATTCTGACCAGTTATCTAGATCAGTCTTCTTCTTCATTCAGTTTGGTGTGTCAACTACTGTAGTCAAAAACTCTTGAGACCTACCGACCGCACTTATTCTGTTTGCCATGCCAAAGAAAATTCTTAACCCCATTAATGGTAGGAACATTGCAATTTTAAATAAAGAGAGCTGAATGAGGTGGTTTCTGAAGTTTATTAAAGTCATAGATAAATTATCATGCTACAAAAAGTAAAGAAGTTCTTATATTGTAAATATAAATATTCTACTAACCCACCCAAGTTTAACTTTAAACTCTGAGAACTGGCAATATGGATCAGCATGATCTTTATATTTAAATAAACCTAAGTTCAAATCCTGGCTCCACTTCCTTGTAGCTTTGTTTTCATGGGCAAATTCAACTGGTCTAAGCTTCAGTTGTCTCTTACATAAAATAGATAACTTACTGATAGCTACTTCATTGAGTGCAGTAAGGATCATTTCGAAAGAGCATATGCAAATAGCACTGGATTTGGCACTTAGCCTTTCATTAACAATACATACACTAATTTATTGTTATTGGTATTAATATTAGTTCTGTGTAAGCAGTCTACTTTCTGTGTGTTCCTGGTTTGTCAGAACAGAGCCTAACCGAAGCAAGAATTCGTTTTTTAGCGTTTTAAATTGTGGCCCTCCAGAGGACCAGCAACCCAACTGTGCTTGTTTAATGTGGTTTGTTCTGCACCATATGCGTGTGGGCTTTTAATAAATGCTATTTGATGATGAGATGAGTTCCTGGAGACAGAACTGTGTTCAGCAGTCACTACATTATGCTTGGCCTAACTTTCTGCTACTCAACTCCAGGAATGCTCTTGTGAACAGTTACAGAAACTCCTGAAATTTCCATTTGAGATGAAGTACCACTGCCAGGAAGCCTCACAAAAGGAATCATTAACCCTCACCCTTTTTTCTTGTGGCCCCTTCCAAACTGACCCTCAGAAGGGCCTTCTCAGCAGGCTGCCCTGGAGCTCCCAGAGTTCGGTGCATTCCACAGCGCGCTATCTGCCGTGCATGCTTCCCAGGAAAGCAAGGGGCTCACAGACACTGAGCTCAGTGGGCCAACTCCCAAAATCCAAACTATTGAGAATAGTTTATTACAACTCCACCAAAAGGAAAAACACGACCAAGGCCTCACAGACCTCAGCCCCTAATCGATACAAAATGAGCTTACAGCTCCAGGGATTCAGACAAGGCTTAAACTTTTAAAAAATGTTTGCATTAAAAACAGTGACGTATTAAAACACCAAGCCTGACAACTAAGATCAAAAGCAAAGACTTTTTCTCCTCGTAACTTACATGAAAGTGACTGGGAGGTAAGAAGGGCTTTTCATCCCATGCGGATCAGGCTGCTAGAAAGAGCACAAGCTCTTTTCATAGGTAGTTTGCTTTCCAAGCCAAGACGGCCTGGGTTTTCTGTTGGTAAGTTCTCTTCACTGCTATAAAACTAGATTTGACAACTACGTTTGAATTAAAAGTCTTTTTTTTTTTTTGTTTCAGACGTGCGCCCTTAGTTTTAGAAGATAAAGAATTTCTTCTTGGGTGAAACGTAAACTGTCTTACCTATGAAAACTTCCACCCTCCTGCCCAAGACTCCTAGTTGGAAGAGGTCTAGTGACCCCTGGTACACCCTTCCAAGTAGGATGCTTTGAACAGAGTGTTGTAAATGAACAATGCTTCCTTTCAGACAACCTGGCTTCTCCAAACACAGAGATAGCTGTGATGCTTTGCCAGACCAAGAAAGAGCCCTGAGTTTAACGGTGATGACCTGGACTTGCAGTAAAGTTATGAGCTTTGCAGACAGTCTGTCTATGCAGGCTTAGACCTGGTTTCCAAGGTTCAGTGAGACTACTGCCTGAAATAGCAGGGAAGAGTGAAAAGAGATTCAAGAGAGTGGAAGGACATCAAATTATATTTGAGGGCAAAAAAGACCACTGTGCCTCTCCTTGGAAAACAACAACAAGATTATAAATTTAATATTGCAAAAGTCATAGAAATGAGAAATTTTGCCTTATTGCACCTAAGTTTATGTTAGCTGTTATACTCCAAGCCATTTAATCAAATTTTACAGTCACTTGATCAATCATTTCATCAAGTTTTAAAATTCATCCACAGAGATTTTGCAACAATATCCTGGAGATTTTTTTTTTTTTTTTGTATTGTGGACTATTCTGTTGTTACTGGCAATGTGTGTAGGAACTAGTCCTGGTGACCTCTCTGTGAACCCACCAAAAAGTCAAAATTTGCAATTTCTTGTTCAGTGTAAAGCTGAGCTTTGACCTTGAGGACTTTGTTGTGGTGGCTTTCCCCAGGAAATCAAAGAGACTGGTCATTTCCCAAGTCCCCAGAAGCAGTTCTGTTGTAAGAATCTATCAGAGGCCTCTGAGTAAGCATCTTTCAACTTAATGGTTCAAGTACAAATTTTCATTGGTATATAGAGGCTATCATCTCAAGTCTTATAAGAGGTAACAGGAAGACAGAAGGATGGGGGGAA
Source organism: Cryptoprocta ferox (assembly GCA_028646485.1). Lineage (NCBI taxonomy): Eukaryota > Metazoa > Chordata > Mammalia > Carnivora > Eupleridae > Cryptoprocta > Cryptoprocta ferox. The sequence goes on from CM053573.1 coordinate 44,321,014, forward strand.
AAAAGGAAACTTTTTGAGAAAAGAAGTGAGATGCTATAAAGTGTAATCTGAGGGTGTCTGTGCTGCATGACAGTATCAGTCTTTCTATCTTTTTGCAATGTCTCACTTCTTTGGTCAGTACCTTCCATTGTTCTTGCTGGCTCTCTTATTTGAGAGCAAACACTTTCTCTGCCAATTACGACTGAATGTCTTACACCTCTGCTGAGAACATTCTGTAGATTGGACTTCATTCCAATTGACTTGGATGCCCTTCCTACTGACCTTATTTTCCTCGTGTCTCGCTTATCAGCCCTCCCTAAGAAGTCAGGTACTGCTAATCTACACCTCGCTCAGATATTCACATAACTTTTGTCACCAGCAATTCTACTTGTCAAGAGCAGTTATGCGTGCTATCAGATATCCAGAGCCCAGAGGTTCATCCTTATGATAAACTTCAGTGAGATGTTCAATTTATAGATTTATTCTCTACATAACCTCTTCCTCTTTTTACCCAACCCATGGGATGACTTCTCTTTCTTAGAAGCACATGGCTTTGTGAAGGCCGGCATCAGTAAGACAGTATTAATTGAATCAGCATCCATTATTTACTAAAACTTTGTGAGAAAAACAAACTATACATCATGAACAGAGCTGAAAAGGACTCTAGAGCTTCAGTCTAAAAGTGTTATGTTTCAGACAAAGAAATTGGGATCCACAGAAGTAATCTTTTCAAATCATCCTACAATATTGTGGTGGGACTAAACAAGAAAATGGTCCTGATCACAACTGCTGGGCTCCCTCTCACATGCTCATGAGGGGTTCCAATTTAATTGTGATGACAACTTAAATTCTGTAACATTATAATCCGGAAACATTTCCATACAAACTTACATGGTTCCCTCCAGTTACAAAAAAGTCTATGCTGTTTGAAAATGTTTACTGATGGCTCATCTTCCTGATAAGATTCTTTGCAAGAGCAAACTCCAACGAGCTAATGCATTATTTTATTCTTTTCACTGATCGAATTCTCACTGACCTCATAGCTCCCAGGAAACCTTTTCTATCAAGAGTCCTAAAAGAGTCATAAAAGAATACATAAGTCAGCAGTGACCTCAGTGAATATAGGACTGCATATGACAGGAGATCTGAGTGGGAAGCTACATGTAATAATTGAAAGATGGTAACTCTTATTCTGAGCAGTGGGAATTATGGTAAATTAGGCTTAGTAAAGCATGCATTTATATGCAAATTTTTAATCCAACTAATCCATTCACTACTAAACACATGTGTCTTAAGTTTGGTCCAGAGTTCCTTTGAAGGAAGCATGTGTATATGCATGTGTGTGCATGCATTTTATCCATACAACATTCACTTAGTGAGAATTTGTGGATTAACTACAATGTGAGTAACAGAGGGACTTAGAGAAGAAATAAGAGAGCAGAGTCCCTGTATAGAAGCTGTCTTGCTCATCTCTCAGTGCACTTGCTTTCATCCAAGTGTCTCATCTTTTGACTTCAACTGATATACCCCCGGTGTTGGGAAGGAAACATATAAAGAGTAGTCCTTACTTCAAATTTTTCCTGCCAATACTTCATCTATGCTGAAGCTCATTCTTGTTTCTGGTGTGTGTGGTCCTACTTTTTCAGATCTTTTGAGTCAAATCCTTAACCCCTTGTTGTACAGACTCATGGTTGTCATTACTAATACGATATTTTCTGATAGTGCAGACCCTTGAGTCCTTAAGGGTCTCTCTGTTTCCTGGCCTGGGCTCACTGTCTCTGCAGCCCTCATTTCTTACTGACTCTAACTCAAGATACCTACTTGTGCTATCTCTGGACTTCACCAATGGAGCCCTTGATACTGTCATTGCTAGACCTTCCTGACAGTCCAGTATCTACTATTCCTGATATTTTAGAAAGAAATTAATGGTGACAAATAAGACATGTGAGTGAGGTCTTAAAAAAATATCGGGGTGTAGATAAAAACCCTCTGGGATATCAGCATGATCAAAAGTCATTAACATTTAGAACTGCTTGTAAATTAGCAGAACCTACATAACTCTGACTTCCTAACAATCCAACATTTTTGTAACATTTTCAACATTTTGTCAGAAAAATTAAAAGCCATTAAAACAAACTTACATAAGGAATTTTGTCTAAAAATTTCTTCCTAGATGTATGTTCTGGGTCAGAACATATTCAGAAAGATCTCTTGCATTCTACCTAGTCAATTCCAGAATCTCACATCAATGATCCTGGAGCAATGATCATCTTTTCTTCATTGATTTAAAGTTAAAGTGGCCCTATGGCTTTGTGCAAACCCACGGTAGTAGCAGATATCGATGTATGCTGAAATAATTTTCAATTAGTTGATTCAATTATTTGATCCCTTAATCTTTCAGGAAAAAAATTAAACAGAAAACATTAACTTCTAATATTCAGTTAACTGAAATGTTTCAATATTGAATGCAGTGGAAATCTATTATAACCTGTTTTGTTAAATGACTTATATGTCTGAGAACTACGTCAGTTCCCTAAAATATGCCTGAACTGAGATGACATCACCAATTCTGCATCTACCAGTAATTATATTTAATCAAGTAATTTAAAGTCTTTAAAGTAGCTAAAATGAACAAAATAGGAAACTATAGATGCTGGCGATGATGTGGAGAAACGGGCACCCTCCTGCACTGCTGGTGGGAATGTAAACTGGTGCAGCCGCTATGGAAAACAGTGTGGAGGTTCCTCAAAAAATTAACAGTAGAACTCCCCTATGACCCAGCAATAGCACTGCTAGGGATTTACCCAAGGGATACAGAAGTGCTGATGCATAGGGGCACATGTACCCCAATGTTCATAGCAGCACTTTCAACAATAGCCAAATCATGGAAAGAGCCTAAATGTCCATCAACTGATGAATGGATCAAGAAGATATGGTTCATATATACAGTGGAATACTACATGGCAATGAGAAAGAATGAAATCTGGCCATTTGTGGCAACATGGATGGAACTTGAGGGTGTCATGTTAAGTGAAATAAGTCAGGCAGAGAAGGACAGATACCATATGCTTTCACCCATGAGTGTAACAGGAGAAACTTAATAGAGGACCGTGGGGGAGGGGAAGGGGGAAAATAGAGAGAGGGAGGGAGGCAAATCATGAGAGACTCTTGAATACTGAAAACAAACTGAGGGCTGAAGGGGGAGGGGGAAAGGGGAAGGGGGGTGATGGGCATGGAGGAGAGCAATTGTGGGGAGGAGCACTGGGTGTTTTATGGGAACCAACTTGACAATAAACTATAAAAAATAAAAATAAAAAAATAAAGTCTTTAAGCCTCAGTTCTCTTATGTGTAAAATAGAGTGGTAGACATTCAACTGAATGAAATTTAAAGTCCCTTTCCAATGTGAAGTTATTTGATTATGTGGATTTTATAACACTATTTGTGTATCACCCAAATATTAATCCTGCTCTTTGGCAAAAAATTTAAAAAAACATAAGCACAACATAAAAGTCTCATACGACATCTCAGTGTGCTAAAAACCTGCAATTCTCATTGACTCTGAAAGGAGTTCTGCAGATGTGGAAGAACATAAATATTGGGCTTTTGTGAAGTGCAACTGAATGACTATGAACTAGCCAGCTGCACCAAGACTGACCACTTGAGCTGTGCTTTGGTGCCTCGTACTCACACCAGCCGTGCCACAATCTCTGATCCAATTTTAGTTGGAACAAGAAACTGTTTGGAGAGGCAAGAGAGATGATTTACCTGTAGGAGATCAGAGGTTGAGAAATACCACAACTAATTTGCAAGTCATTGGTGATTAGGAAATTTCTCAAACAAAAGCCTATCGGCTAGGTTTTTCTGTTTTGTCTTCTTTTGTTTCAAACTAATATCAGTTGAATATTGACAATATACTAGACTCTGTAGGACTGGAAGGATAAATAAGGCACAGCTCTTGCCTTCAACTCTGTAGAGGAGATAAGACTTACACAAATAGATACAACACAATGCAATAGGGATGGACTCACAAATAATTAATATGACATTCTCCAAGAACTCCAAATAGGTTTTTGGTTTATCATGATCAGGTCACTGTGACATATATCACATACACATAAATGATATGTATATACACACACATTTATTGCAAGTCAAGAAATATGACCATGGTAATTAAATATTTTTAAAACAGCAATACATAGCTAAATAAACTTAGGGAGAATTCAGTGAGGCATGTAATTATAATTCTAATTTTGTTTTACCTCATTAATAAAAGTGTTGGCATTTGTTGTCCTAACAGAGATCAATAAATCTGTCCAAGGTAGACAGACATTTCATATGTGTCCTTGTATTAAATGACATGTTTCTTGGAAATACTTAAACTAAAAGCAAAATGGATGACTCCACCCCAACATACTGTTCCTTGAAATTCCTGACAATCTTGTTTAAAACTTAAAGCATTACAATTTCTAATTTTTATTGTCTTTTCATGTAAATGGCTTTAAATGGAATCTACAATATCTTTAATGGAAATGGCATATTAAATAGAAAATACAGAATAAACCTGAATTTCTGTAACAGTTTAAACTTCCGTATAAGATTGGCCACATGTATATAACTCCTCTCTTCAAAAATATGCTAAAATGTCAGCAAAGGAATTGAAAAATGTACATCTTAGAAGGACAAAAAATATGGGAAAGAAAACAACAGAGTATGAGAGAGTTCAACAATTTTTTGGAACACTGATGGAGCATGGTAATTAACACCTGATGAAGGAGTAGTAACTAAATTAACTACAATCTGGAGTGCTTGAAAAAGAGGCCTTAAGTCAAGTTCCTTAGAAGCAGAGACTGAAATAGGAATTCCTGCACACATGATTTACTGATGGAGTGCTCTCAGGAGAAATTTGTAAGGGCAATAAGGGAATCAGGCCAAAGCAGAAGAAAAAGTGAGTCAAACATGTGATTTTAGAGGAAGTCTAGCCCTAGCCTGATCCCACAGAGAGCTATGGAGAATAAAGTATATTAAAAGGCTATCCCATCCAAAGAGTAGAAAGCTGAGCTGTTATACCCCTACATAGTCACTCTATGGCCTGGGAGCTGCCCCAGGCAGAGAGAGGAAAGTGTCATCTCCCTTAGCCCAGGACCATCATGCAAAGAACTATGTGCAGCCAGTATCTGCAGCAGCAGGGGCTGGTATATATCTCTGGTAAAAGGGATCTGAGCAGGGTACCACTAGTATCTCCTATAGAAGATAGTACACCCTTGCCCAGCTCAGTCCACTTGTCTGACATTAAGTTTACCCCATCTGGTCCCTGCTTCTCCAGGATTCTGGAAATTCTACAATTTCCAGTACAACTTACAGGAGGAGAGTTAGTGAGATGAGCTATTGTCTCCCTGCTGAAGTTGTTCCTAAAACCATAACTGACATGCATTTCCCTCCACTACTGATATATGCAACAACACAACACATGGCTGAATCTCAACATAATTATGCCAAGTGAAAGAAGTCGAACAAAAAAAGTACATACGGTATGATCCCTTTTATATAAAATTCTAGAAAATTAAATCTAACTGATAATAAGAGAAATATTAGGAGTTGCCTGGGGAGAAGTTACATGGACAGGAGAAAGTGACTACAAGGAAGCAAGAGGAAACTTTTTCGGGCAATATATATGTGCACCATCTCGATTGTGATGATAGTTTCATGAGTGTACATGCCCAAATTGTATACTATAAATATGTGCAGATTACTGTAGTCAATTATAACTCAACAGAACTCTCAAAAATACACTCAAAAATGAATAATTTTTAAATAAATATAGGAAATAAGTAACCCATATTATTCAGATAATGTCATTAATGAATTCATTCAATAGTTACCATATGGCTCCTGAGTGTGAGGCATTGTGCTAGATGTTGGGAGCAGAAATATTTGTAGAATATGACACCCTTTCCCAAGGACTTCACAGATTTGTGAAATAATAGTCACCTACCAGTTGAGAAAGATAAGCTATGATATTTATTTCAAAGATGGTAGTTAATGTTCCCTATATTTCCTTTATATCAAAATATTGAATAAATCTAATAATGTTTGCAGTCTCTTTCACATAAAGCCTTCTTTTATTAGTAACTGTTTCTGTATTATCCTCACTTTGCTAACCATTGCTCCTAGGATGGCTATAGTATCTTCCCCTTTCAGTGCTAGTGTATTCATATTCCAAAATCATCATTACTTTTTAGCCATCACTAATAATGCAGCCACCTATTAATCCATATTTTGACAGTGGATTTTCCAGAAACCTAGCTGTGGTCCTTGTACCCTTCTGCTACTTGCATTTGGGGGCATTTCATTGCTTGTTCACATCTCCATAAAGTAGAAAAGAAGAAGTAAAAAATCTATCCAAAATTCTGCTGAGAATAATAAAATCTTAATATTGGAAGTAATCTCCAAAGTTATCTATTCCAGCAACTACTCGGTGCTAGAATCTCCTCTAGCCTGTTCTGACATATTTACCCAAACCAGATCCTGCTTGAATATTCTGAATAATAACAGAGCCAATGCTTAGCTACTACAATAATAAAATTTATGGTGCCCCAGTTTAGCTCTTTTCCATGTTAGTGGTTCAAATAGAAGCTCTGAGGGGTTATTGGAAACAATATTTAAACTTTGGTTAGAAAATAGTAATATGTATCTTAGTTATTATACACACACACACAATGTAAGAAAGAATGAAAGAAAGAAAGAAAGAAAGAAAGAGAAAGAGAAAGAGAGAAAGAAAAGAAAGAAAGAGGGAGGGAGGGAGGGAAGAAGGGAAAAAGAAAAAAAAAGGAAGGAAGGAAGGAAGGAAGGAAGGAAGGAAGGAAGGAATTCCTCCAAAATATTATGTTGTAAAATACCTCACCCCCAGTATTCCCTGTAACTAGATGAGGAAGGGTAAGAGAAAGGGAGGGAGGGAGGGAAAGAGGGAGGAAAATGTTAAACTAAAGAATGATTCCATTAGTCCTATGGGCTAAATTGTATACCCCTCCAAATTCTTTTGTTGAAGCCCTAATCCTGAATGTGACTGAACTTGGAAATAGGGCTTTGGGGTTAAATGAGTTCATAAGGGAGGGTTCCTAATCTGATAGGATTAGTGGTTTATAAGGAGAAGGAGAAGAAAGAGATCCCTCTCTCTACCACAGGACACAGTAAGAAGGCAGCCATCTGCAAGTCAGGAAGAGGGCCCTCACCAGAACCTGACCATGATGCAGCCTTCCAGCCCCCAGAAATGTGAGAAAATAAATTTCTGTTGCCAGAGCAACCCAGTCTGTGGTATTTTATTATTGCAGCCCTAGCTGACTAACACATTTAGTCTTAGGAAGACTTTTTTGAAGCCTATCAAGGTATTTGAGAGCTCAAAATACTTTTTTGTATACCTCAAGTCAATTAAAAAAAATGTTAAAGACTCACTTTTGTTCAGACCATTCATTTAGTCTTAACCTGCTTTTTAAAATAAAGCAAAAAGTATATGGGAAAGAAAGAACCCGTTAAAGGGGAGACTAGATGCCAGGATCCTGGACACTATCATCTAACATACCTGATGCTCAGTTCCTCTCCAATAAAATGAACAGCTGAAATTTTAAGTGTCCTCAAAGTTCCTCCATTTACAGACTCTCTAAACTTTACATCTAAAAGGGCCTTGTAACAGGAGGAAAAGGAACAGATTTGTAGTCAGTTTGGCTAAATATATATGAAGAACTTTGTACTCATATAAGAGAGTGATAACTACTTGCTAACAATGAACATTATGGAATTCTCCACAAGAAAGCTGAATTTTTCCTATTAAGGATTAAAGTACCCTAAAAGTGAATCTTATTATTATTTGGAGTTCAAGTGACAATAAAAATTATAGTTGAGGCCTCCAAAATTTTAGTCTGTAATTTCCGCCTCTATCTGAAATGATTCATTCATCCAACATACACTAGAGACTAAAATACAAAGACAAAGCCTGATTCCAACACTGGGAGTCAGGAACTGGAGAGCACTCTATTATTAGTCAGTTTTTCTAATGAACTCAAAATAAACATTAATAATTGGAGGTATATATATTTTGATGTACAATATAATCTCTCCATTTAATACAAGAAAATATGCACACTGAAAGAGAAGGATATCCTAGATTCAGGGAATTTTAATGTGGGAGACACTTCAGATATGCTCTTTCTTGAAGTCACTTCAGATGGCTTTAGGGACAGCAAGCTGCCCCCTTGTTGGCGCTTCCACAGTATTTGATTCTCTTCCTTGTGACTGCATCTTGTTACATTATAATATCCATTTATTTTTTAAGTTTATTTATTTGTGTGAGAGAGAGTGTGTGTGCACTGTCAGTGCAGAGCCTGATATGGGGCTCGATTTCATGAACTGTGAAATCATGACCTGAGCCAAATTCAAGAGTCAGATGCTTAACCTCCTGACCCACCAAGGGACACCCATTATAATATTCATTTAAATATGTCTATATATCAGGAGGCATCAGACACAGGAACCAAACCTTATTCATCTTTGTTTCCAAGATCTTGCACCACATCTGACACAGAGCTGGTGCTCAATACCACATTATTGGATTAAGAATAAACCTGGTTGAACCGGATGAGGAGGCTGAGGTTCACAAACACTTGTCCAAGGTCTCACAAACAGGTGTGGCAAAGCCAGGTTTAGGCTCCAGATCTCAGGCTCACATTTCAGTGTTCTTGCCTTCAAAATAGCTTGCAGGTAAAAAAAAAAAAAAAAAAAAATGGTACCTCACCTCAAACCTCACTTCTGTGTTCATTTGGGAGTAACCAGAAAGACTAGCAGTATAAAGAAAAACAACAAAATTCAAAACAAGAGGAGATGTGTAAAAAGAAAATAAACTGATTTGAATAGAAACTTCTCTAAAGAAGATATTCAAAAGGCCAATAAGCACATAAAAAGATGTTTAACATCGTTAGTCACTGGGAAAATGCAAATAAAAACCATAACAAATACCACTTCATACCCACTAGGATGGCTGTGATCCGGAAGACAAACAATAAGATTATAATAATAAAATAAAAAGACAGGCAATAACAAATGTTGACAAAAATTTGGAGACATTGGAAATCTTATACAATGATGGTGGAAATCTAAAATAGTGCAGCCACTTGTTCCACTGTTCCAGCAGTTCCTCAAACAGTGAAGATAGAGTTACTCTATCACGCAGAAACTCTACCCCTAGGATACCCAAAAGAAGTGAAAACATAAGACCACACAAAACTTGCACATCAATGTTCACAGCAGCATTATTTACAATAGCCAAATAGTGGAAACAATCCAAATGTCCATCAACTGATGAATAGATAAACAAAAATGTGGTATATCCATGCAATGGAAAGATAGTATGGCAATAAAAAGATAGTTTGAAGTACTGATATTACACACATACATGCTACAACATGAATGAACCTTGAAAACATCATGCTAAGTGAAAGAATCCAGACACAAAAGACCACATATTGCATTATTCCATTTATATCAAGTGTCTAAGACAAGAAAATCCATAGAAAAAGAAAGTAGATTAATGGTTGCCTGGGGCCTAAACAAGGAGAGAAAGAAGGATGACTTCTAATGGTCTTTTGAGAGTGATGAAATGCTACAGAATTAAATGGTTTGCATGATTTTGTTAATATAACAATCATTAAATCATATACCTTAAAAGCATGAATTTTATAGTATGTGAATTATATCTCAATAAAAAACGAAAAAAGGAAACTACATAAAATGGCCAAATTTTGCAAAATAAATGTCTTTATAAAACAATTTTTTAAAGGTGCAGTCTAGAACCTGGTACAAAGTAAAATGAAATATTAGTACCTATAGGTATGGGACACCTAGGTGGCTCAGTCAGTTAAGCATCTGACTCTTGATTTTGGCTCAAGTCATGATCTCATGACTGGTGAGATCAGGCTCCATGTCAGACCCTGTGCTGACAGCATGGAGCCTGCTTGGGATTCTTTCTCTCTCCTCCTCTCTTTCTGCTCCTCTCCAACTCACACACACACGTGTGTGTGTGCTCTCTCTCTCTTGCTCACTCTCTCCCTCTCTCTCAAAAATAAATAAACATTAAAAAAAGAAATAATAGCACTATTGTGTCTCATGAAGGAAATAGGAGGAATGTAGTGTTTATTTAGAGCCTAGTTGTGTCCCAGGATAAATGCATTTTCTATGTTTTCTCATTAATCTTTTGAGCAATCTATTACTCATTTTACAAATGAGAAAACAATGTTACAAAAAGGTTAACTAATTTTCCCAATATCACACAATAATGTAGGGCAGACCTGGAAATCCAGTTCAGATATACCTAACCCCAAAGCATATATTATTTCCATTCTAGTATATGTTTCTTTAGATAGCTTTTAAATTCCATAAAATTCAGTTTCTTACAAGTTCCTCTGGAAGTTGTGAAGTAAACTAGAACAAACCTATCTTCAAAGGCTTATGCTAATGCTGGGCAATATTGATAAGCTCAGTGAACTCCTTTATTTGTCCTACCTGCCTTCTTGATCACCTTCATTATTGCCAAAGTTGGGAAGAACAGTTTACCCCAAAGCTCCTAACTATAGCTGGTGGACACTGTAGTTCATCATTATAGTTCAAAGAACTTGACTGCACTTTACATTCAGTAGGAGTTCAATGAATAATTGTGGAATCAGAGTGAACAAACATTTTCTTTCCCTTAAAGTTCTTATAATCCATTGGGGGGAAAGTATTGAGGATATAGTAAAGTTAGCCATTTTACTATTTTATGACCAGGTCCACCCCAAGAAACTTTCTTTGCAGGAGATTATCATTGTGGACAGACTTGGTAGATAGGAAACCATTCCCTAATCCTTCTTACAGAGGGTTAGAGACTGACAGAAATGACCATTTTCTACATATTCGATAGGGTTATATCCTTTAGTCTTCTCTGGTGGGACCATGTGGCCAGTTCTGGAAACAGGTTGAAAGTCAAAGGAACAGATATTACTTGTGGATTGAACATAATTGCTGACCTCATACACACCTCTCTTCTCTGCTGCATAGAGACCAGCAATTGCTGAGATAGTAGCTGCTCCATCAGGTACAGGAAGAACTGTAGAACAGAGACCCCAACTGACCCACCTGGAGATTTCATTAGTCACTGAAATTTTGAGACAGTTTTTGTTTCTATAGCATGTAGCCTGTCCTGACTGATTTGAGTCTCTGGAGTCAAGATTATGGGTGAGAAGAGCAAGCAGTGCAATTCAACTAAACTTTGCTTGACCATGATAGGATCAGAGAGATAGTTTGGGGTCAGATAATACTAAACCTTGAAACTCACACTAATGTAGAAGGTATATTTAAGGATGAAAGTACTACAAGAAGGAAGAGTAATTACATTAAACCCATAGAAACTATTGGCAGAAAAAAACTAAAAGCAGAGGAATGCACATCAGTAGTAGACATTGAGACATGGATGATGCCTTTGCTTTGAGAGCGAGCCAAGAAGGACTGAAGGTAGATAGCTGAGGAGAGAAAGTGGCCACTAGGCATGACATGCTAAAAGTCAGTCTAAAAAGTACAAAAGCCCATGGCTGGGAAGGTACCTGCATTAATTGCCTATTGCTGCCATGTCAAGTTACCGCAAATGTAGTGCCTACAACCACACAAATTTATTATCTTACAGGTCTGTAAATTAGAAGTCTGACCTGGTCTCATTGACTAAAATCAAGTGATCAGCAGGTCTCCATTCCTTTCTAGAGGCTGTTGAGCCTCACCTAGCTTCTAGCCACCACTTGCATTGCTTGGCACTGTCTTCAAAGTCAGCAAGATAGCATTTCTCTGACCTTTCTTCATTTGTTTACATCTTTTTCTCTTAACACACCCAGGAAAATGTTCTCTGTTTTTAAGGACCCATGTGATTAGATTAGGCCCACTCAAATAATCCAAGATAACCCCATCTCAATGTCTTTAACTTAATTTTATCTGCAGTCTCTTGTGCCACATAAGGCAACATATTCACAGGATCTGGGGATTAGGACTTAGCCATCTTTGGGAAGCCATTATTCTGCCTACCCCAGTAGTATTAAGTATTAAGAGTGAGGAAGAGTCAAGGTATCAAGAAACAAGAGTGTGGTACAAGATGGGAGAATGGCTCCATTTTAATGTACTCTCAACTACAGCAGGCCAGCCCACTGTGCACAGTGGCGCTTGTTCTGAAGCCCCAAAAGGGTAAGTTCAATGGTAAGAATGAGAAGTGATTAGGCCTGTACTTTGTTAGTGATAGGGAATACATACTGAGACAGCAGTGCCCATAATGTCCTGAGATTAACCCTTGGCATGCACAACACAGAGGTTTAATAAATAAGGCTGAGTGCATGGATACATAAATGAAACACTAGCCAAATAAACAGGACTCAACAATAGTCTGGATACAGAAGGCACAAGAAAGAGAAGAATAAAAATATTTGACAGCCAATGAAGCAGCTAGGATAGGCACGGGGCTAGACTTTTAAAAAACATGGGAGAGAATTACAAAGAATTTCTTTCCAGCTGTGCTCTGAAACTTTTATTGTTTTTCAGAATTTAATTTCTTTTACATAGCTGAAGGCGTAAATACACTGGCAGATAAATGTAAGCTAGAGAAATGTAAGAAATCATATTCATTATATGTTTAGAAAAGGATTATTGGGCACATGTTTTTCAGGAAACCAAAACTAGACATAATATTTGTGAGAAAGAATTGGGGAAACTTCTAATTAGAAGAGTGGGGTCACTTCTAAAGGAGATTTTATCTTTAAAGAAATTCAAAGAGACAGGACCATGTTTTAATTATGAAACAATGTTTCTGAATGTGTGTGCCTTAGATCTCTCCAGTCGAGGTATTCTGCATCTGGATCAATTGAGTCAGTAACATGTACAGAAAACTGAAAACTATAATAAATCACAACCCCTGTGGGCAGCACCCGATTAAATTTCTTTCTGGCTTTTGCACAATGGTGGCAATGGCTATAGTCCAAAACATAAACAAAAACTCACATGGAAGCAACAAACACATTTTTTTAAATTATATTATTCCCCAGTCCAAAGAACTTTTTGTCTAAGACTTTGTCTGTGGTTTATTTATATTACTGAGTAACTCCACCCAGTGAACATAAAGCACAGATGACTCCAAAAAGGCAGCATTTACATAGTCTAATGATTCCCATGTATAGATGATAGATGTGCATGCCAGGAAGTTTGGCAATGCCTTTTGGGAAGTTGACTTAATAAGATGGTGACAAGTGAAGTGTGTGCATGGTCAGTCCCATGGTAACCTAGACATTTCTATTCTCATCGCAGGAAAAGCAAGCCATTCGTTCTCCATTACCAATGTGCTTTAAAGCAACATGTAAATAATGGGCAAACTGCCACACGTTGGATTTGCTAAAAACAGTCCCATGGTATAAATAGAAACCAGAGCTATAACCATTCCTAATGCAATATGATAGTTGATGAGAATGACACGAGTCTTAAACCTCTTGTTTCTTGAAACTTAATCTAGAGAACTGACAAACATCGATAAAACAAGAACCAGAAAGAATTAATTTGGCCTGTCACTTGAATTATGAGTTCTTCCAGATATCACATACATTATCCTAAATTGTCTCTGGTTAAACTTTAACCTTATGCTGGTTTTCCCTACCACCCAATACACTCTCCTTTACTGGGAATCTGTGGATGAGAGTGCTGCTTACCTAGGAGCTCTACCTATGTAGGAGGTGAAATAAGATTTGAAATTCCCATTGGGTCTTTCTACTGCTTTATCAATATCTAATGAGATTTGCATAATCAGGGATTTTATAAAGATTAGTTGAGAAGAGCTGACCCCCCCCTACTATGGAATAGTTAATAAGCATATGCAAGTATACATACATATGACTTACAAACATGAGAGTATTTATCTGGAATTTACCACCAATCCATCAAGCCTTGAATAAAGGTAGCTACAGTCATACTTTTAACACACTCTTGGGTTTCTTCTGTTTCTATTTCCAACACTATGTCACTTAATCCAGACAAAACTTGGTACAATGAGCTTTCATTTTTTCATCTTCGATGCCCTCTTAGCCTGGTAGCACAACACCCTGATTTCCATCTTCTTACTTACTTGGTGCCTGTGTCATTTTTATTTGTTGATCCATATTTTTCCATAAATGTTTTTTGAAATGAGTCTGTGTACAGGCACCATGGCAGGCACTAAAAATGTATTGGAGAACAAGACAAAGATGTTTGACTGTCAACTTTCCTTAGCAGATAAGATCTTAGACTGGTTCCTCCAGCTATGCCCCCTCCATCTTGAATAGTTCAATGCCCCAAGAAGATCCTACGGCCCACTACCCTGGCACTGATCACCAGGCAAGCATACCAACCAAGCTGCCCCTGAGCCTCCAATGGGGGCATAGAAAAGATCTGCGCAATGGCAAGCCTCTGCCCTACATTGGCACTTCAACATCCCATGCTATATTGTCTCTTTTTGGTGCCAAGGCAGATGTTATAAAGCATTTGTAGCTACTCACCCTACAATTTCTCAAAGGTCAATGCCTAAACTATGTTGAAGAACTCCATTGCACTTACTTATTTTTTACATTGGCTATTTTTAAATTTCTGTTCTTAATAGCTTTGCATACATCTGTGCCATTCTGGGGCATCAGGAATGAATCTCTTTGGGACTACTCACTCCCTTTACATAATACTACTGCCTTCTGCTTCAAGGGAAGTGGGATGTACATGGAATAAATGGATTAGATGTGTAGAAAGAAATGCCTTTTTCTGTTTTTTGTTTTTTTGTGGGCGTTTTTTGTTTATTTTTGAGACAGAGCGAGACAGAGCACGAGTCGGGGAGGAGCAGAGAGAGAGGGAGATGGAGAATCTGAAACAGGCTCCAGGCTCTGACCTGTCAGCACAGAACCCGATGCGGGGCTCGAACCCCGAACCATGAGATCATGACCTGAGCCGAAGTCAGACGCTTAACCGACTGAGCCACCCAGGTGCCCCAGGAATGCCTTTTTTAGATAAATGCTGTCTAGAAGACTCACAAGCCCTTTCCTCTCTGTCTTTACAAATTTACCTTCAAGAGAAAACAAAGAGGAAAAACAAAAAACTCTGGTTACTAAATTAAGTCTACAGGCTTAGATAATTGTTGTTTAACTTTTGCTTGCCCACAACATGTTGTTTATACCCACCCAGAGAAAGTAGCCTCATGTTAGTATTAAATGAAAAAAAAAATCATAAACAGTAATGGAAATTTAGCACAAACTACACACATCAAAAATATATAGATATCCAAATACAAATTAGGCACAGAGGGAAGTTTCTAAACTATCCCAATGAGTTGTCTATGTTAAGAATTTCTAACAAATCTGCACAAAATTCTATGTTGTAAATAAAACGCTTTGGTCAAATTTCAAACTTCTCCAATTTTCTCCCAATTATATTATGGTCTAATATTGAATTAGCCTGTTTTACACAGACAAATGGATTTGGCACATTGACACTAAGTCACATTGGACAGTATCTGAAATTATGTGAGTATCAGCACACACAGTAGAACAGTTTTCTCTGGGAAGAGTGTTTAAAGGGAACAAAATGTTTGCAAAATAAAAACAGAGAAAACTCTATCCTTTACAGTTCCAAGGATTCTCTAGCCATGGACCTGTGTTCTCTTTATCCCTACCTGACTCAATAATTTTTTGACATACTAAGGCAGCAACTATTGGAATAATGTATCTCTTCTCATCTACTAGATTGCCCTACATTAATTACAGCTAATGAAAATGAAATGAGATAGTATATGTGAAAATGCTTTGAAAAGCCTCAAGTACTATACATACTTAGGAGGGAGTAGTGATAATGGTGGTCCCAGTGGTGGGGGTGTAACAATTTCTTTGACAGGGTTTCCCAGTTTAGGGTATACAGAGAACTAGTTCTGTCAAAAGTCACTTAGAGAGTCAACTCAGTATGTGCTTGGCTCTGTAACTCAAATAATCTTAGAAAACACTATGTATAATATGTCTACCTTTCAGAATTTGAAAAAGCACATTAAACACTGAAGGCTTGGAATAGCCCTGCAATGAGGAAATTTTATTAATAATAAAATCATTAATTTTAATAATCCAGAATTTCTGAAACATAAATGCTTTGAACATATCTTTTCTATAGAAGATCTATTAATAGTCCTAGGCACTAGAGTCCCACAGAGTGTTATTATTATTACCATTATTATTCAGAAGGAACTTCTGAATGGCCAACTTCTTTCCCTCATGAGAGCCCAACTCTTGCATATACTAACAATATGATAGGTGAAATTCTTAATTTATGAGTAAAACTAGTGATACTGTCATCCCCTTCAAAACTTAAGACCCAGATTGAGACCTAAAATGGTTGTCCCAAATACCCGCAATTTATCATTTTTTTATGTATATACCTATACATACTTTTGTCATAAAGAGGAATATTCAGATGAAAAAATATATTCATAGATTTTAAAGATTGTAGTGTTCATAGTCTCAAAATGGAAATAAACCAACAAGAGTTTACTAGTGCAGTTAGCCCTACACTAGTGCTTTGAGCAACATGGTTTCCTGCTTTCAAGGAGCTCACAGTCTTTTTGACTTCTCAATTTGAGGAATTTATAATCCAGAAGGCAGAAGTTGGCACAAGATAACACAAATTAAAATAGCAAATAATATTCATTTGTGTTGATATAAACACACATTATCTTCAGAAATGTCCAATAAGAAATCCTCTTGGTTTAGTTGTTGAAAGTAGGAAACGAGGAAATATGGCTGGTTCTGAACAATTCTCTTCCTATGCCACGTGGCCAGATGCAATCCTAACATCCAGCTGGAACTCTCTGATAGTAAGTCTAGCACAGAAAGTCTAATAAAAATTAAGGTTCCAGAAAGGATGCAAAATATATACAAGATAAAACTAAACTGAAAACTAAGAGAATGAGGAATTAGAACATGGGAGAAATGAGGATGGGAAAAATAAGATGAGACCAAAAAAGAGCGGCACAGACGCCTTCTCTAAAGTCCAATGGGAACAAAGCTAAAAGTAACGACTTAGAAGAGTTTCAAGGGATCTGGCCACTTTTTGTATAGAAATTTAAGTCTCACTTCTTAACAGGTCATTTCTCTTCCTACCCCCTTACATAGTAATCTAAAGCCCATTTAACCACGTGTCGATAGCAGTGATGTTTTTAAGGTTTCTTGCAGATAGATTTAACTATTTCCTTATGCATGAAGTGAAACTCCAAGATTGTGATTTTCCTTCTAGGAAAACAAGTGGGCTGCCAGAGATGAAAAGATCTGGTATTGGCACACTGAGTGTATTCACAAAACCATATGGTGGCTCTAAGCAGAATTGACAAGGGCTAACCATTATATATCCACATTTAAGAAATAAATTCATGAATAACATAGAAGCCAAGGTATGTAGGATTCTAAATTGTTCCTCTTTTTGTCATGGAAGCTCTATAAGGACATCTTGTAAGATGCTTCCCTTAAAAGGAAATAGATGGGTATGAGACACCATGAGATGGTATCCGGCCGTCACAGAGCGTCCAAAAATAAGTGGCCACAGTTCTCAAGGGTATTCAGCATTAGCTTCAGCCTGTTGTTTATTCATTCAGTCAGTCAAAAGTCTTATATTGTGAGGGTGTATACCAGAAGAGTGCATTGGGGCCTTTTTTATTTCAAAGCAATATTGAAACACATCTGCTGGAATAACGTTTGTACTTCAACTGACTTACTTATGAAGCAGGAAGACTCAGTTTGCAGGCCAAATGCAAACTGACTGTCCTGATCCCCAACCAAAAACATAAAGCATATTATTGTATTTTCATCCTAACAAATACTAAGAGGAACTAAGCTTTTCTTTTTTGTATGTTTCTTGATGCCATCTTCTGACCTACATTTAGCATTCTGAGTAACCATTCCAAAACTCTCTTAAATGACCAAAAACCTCTGAGCTCCCATCATAGACCCCAGTACTTATTTCACCCATATAAATGACCCTTTTGAATAAAAATAATCTATTTATCTGTCTCCCGTACAAGACTGTTTAAATTCCTCAAAAATGGGAACCAAACCATAGGTCTCTGGGACTTCAGCTTCTATAATGCTGCCAGAAATATACTAGCAGCTCTGAATGTTTTGTTGTTATTGTTTTGTTTGTTGGTTGGTTGGTTTTTGAGCTAAATGTAAGGGGCTACAAATAGAGAAAGGTAGGAGATTTAATAATTTAATTTTTTAAAAAGTTCTACAATCCACAAATACATATTGACCATCTATTCTATGCTAGGCCTAGCATCAAGAAAAGGAGTTAAACCTTCAAAGAGAAAGCAGTGAAGTTAGGGAGAAAAGATGTGGCACATGTATAAACTACTAGATAGCAAAAAATGTCATAAGAGAAGCACCAACTTCCCTTAGAACTTTGGAAAAGGAGAAAACATTTCCTGAAGAAGATGGTATTGAAGTAATAAAGGATATGAGCACATGTCCATAGGCGAATCTGGCAATAGGAGCTACATCCACCACCCTATAAAAGATGAAGAGTTGAAGGCACAGACATTGTGAAAAGCAAATGGTCTCCCCTGATGAAGCATAGGGTATGTGAGTGGGATTGGAAATTAAAACTGGGCTTGAATCATGGAGGAATGCCAGAATAAAATTCAGATTTTTTTTTTTTTTTTTTTTTTTTTACAAATCAAGTAATGTGCTACCAGCAAAGATGTCTGCAAGAAGGCATGATGTAATCACTGCTGGATGTAGGGCGACCGCTTTTGGGGCAACATGCAAGGTGATCTGTGGATAGGACATGGTGGTCTAAGGTCAGGACACATGTTAGATCTCTCATCTCAGATAAACATTTTCAGGCATAACTCTGAGCAGGAAATATAGGATTCATTATAATTGAACAGGAGGTAAATATTAACAAGGACCAAAGAGAGTAAACCACAATCAGAAAGAATGGAGGGTAGAAGATAAAGCAGAGCTTAAGAATTATTTAGCGAGGGAATCATAGGATCAAGACCATTACCAGACTGTAGATAGAGTCTAAAGTGACATAAATAAGGGTGAACTATAGTTTTACTACCACCCTGGAAGGCCTTTACTTTTCCACTCCTGAGTAAGAAAAAAATCCCTTGATTATATTACCCACTCTTCATTGCACTTCCCCCATGAGAGAATTCCTACAATGATTTTTTAAAATTTTTTCAATTTTTATTTATTTTTGATTGAGGGAGAGAGAGAGAACAAGCAGGGGAGGAGCAGAGGGAGAGAGAGACAGGATCCAAAGCAGGCTTCACACTGACAGTAGCGAGCCCAATGTAGGGCTGGAACCCATGAACCACAAGATCATGACCTGAGCTGAAGTTGGACGCTTAACCAACTGAAGAACCCAGGTGACCCCAAATTTTTTAAAGTATAAAAAAAGAACAAAATGGGCCACCTGGGTGCTTAGTCTATTAAGCGTCTGACTCTTCATTTCAGCTCAGGTCATGATCTTGCGGTTTGTGGATTCGAGTCCCTCATCGAGCTTGCAGCTGTCAGTGCAGAGCCTGCTTCAGATCCTCTGTCTCCTTCTCCCTCTGCCCCTCCCCTGCTTGCTTGCTTTCTCTCCCTGTTTTAAAAATAAACATTTAAAAAATTAATAGTTAAAAAAAAAGAACAGAGTGACTCTAGTTGTCACTGGTTATGGGAAAGGTGAAGGCCAGAAAAAGGCTCAGAGACCCTAGAAAAATCTAATAATCTGGGAAACTAAAGGAGCTATAACAATTTGGACTATATTGAAAAGGGCAACCAAACTTTTCCTCATAAAAATAATAAATAAGTGAGGTGCTGGGGAGAGGAAGGAATTTACAGTGGGAGATGAGTAGAGAGCTTCTTAGGAAATCAAATAGATTAATTTGGATATCAAGTAAATCTGGCACAATGGATAGAATTTTCAGAAACCAGGAATAGGTGTGCCGTGGTCCCATTTCCACCAAGCGAAACGAGAATTACTACTTGATTCAGAGAAAGAGAGTTAAAGGGCTTCAAGGTTTAGAGGCTGACAGCTAAACGCAGGAGACTTCTGGGTAACTTAAAGTGGCAGTGCCTACAGTTAAGAGCTAGCTGAGCGACAGTAGTACACCTCACTTTGGGATTCTGTATCTAGATTACAGACAAGGTTTGATGTTGGGTGTAATCCCCTTGCAGCAAACACTGGACTAATGCATTCTGAACTCCTACTCCCCTGCCCAAAGTTGAACATGTGCATGTCTGAATGTAGGGTTGACTTCATGTGGGAAGAGTAAGAGGATCTTCTGACTGGCACAAAGTAGACATCTGAAGGGCAGAAAGAAGTTTAGACAAGATCCGGCTAAGCCTTCTTATATTATGTACGGGCACTAAATCCAAAAAGTATAAAACATCAGCCCCAAGTTTTCACAGGTAGTTAGTAGCATAGCTGGGACTAAACCCCAGATTTCCTGACTCTCTGTGCAGTGCTCTTTATAAAGCCAGCAGGAGCTGTGAGGCAGCCATCTGTAGGATCACCCAAGTCAGTTCTGTACCATCTTGGGCCAACAAGGAAAACAGTGACTCACAGAATCCAGCCTTCCTTTGGAATGCAGGAGAGGTGTGCCTTTCTTCTGTGCTGTGAGCCTTTTCAATTTTCGTAAATAAAACCCTATTTTAAATGCCCTGGGAGAGCTGGCAATTGTGAGTGCCTTACAGGCCAAGATCATATTTAGTGATACATAAAACAAGCTCAGGCTGACTGACCAATAGATCATTTGATAGATGGAGAGCAAACGTCTGTACTTCAAACTTCAAATTGTCAATGATTTTTGCTTAGACTAAAAGCCATGTTCATTTGCATTCTGAAGCACTTAGGAGTGTCAAAAAGAATCAGAGGCTGAAATTTGCCAAGGGTAACATATATAAAATTATTGAAAGTTAGCTGTTTAAAAGCATACATGTGGAGGTATAGCTTTTAATGCTAGGTTCCACTGCCTTCTAATCCAGGAGCCCTTGAAAACTCAATGGTCTCATTCATCAGACCTATTCTGGGAGTAGATACTTTTTGATAACCTCAAAGCTACCACAGGGAAAGAAGAGTCAGGCTCCCTTGACACACAGAGCAGACACCACCGTTCACATGAATCCCATCTGTCATCCAGGACATACTCTGGGAGGGTCCAGCCTTTCTCTCTCCCTACAACCACACAGGGCACCAAGAGTAACAATGTCACCAATCTTTCTGCCACCTCACACAGGCCTCCAAGTCCGCAGGACAAAGACACTCCGTTTTCTCTAAGTATGCTAATGGCCCTAGACATACCACATACATTTATCTGCAAAGCTACCATAAAGATCCTCTTCAAAGAAAAGTGGAATCCTAAAAATATGCCATTTCCATCATGCCACTGTACTGCTCAAAAGTGTTCAACGACTTCTCATGGCCTACAGCTATGATGATGACGATGACGACGACAACAACTACTACTACTACAGTTCAGACTATGGAGGTGACATATAAGGCCTTCCGCAGGCAGATCCTTCCTCTCCTGTCCTGTTTCTTAGCCTCATTATTCTTCTACATAGACCCTTCTCATTAGTCATGCTGGCCAATTCACTAGCCCCCAAATATCCCTGTACCTTTCAACTGAACACATTCCCTTCCTCGCCCTCCTGTTCATCATGCATGTATCCAAATGCTACTTTCCATGGCTGAGCTCAATGCCAGCTCCTCCTCGAAGTCTCTCTGCTACCCAGCTAACAGGATTTCATGCTTTTTTTTTTCCCTCCGTGAGAACAGATCTACATTCTTACTTTCCTCTGTTTCAAATACCCAACACAGTATGGTATCCATTCTTAATTAATATTTGTTAATTATTATTTCTAAATAAGCAAAAAAAGAGGGGTTCCATATTCAAAGCTCTTTAAAATAAGGTAATAATCTGGAGCTGTTATTATATTATCCACACAATGGAAACTTCAGAGCATCTAGTGTGTTGTCATTGGATTCTTTTCTTTCCACAGAAGACCAAACTAGGTCATTTCAAACCTCAGTCACCTTCAGAGAGATTCTAGAAGGGCACACTAAGAACCAGCAAAGGAATCACATTCCTGGATTCCTTACTTGTTGTCAAGATCTGCTACTGAATCAGATTCAGGCAAGTGTGAACTAGAGAAATGAACTAATCATTAGCACCATCCAAACAAAATGAAAGGAGACCTTTTGTTATGTTGGCTGCATATTCAGGTTTGAAAGGAGGGAGTGAAAGAAAAAAAAGGAAAAGAAAAATACAGCCATCAGTTGCCTTTCCTTCAAACATACTTTTCTTGCCTTTTGTTTCTATTTTTCACAACTCTGGGATGGAACTGGAATATTTGGAAGGTATAAAATTGGGATGGAAAAGATGATTTGTTGTAATCTAATGAGGATATTTACTAACATGTTAACCACATAGATGCTCCTCTAACTGGGTCCTGTATAGTTTGTCCAGAAAACATTTCTTGGCTAAGTTAAAAAGTTCCAGAAGTGGTACCCTGCCTATAAAAATCACATCTGATTTCAGGGGTCCGCCCCAGCAGTGTCATACAGTTCTCTTTCTAGGGCCAGTAACAAGGGTTATTCATGTCATAGACTTAATTTAATGGGTTTGGACACATCCTCAAAAGACAAACATACTATTTGGAAAGAGGAAAACTGAGTTATTGAAGATGAGAAAAGAGTAAACCAAAGAGCAAGTGGGCATGAAAGTTAATGTGAAAATTCTAGCTTTCTAAGCATTCATTAATTCTTTTTTCATTCATTAAACTAATAAATACCGTCCATTCTCTATGTGTCAGTGCTCAATAGTGTCATTTATTCAATTATATAATATGTATCCATTGAGTACTTATTTTCTTCTAGCTAGTTAACCATTAGATAGAATTTATTTGCAGTCAAACAGTTACTGAATACAATGTAAAGTAGTGGGGGATAGATAGATATGAAAAATTATAAATATTATATAAGCAATGTCCAAAACATCATAACATTTGGAATAATTGTTCCAATGTCAAATTTGTTTATGATAAACTTTAAATTTTCCATCTCCTATATCACTAATCCTCCTTCATACCCAGGCACATGGCATTCCACTTCATTGATTTTCACATGTATCCAATGGAGAATAACCTCAGTTACAAATAAAGCAATCAAAGCTTTGGGCTCCAGAGGCAGACAGATGGAAACATGAATATGTAAAAAACTAGGTCCAGCATAAACTTAACACATGTGACAACTAGTATTATTGTTACCCGAATGCCACTATTGGGTATTTTCCTAATGGATTTTTTTCAATCCTTTTTTTATAGGTGTGACCTTCTTTAGACCAATGGTTCTTACAGGGAGGAGAGAATTTTGCCCCCACCCCACAGGGACCTTTAACTAAGCATAGGGATATTTTTGGTATTCACCACTTAGGAAGGGGAGTGATACTGGCATCTGGCGGGTAGAGACCAGAGAGGCTGCTCAACATTGTGCAGGGCACAGAAGTCCCCACAACAAAGAATTACCCAGCCCAAGATGTCATAGTACCTAGTGTAAGAATCCAGCTCTTGGCCATCATTTTTCCTTCTCTTGGAACCTGGGAATCCCCAAAGACATCAGGACCTAACCTGAGACCAGGCTAGGTGTTTTACAGACAGCCTCCTGCACAGAATGCACAAGCTTTGCAAGCTCACTAGTTGTGATTCCCCATTCATCTTGTTAGTTTGAGCCAATTGCTTCACCCCTTTAAGATTCCCTTCTTTAACAAAAAAAAAAATCTTCACAATACTTACCTCATAAGGTTGTGGTGAACACCGAATCAAGTTATATACCTCTCTATATACGTACGTACATACATTTAGGTAGAGAGCTGTTCTGTAAAGTCCCCTTTATTCTTTCGGCCCACTTACCCCACCCCTCCCTTTCCCCCCTCAGCACACCCATCCTTCAGCTTCAGGTTCACTCTTTTAAAATGTTTTAATTCCTTTGGTGGCAAAAAAAATCGAGCTTGGGCTGGGAAGTGAGTCACCACTCAGAAGCTAAAGGAGCTTGTTTTTCTTTCTCTGAATGTATTTCTTAAGAATTTCAGCCTGTTCTTCTGCCGTTTGCTGGTTGAATCCTCTCTGAATGTTTAAGACACATAGAGAGTGAGCTATAGCACCAAGACGTTTTCCAATTGTTAGGAATGAGAGTTTTTTTAAATACCGAAAATAACCAGAGGGCAGAGTCCTGAAATCCTGTTACATAAGCAGATGTTGGAGGACCGAGACTGGGTTTGAGGTTCCTTTCCCCACAAGCCAATCTCAGCTGATCCTCCCGAAACTTTGCTGGATTTACCTTAATGTTGCCGAAGTCTCAAGAGGGGCCTCGGGATGCTGCATAGTACCGGCAGCACAGGGAGACCTTTCTTGTCAAATAAGCACTGGCGGGAGTGGGGAGTGGAGGGCAAGTTTCACCCGCGGGCAGGCGGGACCCACCCGGCCTGCGGGCGCCGGGGGCGCGGGGGGCGCCCGCTGCGCACCCTGCGCTCAGCTCTGCGCCCTGCCGCGTGGGCATCCGCCAGCGCTCGGGCTGTGCTCTTCTGACACCCCGCTTCCCTTCCTTGGCCTAGCTCAAGACCCCTTCCGTTTTCCTGAACCGTTATTTAGTGTTTCAAATTCCAGAAAACACCTTTAGTCATAACAGTCACCTACAACTCCCCTCTTAAGAAAAAAAAAAAAAGTCATACAAAAACAAAATAATTCAATTCCCCTTTCCTTCCAGATCTTACATGTTTGTCTCTCTCTGTCTCCTATTCATTTTCTCCCCAACCTTTTTTCCCTTGGTGAGCTACATCCCTTTCTCTATTTCACTTCGTTCTCTCTTTTTTTTCTTTCTGTTTCCCCCTCCCTCTCCCGTTTCCATTCCTTCCACCGCTTCGACACCCCCCTCCCTCCCCGTCTCTCCTCCCTCCTTCGGGCTCCTGCTCTGCCCTCTCCGCCCCTCCCCAGAGAAGAGTGTCCAGCTCCACCCGGGGCTGCCCGCTCGCCGCTCCTTTCCTGCCCACCTACTATGAGAAGCAGCTCCTCCCACCTGCCCATAAAAGCCAAGTGCATGTTACCAGCCGCGGATCAGAGCACTTTCCCGGTCCTCTCCTGTGGGAGCCCCCGAGACTCTCTCCTGGATCTTACGTGCTCAAGGTAAGAGAACACTTCTGCAGGCATCTGACCTAATGAGGGTTGCTGCGGGGGTGGGAAATAACGTCTCCTCTGGTCAGCGTGCTTACTGTTTGGTTCGACCTGATTCTTACGGATGCCAGATCAGCTGCTCCTTTAACTAGCAACTGGTTTGAAAACAAACTTCTGTTTGAACGATAAAATAAAAGTTCATTTTGGGCAAGAAACAGCAGCACAAACCTCTCTTTTTAAATCACTTTTCCCCATTTGCTGACTGTTGCTTAAGTTAAAATGTATCTGTTTGGGGTGTTTTATGTTTTTCATTGTAAATATTTCATGTATCAGTGGGGGCAAGGAAAACTTTGTCCCATTGTCAAAAACGTACTTTAGAAGAACACAATTAGTTTCCTAAAAATAGCAGTCAAAAGGTCTGCTAACAATTTTGCGATGTTTTCCAAACCCCCTAAGACAGCTTCTGTGAGTCCTTTAAAAAGTATCTTTCCAGGTTTAAGTGCTTGGAAAAAATGATGTGAACGGGTGCCCTTTGCACAGGGACAGTAATCAGGTGGCTGGTAGATAGGAAAGAACAAATCCAAATTTACAAGCTGGGGCAAAATGTGCTCTCACAAAGCTATCTTTTCAAGACTTTCTAAAATGAGAATGGTGTTGGAACCCAGAAAGTGTATAAAAGAACTTCATGAATTTCTATACATACACCTAAACATAAAGCGTTTCAATATGTTTCACAGCAAGAGAAAAATACAAGCCAGATTATACAATTCTTCTGTGTACACCAGACGGTTGTAAAAAAAAAAAAAAAAAAAAGATCAGCTTGAAGGCTTTGGAAGTTTGAACCCTGCTTGCCACCCTCATTTCCCTCATCCAGTAAATTAAAATTGACCTGATTAGGATCCGATTCTCAGAGCTATCCAGTAGTTAAGCTACCATCATATTTAAAGACTGTTATACCTTCCTGTTTCTGAGGTCAGAGAATGAGTACCATGCACCTGTGAGAGCTTCTGTGAGTAACTCCACAGCTACTTCTGTAAAACCAGACACTTGGTCCATGAAGTTTGCCATCAAAATCTGTGAGCTGTGTGGGATGAAACTCTCTCATGTGGAAGAAAAACCCTCTTCAAATATTTCCTCTGGGGAATTAATTGCACAAGACCGCTTAGAGACGGCAAACCAAAGGTTTTGTCAGAAAACCAAACCACTATTTCAGCCCTTAAGGTTCTTAAAGTAAAAGAGGAAAAGCTTCATTTTTTTTCTTTTTTGGTTTGTTTATATTGTTTCACTTAAAAATGGAAGTTACCAGAGCTGTAAATAATTCTTCACTATTAAAGAAAGTAGAATCATTAGAAGTTTAACTGAGGATATTTCAAAGCTTTTCTCTGTGTCATTTGCATATCAAAAGAAATAATAAAGATATATTAAATTCTGTTTGGCAGGGAGGGAATTCAGTGCTGTTATTCAAATGAAAGAGTTAAATATAAAGCTTTCTGTCATGTAAAATTTTGTTTCATTGGAAAAAATTATTGCAAGGAGTGCGGTTTCCTTTAAGAAAATGATATAAAATTACTATGGGCTGAGATAGTATGTGACCTGAGCATGTTAAAATACCTTTCATCTCCAGCCACAGTGCAGACTGCTTGCTTCGTATCTGATGTAAGTGGGTAATCAACCATGACAAGAGCACAGGTATGGGATAAGGCCAAACCAAGTGTGTGGCATGTCCAAGTTAATTCTTTTTTTATGGTTGTGCCGGACTCACACCCATCATCACAAGGGTGAAAATGCACGACTTCATTCACCAGACTTTCCTTGAGGGAAGTTATCTTTTCTGGGAGAAGAAAAAAATGTGCTCCCATTGTAAAAGAGCTCCTGTTATTCCTAAATTTGGGGATGAAAAGTGTTCTCCCAGAGTTTGGTTCTGCTTTTCCTGGCAGCTAATCCACTCTGCCAGCTACGAACCATTTAACAGTAACTGCCTTCCCCATGTGCCATCAAGTTCAACACCCTAAATAACTGGGTGAGATCATATAGCTCGCTCATGACTTAACTTTCCCAGGGCCTTTTACCAGACCCCTCAAGTGATTCTTTCCCTACAGGTACACATCAGACAAGATGACACTTCTTAAGTCTTTAGAAAAATCAGTGTTGGGTTTTGTGTAGTTACCCCCAATGTGTCTCCTTTGCACAGAATGTAGAGACTTCACATGAGTCTTTTCTCTATGCCGTTATATAGCTGCTTCTAAATTGGCTTCATGACCATACCTATCTGACACCAATTGAGCTGGCTTGACCAACTCCTTTCATGTTTCTCAAAAAAGAAAGAAAAATGAGCAGCTACCTGTTTCACTAGAGACACAGAGAAGGTGTTCTGCTGATTTCAAGGGCCTGCTACACCTAGGGAAATACACATTTGAAATTTTTTCCAAGTTTCACAATTACAAAACAATATTCTTTTAATGCCTGGAAAGTATATCCCACTTTATTTCCATTGGTACCCACGAAAATCAAAGAGAGGAGAGAATGGGGATGAGAGCCAAGAGGGAAGCCAGGAGGAATATCTCCTAGGAGGTGCCCTAGGAGAAGAGAAAGAGCAGAATCTGTTACAAATGCAACTTCTTTCTGCCTTTATTTATATGAAATATGAAAAGATGCAGAAGAGCAAATAGTCATATCTGCACTTGATTTTTGTCTTAAATCAATAAGAATATTTCCACTAATACGCTAAGATCCATCTCTACTGTGCCCTACTCTAACAGAGGAGAATAGCCCAGTTCTAAAGACCAAAATGATTTCAGGTCTACCTCACATTAAAACCCCTAGGACTTTGCCAGTTACAGTTTTTAAAACTATATTATAAGTATAAAAATCCTCAGAACATTAATGGGTGGTTCACATCAACTAACCCACCCCTAACTGTCCCAAAGGGCCCAATGTGGGTAATTATTTGCAAGTGAGAAGTCAGAAGCAGCAATTTACTCCTTCTTATCTATGGTCACCCACTTTGGTATGGCAACTTGCATAGTGATTGAGATGCAGACTTATTTCCCAATCTCTGGTCCCCCCAGTAATCCTCTGAAAACCAGCCTTTTTTCATGCTTGACTTCCTTCTCTTCCATCAAGTCTTCATAAACATACATATGCATAATTTAAAGAAGGTACAGATCTTGAGACTAGAATCTTCTGAAAGATGCATTGTTCTAATTATCAGTGAAAAGAAAAACAAAAGGAGAGGAGAGAAGGAGGTTAAGGGGAGAATGAATGCTCTTTGGAATTTAGAGAATGTTTTACTTTAGCATTTTGTGAAATGGACCTCTTACTACCCAAAGCATGTAGAACTTAAAAAATAATAATAATAAAAGATCAGCTCACAAGTGGTTACAAAATGCTGAGGCTATAATGAGAAAGATCTTCCAATGACCTGGCGGTCATTAACAGCAGTTTACACCCCACAATACTAAATGAGAGCTATGCTAAAGTTGCCCTTTCCAGAGAGGCAAGGAGGGAGAAGTAGGAAAGAAAATTAACCACATTTCAGCACCAACGGAGAAGGCACTAATCAGGCATTCCACTATCGCTTTGGCAACTGTTTGCTGTTTGAGGAAGGAGGTTTTTTAGAATCTATCCTCAAGCAAATGGATTTGCAGGATGGGGGTTAAAGGGAGTCACACAAGGTTGGAATGTCTATAATCTGGGGGCCCTGTGTACGCAAATCCACAAAGCCATTGAAATTGTATGGAATCAAACTGAAGTGACTGAAACAAAAATGTTTCCCAAAACTGATTATAGAGTAATCAGCTAAAATAATAATGAATTCTAACTGCCTAGTGTAGCATAATAGCAAAAGAAACACACAGCACCTATAGCTGATTATATAAAATATTAAAAGATACCTGATGGTTCACCTTCAATCTCCTCTATCAATTTTGGGTTCACTTCCATAGTTTTTACTAGAAAATGAAAACTGCCCTTTTCTCCTTCAGCATGGGATTTCATGGCCCCCCTGTGATACCCCCTTTTTCTTTCAGTGGAAGAAATCTCTTTTCAATTATTACAGATCAAGTTTCTTGAGTACCACTCATACTTGTGGCTTTTCTCATTACCCAAAGTCTCATACTTCTCTTAAACAGGCTGTAAATTTTCACTCCAACAAATAAAAAGGCTTTACATTTTTGTCAACCTTAATTCATCTATCTAAAAGAAAGCTAATTTAAAATTGCTACGTGCCTCCAACAGGCCCTCTGAAGTGAAGTTTCTAAACACTTTATCTAGTCCTTATTCCAATTTCTTGGGTATTAAACTTATTTAGAGAAACACAGAATATAAATGCTGGAAGGATCTTTGGAGCTAATTTTAACTAAAGCAAATTTTACAGAAAGTCAGAGAGGTTGATGTCATGCCCAAGGTCACCCAGACGTGTGTAGCAGAACCAGGGCTACAGTTCATGTAGCCAAACTCTTCAAACTGTGCTCTGTCTTGGATAACTATAGTGTGTCTTCCCCATACAGTATGTATTTAAGATGTCTTAAAATCTGGTTCCAACATTTCTGTGACAGAACAGATGTTTTCTTTTATGATGGTTTATAGCATAACCTTCTTTTCCCACCCAATAGACAGTGTGTTGCCAATATAGCCACCTTACACCTTCCCAGGTTTTTAATGACAAAAAAAGGCAAAATATGCACAAAGAACAATCAGAGGAGACTTTGAGGGACATATGGATTGAGTGGTGTAGGCGTGAGATGTGTCATGTCAGAGGAGAGGAGTGAAGGGGCCAAGAGTGTAGAGATAGGATAGTGTAGCTGAGAGGGCTCATTCCCTCTTAGAAGAGAGAGAAACTCCATAGAGTTGAGGTGCTAGAGAAGAGATTTTTAGTGTGTCTGATCCAAGAGCTTCTCAAATGTTTGGGAGATAAAATCCTATTTGGGTCAAGGCCCCTTTCAGTATAACGCCATTTGAGGACTGACTCACATGGGTAAAAGCTTTACAAGTATTACAACTTATTAAAATTCTTCTTAACCCTTGACTGAACTTCCACTGGGAAAAGAGCCTCATTTGACCTCTGACTTGACTGACCCAGCATACTAACTCCATGGATAACTTAAGTCATCCCAATGTTCTTTGCTAAGATAACAATACATTTTTGGTGATACATAAAGTTAATCCAATATAGAAAATGATGAAGGTAGAAAAGAATATTCTTGTATCATTTCTGGAAACAATTCGCTCTAAATAAGTGGACAGATGTTACCCCAGATGCTTCTTCACTTTCCTCTAAAGCCTGACAATTGTTTGCATATCTTTGAAATAGTACTTTTGTTTCTGAAATTGATTTATTGTACATTAAAATTTACATAGTCTATGACTAAGCATCATTATGAAAACATTCTTTTAAGTAAATCTCTTGAAGACTGTGTCTCTTAAGCTCTCTATTGATGTGTTTACATCACAGGATATTTAGGCATTGGCATCATTTGATGTACTGAGATTAAAGACAGTCACTTCATGTGCTACTTTTCCAACTCAAACTGAATAGGCCTGGGTGTGGGTGTCAGCTTTTGGCTTTTCTGGGAAGTAAAATGTGTCCAGCCTGTTGGGGCGCTTCTCCAGTCCTCTCTGTTAGCTAGATAAAACAGCTGTTTTTCTGAAAGTCTGGGCCAATGACCTTCATAATTCAGGTTTCATGTACTAGGGCAACTACAGCTGTCTAATGCAGAAATTATGCTACCCCACAGCCGAGTGGGTAAGTCACAACTGCCTTCAGTTCAATAGGAGGACACTGAATCTTAAGATCTGGTTGAAGAGCATTGTCCTGGGGCAGCAGGAAGATGTCCTAGCAGCAATTAATCCATTTTGCATGTACCTCCAACTATCATGCCATGTGAACTCTAAAGATAAACATAAACGTGGTTCATAAATTCAAAGTGATGACTGTACATCATTATATTTCTTTAAAGATCTTTACTTAGCGGTTAACTAGTCTTCAAGTCCAGAGATCATGGTGTTCATCAGTGCTATAAATCCAGACAAGTGGCCTCTTGTTAAAAGGCAGATGAAAGATAAGGCCAAGAACTGCATGAAGGGAAATGCTAAGGAGAGCTAAGACTTTGTGGCTTAGGTGGCCAAAAGTGAGGTTGGAAGGATAAGAGATAAAAAGAGACCTTTAGCAAAACTATGCTGTTGGACCCATAATTCTAATTTAACGACATGTCTAGTTCCCCTCCTAGCTCCCAGTTTATTCCCATCCCCTCCGGTTCAAGAGTGGGGAGGGACGTCATTGATCAGTAGAGGGAGCCACGGGGCTGAGTGTCTCAAAATAAAAACTGACTTGTTCCTAGAGGGAGCCTTTAGATTTGAATTTTTCTGATAAAAGACAGAGCCAGGTGTCCTTTGTTACCAGTGGCTAAAATGTCCAAAGGAGTGTATCACATTGTTGGTTTTCTTTTTGAAAAAAAAAAAAAAAAATTAAGCCTCTAGGAATAAATCACCTGTGTTTCAACAATGCCAGAAATGTCTAGGCTTGTAGAGGTTTATTTGAAAGAAAACCAAAGCAATCTTAGAAAATATTCTTTCCAAGGCCACCACCAGCCAAGACTAAATGCTCCAGACTAAATGCTCAGCTCAGTGAGAAAGAAACCCTGGCACCTGGGGGGCGTTTCTTTCTCACTGAGCTGAGCACCTGGGGGGCACCTGGGAGGTGGGGGGGCGGTGTCAGGGAGAGGAGGGCAAAGAGGCTCAAGCACTGAGAAGATTTCATGACTTTTAAAGGGGAAGTCCTGGTATCCTGCCATGACTAGACTCTCCTGTCAACAAGAGTGGGAAGGGAGCCTGGAGAAAGAAGGCAGAAATGGGCCCAACAGGTTACTCTGAGATGGCCCAGAACCTGCACTCCTGGATCCGGTCTCTCCAGGGAGCAGCCAGGGCCTCCTACTAGACTGAAGTGAATACCTTTCCGTTGAACATTTCCATTGCACAGCTGTTGGGGATGGCTTGTTAGGACTTGAGACACTTGCATAATTCAGAACCCTTTGGGGGATAGAGATCAATTAGGACCATAAAAGAAAAATCCCTGGCACACCAGAGAAGGGCTGCTTGCTTTTTAAAACTTATGACATCCACAGGAATACAGAGCAGTCCTCTTTCTAAGTCTATTTCTGATGTTGGTGGAGATGAACCTATAAAGTTTGTGTACACGTAGCCTAAGAAGCCCCCATTTGAGAAATCTTGCGTTTTAATCTCAAAAACACCTTGACTCTTTCTAGGATCTTTGGAAAGTCATTAATTATATCTGTGCCTTAATTTATTTATCTTAAATAGAAGAGAAATTTTCAAATAACCACTATCTTTATTTAGAGACACTTTAGGTCTTGCCAATTATTTTGCAGAATGATACTATGAAGCATACATTGTTACTGTTACTTATATAGTGAATGGATTATACTCACAACACCTGGTAATGGCTCATGGTATTTATGCAAAATCAGGTCAAAATGGAATAAAATTCCAAATAAGCACATAACCTTCCAAGATGTAGCAAGGACAATTCCTCATGTGTCAAAAATCCAGACAAGGTCAAGGGTAAGTCGAATAGGGAAAAGAAACAATTAACGTATGGCTTAAGAATCTCAAAAGGCCTCCATATTTTGACATCAATTAAAAGCTAATTCTCCACACACCAAAGAGTTTTTGTGGTTTTAAAATTCTATTTTAGCTAAAGAAAGATAATATTTTCAATAATTATGTTATATTATATAAAACCTGAATGTTACTTCAACATTTTCCAAAGTGTGTTTCAGAAACAGTGGTACCTGAGATATTATTATGTGTTTATACAAAAAAATTTTCAATGAGCAATTACATTTTATAAACAGTGAAATAATATGATCAGTTTTGTTCACTGCAAGACTTCGCAAAGACCTTAATATGCTAATTATGTTTTCATTTTTCAAAACTGTTACAGTCAACAGTGTGCCTTGTTTTCTGACAAACCTTCCCACCCTGAGAGCATCTCTTGGGACCAGTATCCTATGGAACAACTTGGGACCAGTTTAGGAATCACTGTCCTACTTCCTTGTTTGAAGATCTACTGGGGCATGATAAATTCAGTGTTCCTAGTCATTATGTAATACACATTGAGTATTAGTACAGATTATGTGCAATGTCAAACCATCAAGAAACAATCCCAGTGTAATTTCCAAACCCAGATGAAAAAGGAACAAAAGGAGAAGATGAACATCTCTTGGTTCAATAATTCAGTTCTTCATAATAAAAGTAATAGCAGAAATGCCAGAATAATTTAAGTATTTTGAAAATCTAGGAAGATAGGTAGATGATAGGAAGGAAAGCAGGAAGGAAGAGAGGGTGGGAGGAAGGGAAGGAGGGAAGAAGACTGGCAAGATTGAAATGATCTCTTCCTTCCCTCTTCTTTCTCATTGTCTAGACATTGTGTTATAAATAAAGAAATGATCATCAGTAAGCAGTAAGTTTGGTAAACAAGGAGCCTACATAATTTCATGAATTAGCTCAACAATCTCTGATCTGATCATTGTTTCACCTTAACCACTATTAATAACCAAGATCATTAGCCAAACTTCTTCCTTAAGCATTTACTTTCTCACCGTAAATAGGGAGCTAACTCCTATAATAAGATCACACTTACTGATATTCTAGTATATCTTGCTATATCAGGGATTCCTTGGTTTATTGATGACACTCAGATCTCTGACCCCTATCAAATTCTCTGTTTCTCTTAGGGCCCTACTCTACAAATTCTCTTTCCCCTTCACAAAGATAATACCTGGAGTCCAGTATCCTAAAAGTGTCAGAATGGAGCATCCTCTCCTTTAAGAAAATGAGTAGTTCATAGTCACCCAAATGAGCAACTCAAGCTCGTCATTTGTAGTTACAATACTAGATACTATTTATTAAGCGTCTAATAGGATCAGACATTGTACTGGTATTGTTATCTCTATTCCTTAAATCATCCCTACAAGAGCAGTATTATCATTCTCAATTTAAAGATGAGAGAAACAGAGCCTCTACTTGGTCAAGCAACTTGCCCAGGGTCACACAGTAGGAAGTATCAGAGCCAGTATTCCCATCGAGGTCACATGCCAAAGTTCAGTCTTCCTGCTCCTCCACACTGCCTTTCATGGTGTCTCCTAGTGTTAATAAAAGGGAGAAAAAACATCAATTCCCTGTGACAATGCCTCTGACTCATAAAGAAAGTGAGAGAATTCCAGTGGCTCTGTTCCTAGACACTGCCGACTGGCTCTGTTTCTTGTTTAATACTGTGATTTTAATTTCTTTTTCTTTTCTGTATTTTTTCCTAAAAGCATGCTGTCATTTTGGAGCCAAAAAAGTAAGGGCTGTGTAACTAGAAAAACCAAATACACACACACACACACACACACACACACACACACACACCCTATCATTTCTTCCTAGAGTAGTTTTTAAGGGCTAAGGTTTCTCCATAAATTCTCCCCAAGTGATCCCAAGTTGCTTGGCACTCAGTCTGGGAGAGAGAGTGACAACCTAGCATGTCATTCCTAAGGCAGTAGAAATTCCCATGATTATATGAGAAACAGACAGAACAAAGGCATTACGGCACGTTAAACAAACTTGAATCTGGCTCATCAGGTCTTTCTCTTTGGCGTTACTTTTATTGTCATCCATAGTCAGCTGACGAGAGTCAAGACAACTTAAATGATTCCCTCAGCCATGTGAGTCATCTAGAAAAATGTCTATATTGTTTACACCTGCTCCTTGACCTGCTGTGAGGATATATATAGAAATAAGTATACCTCAAGTCCTTCCTTTGTGTTATGCCAAAGACAAAGGAAGAAACAGGGGCTAGTTCTTTCCATATGATCACATTCTGCATACTTTTTTGGTTTTGTACTTGATCTTCCCTCTCTGCATGTAGTAGTCCCCACTAAATCTACAGAATTAATTTGTACTCTTTCTCCAAGATTCAGATCAGGTATCTTCTACTTTGAGAAGACTGCCTGCAACCTGCCTGCCCCAGGCTGCATTGCACACCTCCACCACGCTCCCTAGTACTCTGTGCATAGTCCCATCATGGCCATGTCCACTCCATATTAGCACTGGCTTGTTTTCTGTGCAGGACTGTGAACTCCTTGAAGAAGGATTCAGGTCTTGTTTATCTCTGCACCCTCGATACTTAACACATAATAGGAACCTAATAAATATGAACAAGAGGAAAGAAAAAAGGGATGGGGGAATAAAATACAGTTATGGTGAATGAGAAGCCCCTTAATATGCTTTTTTCTCTATCCTTACAGATTGTTCCAAGAAAACACAGTTTTATCTGAGTTCATTCACAACGGTGCACACACATATGTGTTACTAGTGTTACACATTTGCGTACAGTGTTGCACCACTGGAGCTAACAGTGGGGGACAAAATGAACTCCCATTTGTATGCTAATATTAAATATTGGCCTTCCATATACAAAATTATTTAAGGAAACATTACTTGTTGCGTGGTGCCACTGTCCCAAGACTGTCAGTACTCTGCTCAAAAGTATGAGTGACATTATGAAACATGAAACAAACACCTTAATTTGCCAGTGAGGTATCTCAGTCTTTCTCAACCTAGTCCATGCTCCCATCTTCATCTCTCTCCAGTCTACAGCAGGAATTTGACCTAAGCCACAATGCTATTATTCACCCAAACATTCTCTTTCCTTTTCTCTACTGAATGTCTCCCACTGTTCTTTACACTTGCCAAAGTAACCATAAATTCAAGGTCTTTTTAAAGTCTTCCCAAATATCGCAGCCTGCATTGATCCTTTTCTATTCTCAACTGACAAGCACTTACAATAAATGTCACTTAACGTGTTGTCTGTACACTGTATTGAAGACATCGGAGCCATCTGCTAGAATTTCCTGTAGTGATGAAAAATGTGCTGTATCTGAGCCACCCAACACGATAGCCACTACCACACAATGGCAACTGAGTACTTGAGGTGTGACTAGTGCAACTGAGGTACTGAATTTTAAAATTTTATTTTATTGTAATCTCTTTATTTTTTTAAGTTTATTTATTTATTTTGAGAGAGAGAGAGAGTGTGTGTGCGTATGTGTGTGTGTGTGTGTGTGTGTGTGTACACGCTCTAGTGGGGAGGGACAGAGAGAGAGTGAGAGAATCCCAAGCAGGCTCCATGCTGTCAGTGCAGAGCCCAACGGAGGGCTCAAACTCACGACCTCTGGAATCATGACCTGAGCTGAAATCAAGAGTCACACACTTAACTGTTTGAGCCATCCAGGTGCTTCTTATGATAATCTCTTTAAATTTAAAATCAAATAGCCACATGTGGATAGTGCCTATTCTACTGGACAACACAGAATTTTTAAATCTTAATGTGCTATGTCTTGTATCCCTTGATGAGCATATAAGCTACTGAAAAAAATGAATGAGAAGCTTTTATGTATTCCAAGGGAATGCCATGCCCATAGCAGTGCTCTTTAAATTTTGTATTTGGTGCATTACTTGACTAGCATGCCTGCCTCTAACTGTTCTATCATCTTAAAGAAGTCCTCTTCCTTATGTATATAATTTTAATAAGATACTACAGATGGTATTTCCTTTTTTTAGTGGCTTAAACTCGCACGGAATGACACTGTACCACTATCTGGATCCTTTATCGCTATACAAACAAAATAAGATAAAGACTGATTTGAACTGAATCTCTCAAAGAGAAATCTCCATTATTCATTTCCATCTCTTCTCCATTCCCTTTTGTCAGAAAAACATGTTTTAAATACCTGCATATAGAAATGCTTCAATTTTCAATATGACAATTCTACAGAGAAAGAACATCCCAGGGTATCTGAAACAAGTTAAGTAATAGATTTTTGCTTTTATCTCCACCTGAAACCCCATTGACTTTCTGAAGGTAGTTCTATATCATAGATTTTCCCAGAGCATTTTTGTCTCTATTTCTAGTGAACACCCTGAGGTTCTTTGAAGAAGGCTAAACCCTCTACCAGAAGGTCAAGGGAGGTCATGTGTCTTTGGAATTTAACAATGATGTGCCCCTGGCACTTGCTGGCTTACCAGCGGCCCTTCAGGAATCATCATGCCAACAGGCCAACCATGCAATAAAATCCTGTGGCTGGCAAAGCCAAGAGCAAAGTGATCAAACAGTCTGGCTGCAGATTAGATTCTAACTTATTAATAAGGCTTCAGAAAATAAACCAGATTGAGTCTTTAACAGCAACACTTTACAGGAGATGTTTAATGATTTCAGAGGTCGGCCACACCACATGCCTTCCTTCTGACTCAGGGATGAGTGGGACAAGGGCAGAAGACACGCTCAAGAAGCCAGAGCAATCAGCTGTATCTTTTCCATTTACAGCTAAGTTTATTTGGAGTGACTGGAAAAACTTTCAATGAAAACTTTTTTTTAAATAATAAAATAAAAGAATTTACCCAGCTATCATGAGCCAGACAACATCGAGAAATAATTATGGGTGTGTATTTTCCCCTGCCTGTAAAGTATTTACAAATTGTAAATGGTAAAGATAGCAATAACATGTAACTTGTAAATTTTTTATATTTAGCCATAAAAGAATCACCATGTGTTTAAATCACATTTGAATATATATAAATAATATTCTCATCTGCAGACGTGAGCCAGTGGCTAAAGAAAGAATCCATGACTCCTTTTCAGCAGAGCAAAAACATTGGAGAGGCTTAGTACCTTGTTTCTATAAAATAGAATTCATTATCACCACATCAGCAAAAGTGTTAGTATATTAATTTGGGAACTTTCAAAAATGAAGACATTGATAGTGACAATAATAAACTTTGTAGAGAAATTTACAGTTTATGCTGTGTTTTATATACCTTCGTTCATTTGAATTAGATAGAGGATGACTTTATCTACATTTTACACATGAGACAGTGGATCCTTAGAAAGATTAAGTAAATTTCACATCATTTAGATAGTGAATGTTGGAGCAAGAATATGAACCTGGATCATCCTACTCCTGAAGTCCTCTTCATTCTACTAATGCAGGCTGAGCCTTAACAGTATCACATCCAGATCATCCTGGAAGCATAAAGCAGAAACTGCAGCAAGGGAAAGCAGAATGATTTGAAAGAGTTCGCAAAAAGGATTCAATGACTGAGAATGTCCTTTTCAAGAAGATAGAATTCAAATAAGATATTCAGCAGTAATAGCATTAATGTGTATTGAGGATTTACTCCATGCCAAACAGAATGCTAAAGCTTTTTTTTTTTTTATATTATTGCATTTTATCCTAATCACTTTCCTTATAGACAGGAAAGTATGTGAGAGTTAACTAAGTTCCTCAAAGTCACATGACTGTAAGTAAAACCAGTAGATCAGATTCCTGAGCTCTCCTCTTTAACTGCTACATCACTGACATTTTATCCCCAGAGAATCATTCACGGCATCCTGTTACTAAGTATCTGTAGCAAACAGATTTGCCGTGGTGATAGGACAAGGGACGTAAGAAACGCCACTGATAATCAATAGGAATCATTTTGTAGGTTACCTTCTGCAGTTTATGATTTTAAAAGACACACAGTCCATTTTAAACTTGACTCTAATTTTTAAAGGGTATTTTTGAAACCCCCTTTTAATTAATGCCAAAATGCATGCCATTTATGGGGGTAAAAAAAACAAAAGATCTTAAATCATCTATGAGAAGCCACTGTAGTGTCATGTATAAAAGCACTGAGTTCGACATAAAATGTAATGGGGTAGTCCCATGATTTCTGAGGAAATTACCGAGTCATGGCTGAATATAATTATTGACATATTTAGTAGTGTCTTTTAAGAATTAAAGAAATTTCATATTTTAAATGGATGCTAGCAAATATATTTTGATCCTCACAGGTGTAAAATTTCAGCTTTGGCAAATTTTTAATTATCTAAAATGTCTCATTCTCTAAAGATTTGGGAAGGTTGAGGCTATTCTAATATATATGAGTGTGTAAGCACATACATGCACAGTTATGTATATAAATTATATGAAGTAGAATTTATGTTAAGCTAGAAAACCTCATGTCCCTAACATGCAGTATAATGGTTATTAACTTTTTGGTTGTCAGCTTCCAATGAAAGCATGATCAAAGTAGTTACCTGGAATCCAAAACCTTGAGTTCGTGCTTTCTTTTCATCTAATGCAGCTGAGACCAGGGAAATTACCTCACTGCTCAGTGACTCAATTTATCTATTTGTATAATGAGAAAAACAAAGGGTCTGGTGGACTTTGTTCCTGTTTCAAAATTTGAAAATGCTTAATATAAGTCCCAATAATAGTCTGATTTGGGGTTATTATTTTTTTAAGCAAACACCCCTCAAGGAAAAGATGCAAACTAGTCTTTCCCTGCTTTTCTTTCCTTACAACATTTCCTTTCCAAAGATCACCACAAAGAAACAAAGAGCCAAACACACTGACTCACGTCTTTTTCTAATAGTGTTGTGGTCAATTTGCTCCCGCATAAAAAAGTAGTAGTGAAGCTTTGAACTCTGGGTTTTGGAAGGCCAAGAGTGGAAAAACGTCTTTAGCAGAAAGAACAGCACATTCCAAATCTGTCCAAATCTGTCCAGTGTTAGAAAAGTTCGCTTGGGCATGCAGTTCCCATTGAAGCCCTTTTCTGTTATCAGAACTTTCTGACAGAAGAAGAGGCTGAACTTTGCCTTTCAATGAAATCTTGAGTTGGGTGGGTTTTTTTGTTTTTGTTTTTGGTTTGGTTTGGTTTGGTTTTGGGTTTTTCTGTTTTTTTGTTTTGTCAGACCTTACTCATTCAAGCCTTAATATGGTTTCTCAGTTTGAACTTGCCTTTAGGACAAATTGGAAAATGGTGTAGCTTTGTGCCTAGAAAAGCTGGTTCCATCCTTTTTTGGGAGGAGAAGTTGTACATGGTTCAGAAAGCTGAAGATACACTAAGAGTCTTCACTGAGAGATTTCTGATACTGAAGTTGGTTATTACATTCTATTATTGATCAGATGTCCTGGTTTTTGTTTTCTTAGATGCTGCTTTCTTAAAGTCTATTGCAATCTACTACAGTCATACGACGTTATAGTGTACAAAAGTACATTCACAATCTGAAATATGTATGTATGTAACTCTTGGTACATTTCTAAGTGGCTAGTGTCATTCTTTGGCTACTAAGATTGACCTGGCTTATCCTACATATTACCCAATTGAAGAAATGATCTCAGTACTAAAATCTTATCACCTAAAGTGCTGGAAGGACATTTCTAGGGTGTTCACTCTTTTCTCCCTGGGAGGAAGTTTCCATAAAACCACTCTCTCCATACTGTTACCCATCACACATCTTACCTGCAGGCCATCCTGTCCTTGGCCTCTTCCCTCCTGTCACAGTGGAAAAGACATTTCTCACATATTTTCTGGGTGCTCCTCTCCACCCCTCCTGCCTTCTGGGGACCTGACTCTGAATCATCTGCACCATTGGTCTATTGCAGCTATAGTGTTCTTCAGCACAGCCCAAGTTGTGACTCACCCCTGTTGAAAATCTTTCAGAGCTATTTCATGGCCCTCAAATTAGAGTCCAAACTCTATCACGGGATTTATAAGGCCTCTCATGGTCTGGGCCTGCTCAGCTTTCCAGATCCATTCCTTGTCATACCTCCTACTGTCACCAGGCCCACTCTAGAGTCAGTTCTCTCTCTCTCTCTCTCTCTTTCTCTCTTTTTTTTTTTTTAGAGAAAGAGAAAGAGCAGGAGCAGGGGAGGGGCAGAGGAAGAGGGAAAGAGAGAATCTTAAGCAGCACAGCGTGGAGCTCCATGCAGGGGACTTCACCTCACAACAGTGAGATTATGACCTGAGTGGAAACCAAGAGTGAGACACTTAACTGACTGAGCCACCCAGGCACCCCCACAGTTTTTCTTAAAGTGTCATAGCTCTTATCCTTTAGGGCTTTCATCCACATTGTTCTGTCTTTCTCCCTGGAATACTCTGCCTTCTCATCACCTCCAAACTCCCTAATCATTCCCAGAAGCTTTCTCTGTACCCAGGACTAGATTAGCTGACCCTGGTCTTAGCTCTCACATTGCCCCAACATCTCTCTATGGCATCTAACACTCTCACTATGACTATTTCATTAACTAGCTGTCTCTTCTGCTGGTCTATAAATACCATTATGGCCTGAATTGAGTCTGCCTTACTAAGCAGTGTGTCCCCAGCACAGACTCTGAAACAGAGTATACATACCCAATATTTGTTGAGTGAAAGAATAAATGAAGGATACATGAATGATAATTAGAGAAGCACAGATAAGAGACGAAGCAGCAGATTCAAAGATCAACCAGAGTTTTAGAAAAGGAGAGTGGTCAAAGTCTGACCAAAGAAGTCAGAAATCAAGAAGTTTTTAGCAACCAACAGGGCAAGATAGGAATAAAAGATCTAAGACAGGCCCTTAGCCATAATATATTGTAAACAAAAAGTGGTCATGACAATCCCCAGCCAGTCTCTCTCATCCTCATCCTGGGCACTGTTTCCCAAGAGTATGTCATGGCATAGTCCAGGGACCACCTATATCATGATTGTACACACATCCCCTCCCCCCACCCCCGCACCCTGCCGAACCACCCTACTGACTCAGGATCTCATGGGGTGGGCCAGAAATGGATATTTTTAACTAACATCCCAGTTACACAACTTACAATTCTAGGTGTGAAGTAGGGACAATTACAATAGCTGGCTGAGTAGGGAGAACAAGAATAGCAAGCAAATACCCTTCCCCAGTGGTGGCCAACTCAGTATTGTGAGCCCCCAGTTGCTCTACATGTGAGATATGACTCATGTAGAAGGACAACTTTGGCCTGGTTTAAACATGATAAGCTAATGCATAGCTGTCCATGATTGGCCCTTAGGCTCCCAATGGGAGTCTTATGTCTGGGGGGAGGGGCTGCTTTCATGGTGTTTTAATCATAATTGCCACTTGTCACTGTGACCTCCCTTCTCCTGTTTGAGGCATAGCCCAGTATAATCCATCTATGCCTTCTGTCTGGACTAATGCATATTTAACCAATGTTCAATAAAACAATATTCCCTTGTCCATGACCTGCACAAAGGGCTAATAATAAATAACTATGAAAAATTCATTGTAAGCTATTACTCCTCTGAGAAAAACAAAAATGTCCCCTTGATCCCCACTGAGCCTGTGGTTTTAAAGCTCTTTCCAATTTTGTATTATTGTCAAAGAAAAATAATTAGATATGGCTGACTGAAAAAAAAACCATCTAGAAAGTTCTATCTGAGGAAAAGAGGCTCACCTCAAACCAACATTTCCTGTTTTGATCTTATGTTCCAAGCAGTCTCATTTTTTCCTTTGGGTTTTACTTATAGTTTTGTCATTTATGGGCATGCCTGTAATCTGTCGTGCTCACAATAAGTCCAGAATAAACACTGATTTTTGTTACTATTCTATTATTTATAGCTTAAGGTTACTCTTCACCTTTCTCCCAAGACTCTGTTCCATCACTAGCCATTTGACGTCAGTACACTGCACCTTAAGTCCATGATAAACCAGAACGTATGTGATGTGGGCAGAAAAAACACTACATCTTGACTTTCCCAAAGTCGTTTGATTCAAATGTTTTAAGTATAATTGAAAACATATTTTTACAAGAAAA
Source organism: Cryptoprocta ferox (assembly GCA_028646485.1). Taxonomy (NCBI): domain Eukaryota; kingdom Metazoa; phylum Chordata; class Mammalia; order Carnivora; family Eupleridae; genus Cryptoprocta; species Cryptoprocta ferox. The sequence goes on from CM053573.1 coordinate 44,363,913, forward strand.
TAGAGCCAATAAACGAGAAAAGCCGTATGGAAGCAGGCCCTGCTTCTCTAGTTTTTAATAAACTGCATTAGAGGACATTGGGAACAGTGGGACGCTTGTGTTGCATCACAGACTCACACAGGACAAGTGCTCTCCCACAAGCATGGCTCATCTGTCACAAGCGCTCTGTAAAGAAAGTGTAGCAGGGAAAGAAGAGGAAATATGTAAGGGCACCATGGCTCTCTATAACCTTCCTGATGTCAGTGTGCGAATCTCATATGGTCTTCCACAGGTAGTATGATTGAAGGGGGAGAACCTCACTGCCTTTGTCCCCCTCTGGTCCCTGGATGGAAAACCATTATTATCTCCCTATAATTATTATTTTTAAAAACATATCTACAAAGGAAATATCCTTCTGGGCCAGGTCCTCGTCTCAATAGCAGTGACATAGCTCCCACCAAATCTGTGGGACATTGTTGCCCTTCATCCCAATGTCAGATATTTCTGTTGTCTTGGCCTTTCCAGTCCCTGAAACTGGAAGTCTATGGCATTGCAGTGGGACTGGCAAGCAGGAAAGGATTCTGGGCTAAGAGATTAAATCCCTGGCATACACTGAATCATCTGGCATACCAGCTTCTCCTATAATTTCTCTAGCTACGAATTGAAGTGGATTTATTTACTCAATTTATAAAGTGGCACAATTCATTGAAGTAAATCACTTGATGTAAAAGAACTAACTATAGAGCTTTTAGTAAAAGGAAAGTAAAAACTTTTCAGTCTAGGTTTGGGGGCAGAACCAATTTCTGAGTTTTAGGTTTTTTTCTATACATATGTGTTAAAGTTCCAAGGGACAGGATTTGACCCATATTTGTTGAATTGCTAACCATGATGTGAGCAGAGTAGCTATGTATAAAAATAAACTTTTCAATGTGTATGGCAATTTTTAAAATCTATCTCATATGCAGTGCTGACAAAGGAATGGATATGGGGAATGGTTCTGCATTTACTGGTAAGAGTCTGACTTGGTACAACTTTTAGAAGTTGAAATAGTAATTACACCCAAGAATCATCCTACAGAAATATTCACATGTTTTCTTAGGACATAAGAACAATAATGTTCATCAAAAGATGAAATCTACAGAGTGAAAGGCAACCTGTAGAATGGGAGAAAATATTTGTAAATCATATATTTGACAAAGCGTTAATAGCCAGAGAACTACTACAACTAACAACAACAAAAATTTTAGTGGATAAAAGACTTGAATAGACATTTCGCTAAAGAAGATATACAAATAGCCAACAAGTACATACATGACAAGAAGCTCAACATTACGAATCATCAAGGAAATACAAATCAAAACCACAGTAAGATACCACCTTACAGCCATTAGCATATCTAGTTCCAAAATTGTTGGAATGCTTTTCAGATATCAGTGTGCAGAGCATAAAATTTTATATGTTCACCAAAAAAAGGTGCTTGTGAGTCCATGGCAGAGTGGAAATAGCACTGCACTAGGGGTCCAGAGAACCAGATGGAGTCCCATTTCAGGTACTAGCTGGCCATGTGACCTTAGGTTCTTAACCACACTGGCATTTGCATTTTTATCTTTAAATATTTATGCAAATTTCAGAGATGCAATACCTTGTTCTGTGTTTATTGAGATCTGGCTGATATATGTACCACTACAAAATTTGACTGAGCCTGAAAATAGCCACTTCTAGACAATGATCTGAACATAGGAGGCCTTGCGTGCTTAAAGGACAGCATTTAGATGTTATATGATCAGGAATTCTGATTCTTCCACTCTGCCTCCACTGTCACTAAGGAAAGGGCAAGGACACACAGAGCTGAACTCTTCAAACCTGTGTCAGTCCTCCAGAGCTTCCCTTCATTCCACCATTCCACCATTCAATCAGGAAATAATTATTCAGTGCCCTCTATAATAAGCCAGGACTATACCAAGCCCTGGATATTCAATGATCAGAAAAATAAACAAGGCCCCTTATTCAGTTCAATTAAGGTCAAGAAAACAATGTGAAATATGCTTTTGGTAATGGAATTACAGTGTACCAGGAGGTGGGAAGGAGGCTGGGGGGTGGGGAGGCGGGCAGCTCTCTGAGTTAGGGGCTCCTAATGCAGACTTCAAAGGTTTTCCAAAGGCTTCTCTTCACAGAAAGGCATCAACTCAGCTTTGAAATCATGAGTTAGGTAATTTTGCCTACTACCCATTAGCTTTCTGATAAGTCTGTCTTCCAGTCATCTCTGGCTGCTGGAGAAGGGCATGCATGTCTCAGGCAGGAAGTAACCGAGCCACTGTAGTTCAGATGCTCAAAGAGAAACAATGGCATCTCTGACTGATGTGTTCTAGCTGACTTTCACTCTAGGTAGGAGAATACACTCTGCTGAATCCAGGTGTAAAGGGCTTCAGATATATGACCACAAGAGCTGAGAATAATGATGAATACTGATTCTTTCCTCACCAATGGCAATATCTACCATAGATCACTCCTCATTTTTACTAACCATTTACTAACCATTCCATTAGGCACAGATCATCCCTTTGAAAGTCTTCAGGGTTGCATGTGTATCCGTTTTTTCAGGCATAGCACGGGCCAAGGCAGTAGGGCTCACATCCCTTTTCTGTTTTCTCCAAGTCCCCTCAGAATTCTTGTTTCCTGCCCCCATAATGTTTTTTTTAACTTTGGGTTGCAGAGCTCAAGTAAACACACAGTTGTTGTTGTTGATTTTTAAAGGAGTCCTGACCAGACAGGTGGTGGCAGTGTTGTGTTTTGCCTTTTCACTGCAATTTGCTCTATAAATTTACCAAATCCCAATTAAGCTGATGTCTGAGTCTTTGACCTATAATTCTTATTTTCTAGCAATGACCATTGTTATTTTCTTCTCTATAATTGATTTCTAAAATCATGAAAAACTTACTCTAGAGGAAACAAGCTTGATGAGAAAGAGATGAAGATGGTTAAGATTTCTCATAGAAACGGATATACCCGGATCCCATACCAAAGACAGGTTTCTTTGGAACTCTTAAAAATTTAGAATATGTTTAAAACTTTCCCCACACACATTTTTAAAAAAATAATTAGTTTCAGTTTTTTCCTAATCCTGCTTCCATTCCGTAAATTCCTCTACCTCAGTTTTATGCATACGGTGGAAATTACATTACAAGTCATTGATTTGGAACCTGCAGGCTCCCCTTCTTGCAGGAATTCTCAACCTTCACATGAGGTTCTTAGAGTCCTTCACTTTCTGGTACCCACTCTGGACTTTGGGGAGTGGAAAGTATGCACGGTCTCCCTTCCTCTCACAGGAAAAGCTTCTCAACAGAAATAGTGACTCCCCTACAGGCTGATGTTCTCAGTTCCTAACTCTCCCCATCTCACGCTTCCTCAGATAGAATGGGATTAGGGTGAGGGATGATGGGGAGGACAAGAAACGTTAAGTTTGGTTACCCCACAACTGGTACTTCTGGGATCTCCTTAGTAAGAACACATTGGCGTATGAGGAGCAATTGGTTAATCTTTTTAGATTTACCATTTCTCTGTTTTCAACTGGGATCCTACACATCGAGTTCAGTGCAAAAGGACAAGTTCCATCAACATCTTGTTTTTTGTTATTTACAAAAAAGATCGTCTGTCTTTTATTCACATCTCTCAGGGCCTAGCATAGTGCCTTGTTCTGTAAACGGTGATGGAAACACTCACTAAATACTTAATAAATTCTTAATATGGAATTAGGTACTTGAGATATTGATCAGAAATTCTAGACTTCAATCTGAAACCTGCTGAAATAAGCTTGTGGGTATCAGGTCCCAAATCCTGATGAAATCACAGAGACCTTACACCCAGAATTCCTAAACCCCAGTCTGAACCTTCACAGCATTCTCTAAATGCTCCAATGACCAGAAAATCTCCCATATGGGCAAAATGCAGGGACAGAGTTTTAAAAATGACATGCATTCCTGGTAAAAAAAAAAAAAATTAAAAACAGAAACATTTGATGAGACCATCTTTTATCTCTGTTTGAGCAAGCTCTTTGGGCTTCAAAATGTTTCATTAGCTCCTGGAATCTAATGTCACCAGAGTCTCAAATTGGAAACATTGTGCCACAACTCACAATTTGCAAGTAAGAATCCTCCTTGGGATTTGATTCATACTGTGAGTCTCCTCACTGGGTTTTCTCCCTTTCACAACTCAGATAAATAAAGTGTGGCAGTCCATGTGGTTTTGCTTTCACATCCATAGTTTTCAACTAGCTTTTTTGGATCCTCACATTAGATACATCCCTCTGTAATATATGCATTCAGAGAACAAAAATTCAGATTAGTATGGAAGCTTTTGAGGAGGGGTAACTTCATTTAATTTTTTTGGTTTCAGCTTTCTGTTGAAACTTGCTTCACATCCTTATATAAATCAGTTTCCCCCTCTATATTTCCCTCATGCTGTCACAAATAAGGGACATGTCTACTTTTCTCAAAGAAGTGCTACAGCAATTAAAATCAAAAATAGGTTAAAACAAAACTTTGAGTTTATGGAAGAAATCCCCTTTGAGCCATCAAAAATTTTGTAATTAACCATATGTCCCTGGCATGTCTTAACCTCCAGTCTTCATTTTCCTCATCTGACAATGTAAGGCCAGGCAAATTTATTATCCACTGATTGCTTATTCTGTACCATGTACCATGGAGAGCATTTATCATATGTGATGATTTTGTTTTGTATTCATGATCCTGCTATACAAAAGGAATCCTAATCTGCATTTTGTAGATGAAGGAACAGATGCAGGAATATTAAGTAACTTGCACAGTACGTGCTGTGGCTAGTCACTGACAGAACCCGAATTCAAGCCCTCATTCACTTAATTCCAAAGCCCTAGTTCTACCTGCTGTAAAATACTGTCACCTAATGGAGCTCTGTACTTCCTAAACTGTTCCTTTAGGTTTCAATTCGGAACTCATTTCATTGCAAGAGGCATCATTGGTAAGTTATTATTGCCGGTTTTATACATAATAAAAATTGTATACCTTAATATTTTGTAACAACTGTTATGCTGTGAATGGTGGAGAAAAAAGAAATAATCAGGAGGCTTCATCTTCTTTGACCTTTTCTTCCAAAAATATTCTACCTAGACAAATGATTTTCTTCTTATTTTATAGGTCCCCCAAATAGAGAGTGTACAGCCTCCCTTCAGAAAACCATCCTTACTGTTGGGAGGAAGAATTTCTCTCTGTCTGTGGCTCTCTTCTATTCTAATTTACTGCCAGTACTTTAGAGTGAATTTGATCATTGTTTCCTGTCCCTCTCTTATGATGTGAAATAATAGAACAGGATGAGCTTAAGGGGAGATATAAAAATATTATATTGGGACACCATGAGGAATGTTAATTCCTTCTTTCAATAAGTGTTTCAGGGACTGTCTGTAAAGATTAAAAATAGAAGGAATGAAATGTCCATAGATGGACAGATGAGGAACCCAAGTCTTACATGAAAGTGTTCTTCACCATCTACTCTTCTAGTTTTTTTTCAAGTTTTATTCTTGTGATGAGAGCTTGTGAAATCTACTCTTTTTAACAACTTGCAAATGTGCAGTATGGTATTAGTAAATATAGTCGCCCTGCTGTACATTATATCCCATGAAACATTTATTTTATAACTTGAAGTTTGCTCCTTTCAACCCATTTAGCCCACCCTCCACACCCACCTCTGGCAGCCACCAATCTGCTCTCTGTAGCTATGCCTTCTCTTCTTGTAAATAACAAAAATTCAGTATCACTTGTGCCTGATTGGTTGTCCTTAGGGAAATAACACCTAAGGAAGAGGGTGGAGAGGAAGGAAAAGTAGCTCCAACTGAAAATTAACTGATTTAATCACAAATTATCTAATGTGCTTAATAAGAATTATTTTCTCCATATGTGCTGGCCCCAAAAATGAAAAATGTCTTGCCCATCAGGCTTAAGGAGTGAATCACGATTTTCCTATCAGCTAAACACTAAGTGAAAGGAAAGAAACATTTGAAAAGATAATATGGCAATTTTTAAAAAAATTAAAAATGAATGAGAATTTCTAGACCTCTTTTTTAACTTTGGCAAAGCTATTATAAATAGCATTTTTTGAAACAGTCTCACTAAAACAAAACAAATGTTTCCTGTCAGTATGGAAAAGAAATTCCTGCCTAAAATTGTGTTATCATGTTATCTGGTTTTTAGTCCACTTAATTAAGAAAGCTGTTAAATGTCATGCTACATGTCATCAAATGCCCTTTTTAAAACTGATTTAGATTTTTCATGGGTTCTATCCAGTTTTGTGTTTTCACTATTTAATCCTTTAAGGTTTTTTTTTTTAGAGTCGTTTTTAAAAGTCAAAGATATACTATTCTTGCCGTAATTACTTTTTACACTTGGAGTTAAAAAGATACCCTAATATAGAAATGCATTAAGAGCCAAGTCATCTACTAAAACATAACACAGCCTCACACATATCATTAATACTTACTTTTAAACAAAAAAACCCTGAGCTATGGAAAGTGCTTGAGCTGAGTTGAGGTACATTAAGTCTAGCCCTCTAATATTTCACATAAAAAAAACTTGAGGCTCAGAGCTTGAATGAAATGAAGTTATAAAGTTGGTGGCAGAAAGCTGAGTTACTTTCTACAAAGCCAGTGTACTTGCTTCACAACTGCACTCTTCGAAAAATATTTATTAAGCAGCTACTATGTGCCAGGTACTGTGTTAGGTTCTGATGATACAAAAGTAAATAATATCCATTCTGAAGAAGCTTATAATCAAAGAAAAGTGATAAATAAATTGATGAAATGCAAGGTTTTTAGGTAACAAGCAACTTACAACCTTAGCATCTTAAAACAATCTACAATATACATTTATTATCTTATAGCTTCAGTGGGTCAGGGATTGGGTATGGCTTAGCTGGTCCTTTGCTTCAGAATTTCTCTCACAAGGCTGCAATCAAGGTGTCAGCCAGGGCTGAGGTCTCATCTGACAGCTCAACTGGAGAAGGATTCACTTTCAAGCTCACATGGTTGTTTTCAGGATTCAGTTCCTGTGGCCTATTAGACTGAGGTCCTCAATTTCCTACTGGCTATTATCCAAAGGCTACTTTAAAAATCTTGCTACATGGATCTCCCCAACATGGCTTTTTTTTTTTTTTATTAAACCATGCAAGTAAAAAAGGCAACAGGGAAATTTGTGCTAACAAGATGGATTCAGGGATAATTGGGGGCCATTTTAAAGTTTATCTGCTGCAGAATTCTATAGTAAAACATAAGAAATCCTGTGCAAGAAAAAGGTATGGGGGCAGTGGGAGCACTGGGGATAGGCTCTGAACCAGATTAAGGAGGCTGGGCTATCATTTGAGTTGAATTTAAAGGATGAGGAGCTATCAGATCAATGAAGAAGGAATGAAAGTGATTCTGAGCAGGAGCAAAGTCTATAAATACATAGCATAGACTCCAGATGGAGAAACTGAAGCTCAGAGACATTAAGCCTAGCACATGTTGAATGAATGAATAAAATGCCTTTGTAGAACTAAAAGTGAGATTCCACTCTAATATGCCACATAATAACCATGTAAGTCATTCTTCATCTCTTTAAGTGAGGTAGGAGAAAGAAAATTACAAGTGTTAGGAGATAGAAGGAAGATATGTTTTATAATAATTCTAGAGAAAGCCAGAAACTAATGGAAAAGAAACAGAAAGTTTACATTTCAATTCTAATACCTACTTAAATAAAAATAAATGAGGAAATTGCTATAGTGTCATACCAGCTCTTTGTGGGGGGTGGGGGATGCTTTACAGGCATATAAGGTAATCATGAAATTTTTACAAATAGTTCTGTCACTCCATTCCAGGAAGAAAAAAAGTTTCCCAAGAACCTTTTTGAGGTCACCAAAATCCTGTACAATGTCTGACTTGAAAACATACGTAATATATCACCTCTAGGACCCAAGACAAGAGATGGTTTATAGTTCACTTGTTTATATCAGACAGCATTTTTGCCTTGATATGCAATATATACATATTTTGTACTTCAGCTGAAGAGCCAGTTTTTCAAATGAGGTAAAAAATAAGTGATATCACTTACATTAGCAGTAATTACCTAAAAGATAAATATTTTTAAGTTATAACCATCATAGGAAGTTTGTTGAGCCAAAAATTGAGTGATAATGACCATACCTCCTCTTGAATGTCAAATATGATTAGGTGCAATATATTGAATGGGACTACACATTTGTTACTCTTCCATTCATATAAAGTCAGACCTAATGTTAGTCAAAGTTAGTCATCTTGCTGTCCAATGGTGATAGGTAATCACACTTGGCGTCAGCTTTCAGAGAGAACTCAGGGGGGTTCTTAGAGTCTATTAGTAAGGACATCCTCTTTTTACTGCCTCTTGGGATGCTAGATTGTTTGTCTTCTTTCCTTCACCAGTTGTGACACATGCAATTTCTTCTCAGGTCTGTGTGTGTGTGTGTGTGTGTGTGTGTGTATACATGTGAGAGAGAGAGGGAGGAAAGAAAGGGGAGAGAGAGAGGGAGATATACTGTGTAAATAGGTGTAGAAAGAAGTTTCAAAAGCATAATTCCTTTCCAACGGTTCTCTAAAAATCTACAACAGAACCAAAGTCCTTGAAGAAAAATATTTTTTAAGAATATGGAACATGGACCAGTGGAAAGGAAAATAATTTCAAAGGAATAGGAATAACATTTGTAAAATATGAAAAAATAAAGGTAATAATTAAGATATAGTAATATCAAAACATTTTTTGAGAGTATTGTAGAAAAAACAATTCTTCAGGGGCGCCTGGGTGGCTGTCCGTTAAGTGTCTGACTTCAGCTCAGGTCATGATCTCACAGTCCGAGGGTTTGAGACTTGTGTCAGGCTCTGTGCTGACAGCTCAGAGCCCGGAGCCGGCTTCCGATTCTGTGTCTCCCTCTGTCTCTGCCCACCCCCGCCCCTGCTCACACCCTGTCTCTCCCTCTCTCTCAAAAATGTATAAACATTTTAAAAAATTTTAATAAAAAAAAAGAAAAGACAATTCTTCAGATGCTTTAAGGATCAGAAACATTTTAAAATTTCATTGATGAGAGGATGTTCCAAAGTTTTAAGAAAACTTAAAGCTCTTAATTATGTACACCCAAATTTGAAATAGCCAAGTATTCAATTATCTAGACTATCTCTCCCAAACCTGCTACGAAAGAAAAAAGCAGGACTTTGGGAACTTTAGTTATTCAATTGATTATCTATAGAACATGCTAATTGAGTTATATGGAACTTACCCACTTTAGAGCCTTTAGCTTTCAACAGAGATAAGACACAAGTAATCTAGACATGGTGAGACCTAGAAGGATCTGGATAGCCCAACACAAAACTAACAAATCCAAAGGGCGTCTCCACAGCTCAGAGCAGTAAAATTTAATTAGTACCTTTTTCAAAAAAGCTGCTGAAAACCTATTCACTATGTCAGTATCTAAATTTCCTAGACAACATCACTTCTGTAAAAATAACCATTACTTTGATTCATAAGGCAGATTTTGGTACTTGTGAGATGTGTATGGAAACTACTCATCCCTGACTTCCATGCTTTCTTAACTCCTATTTCCCATCTATTTATGTCTTCAGATTTCATTTTTTAGTGCTTTCCTCATGCCTTCAGTTTATCTAGTGCTTTGTTTAACCCATCTCTTGAGGTCTTATTTTAATAACATATTCTCATTTTTAATCAACATGTCATTTCTATAATTAGTATTTGACTCTTTTCTAAAAATCTGCCCACTTGTTCAATTTGCCCTTCCTTTTTCTCATGCATGTATTCATTCTTTTATCATTAATCACTTTTTACATAGTATATGTGCTTTTTTCTGTTTTAAAATGTTACTTTTAATGTTTCTGCTATTGTGCATTCATCATTTACAATATTACATGTGTTTTTTAAGCTTTAATTTTTATTGTTTTTTATTGGGTACTAAATATATTTTTAAAAAGCTGTAACATATGTTTAAGGTTTAAAGAATAACAATACCATGAATATTCACATATTCAATATCTAGTTTTAACATGGACTGTTACCAGTGCATGTAACACTGTGCTGGTAAGATTTAGAGCCAAATCCATTCTGTGTGCCTCTTTGGTCTCTTCCCTCTCTCTTCTTCCCAAAGGTAACTGTGATCCTGAATTTTATGTTTATCATTTCCTTATTTTTCTTTATGATTTTATCACTCCTAATACACTTATTCTTACACTTATTTTAAGCCTCTTTTAGATAGTTATACTACCAACAGTTTAATTTATCTAATAGAATTCTTGCATTAGTTGCATCAACTAACTCTCTTTTAATCAGTGAGATCCTGCGTGTGCTTTATAATTTCCACTGTGAGCTCAACCTCAGAGAAAGCTGCCTCTCACCTCCATACTGATTATACCCTGAAGTGTGGCCCTTCCTCTTGGGAATAGCTTTGCATTTCCTCTGCGGGAGCTCTGCAAGTTTCACCAGTTCTACCCCAGCTTTCCCTTAAACTCTGAAGTTTTGTTTCTACACTACTTGGGTTATTCAAATTCAAGTCCCACAGGGAGCCTCGATTGGACTTGCAATCTCCACAAATCTTTCCACCCATGACTCAGAGCAGATGATGTTTCCATGCCACATCCCCATGCTATATAGCAGACTTGTCTCTAGACCAGAGATTCCTAGCTCCCTTCATGAATTGGATAAACTACTTCCAGATATATTTATCCATTGCACAAAGAGCTTTAGACATTAACTTCTAAAGCCTATATCCATGCTACTATCTTTAACCTGCCTGGCATCAACCACTGCTCAGTACAATGACAAGTTCTCTCCATTTCCTGCCACTTAGGGATTTCCCTTTCTGGCATTTGAACTCAGTTTTTTAGCTAATATTTTAAATTTATTTTATAGCTGGCATTACTATGGATTTCAAGTTAGAAGACACATTTCTTACATCTACTTAGTCAACCAACCTTTCCAGAAATCAATGTTATAGCTGAAAAAGTAAATTTGGAGATTTTTATAGGATTTTGTTCAATACCTTACTGAAGTAATGCCTTGTGAGTAAGTAATAGACTTACTTCTTTGAAATATCAAATTTTCATTTCTGTTGACTCTTCCATTTTTTGTGAACATTTTTAACATATAAGAAACACTTTGTTGTGAAAAATGATACAAAATCATAAGTCTATCTACATTACTATGTATAATTCGTAAATGGGCAACACACAGTTTAGTATCACTTACTTTGGTAGACAAAATATGAGAGAGAAAGGCTTGGTTGCCCTCCTTGATTAAGAGTTAAAATTTTACATTTTCTACTAAAAAGGAATCTGAGTGAGTTTTCAGACTCAGATATTAGGGACATCTTTCTTTCTCTCAAAAGCCATTGTGAAACTACCACCCATTAATTTGTCTAAATCATATATTAAAACAGTTTTTGCCTTTGGTATGACTAACATGTTTTTCATTCACTATATTAATCAATTTCCCTATTACTAGTTATCACATAAAAACGTGAAAGTAAATCTTGAGGAACAAATTTGGAAATAAAATATTTTTTCTTGTTTTTTATTATTCTTTTATTTGTTTCACTCTGATTTTGAGACACTTGTTGATTTTTGGGTATTTTAAAACCTCATTTTATGTGCCATTTTTAAAGAAGTAGCAGAGCATATATGCTAATATTTCCAGTACTGGAGTCAGACTGCCTAAGTTTCAAATCAGACTCCACCACTTACTATGAATTGTGTTAACACAGGCAAGCTTTTTACCCTCAGTGTACCTCAGTTTCTACATCTGAACAATAGGGATGCTGCTGCTGCTGATAATAGTACCTAACACACAGGGCTGTCATAAGGAATAAATGAATTAATGCATATAAAGCATTTAGAACAGCCCTCAATATATGTTAGTTATTATTATTATAGTTAATCCATGAGGATTTTGTACAGGCATCTCTAAGAAAGTGTTCCTAGCCATAACCTAGCCTAATGATTTCATGGTTTTATGGGAAAATCTCAAGGCACAGTATCTTGAGGCATATAGAAACAATCGTATGCTATCACTTTTCATGATCTCTTGCTTTTTTCATGAATGGACATCCTAAAGGTAATGAATCCAAATAACTCTTATTTTTTTTCAATCAAAACCCTTTGTTGGAACTGTTTACAGGAAATCTCTTGGGAATGGAGGGATTTGAGGCAACAGAAGAACCCTTCAGCTCTGTGGCCGGAGAGGGCCCTCACCCCCACCCCTGCTGGTCCTGTGGGCCAAGATAAACATGCTTGGCAAGGAGTTCCTTGCTCACTCCACCCTGTCAACTCAGAGGTGAAGGTTTTGGACTGTGGTGTTGCTACTCCACCCAACTTCTGTTCCATTTTTAATATACCTTTGTGATAAAATGTATTGTATCCATTTAAAAATAAGAAAGGTCTTGAAGGTGTGGTTGACAAGAAGGAAGGCAATATCCTGCCACTGCCTCAGACATGAAAGGCACTCCAGCCTCAGCTCATGGCCCACCCTCTCTGTAGAGCTCAGGCTCCACATTTTGTTCAATAAAAGTAACAACATTCACATACCTCACCACCTGGGAAAATGCCATAAATTGTCCCAGTCATGCGTGGCCTGGCAAACACCCAGGTATATGACTGGGCTCTCAACAGCCAATCACAAAAAGAATATCAGCACACGTTGCTTTCCTTAACAAATGTGTTGCTAAACCTGCATGCAAATAAAATGTTTGCAAGTTAAATCACTTCTTAAATGCATTAAGAATGTGCTGTTTAATGTATATTGTGGCAGACTATTTACTGAATAATGAAATTCCTCTCTAAGGTAATAATGACCCTAGTTTATCTGTTTTCATGTCTAGAATTTTGGAATCTGATTTTCCTTAAAGAATGATATACCAATAACATTAGTTTCTCCACTAAAGGTGTCACTTAAACTTTGGGTGCTCAGTTTTCTTTAGGGGAATACTAGGGCACAAGATTCAGTGAACTCTGCAAGTCCTTTCAAGCTCAAAATTCACTGTCTTCCTAAGACAGTCTAGGAATAATTAAAGGAATGCCCTTATGTTTGGTTATTCTTTCTGATTTATCATTTCCTCTGTAGTCTGGGGGAGTATGTACTTTCCACTATCAGTTTCTCAGACAGCTTCACAATGGGGCTAGACTGAATGCCTTGTAGATGTGGCAGAGAGAGCCATAACTATGGTACACTGATGTTCTGAAGCTCCCTCCGAAATATCTAGGATGATCTTTCCTGCTTTGTTTTTGGCCCAGAGTGGGGGAAAAATCAGAATGCCTCTAACCAGTTCATAGGTTAGGACCTTCTTTCTGGATGATCCCAAGAGCAAAAAGATACGACATACAATATTTCCTTATGTGCCATGAGCACCAGAGATTCATGAAGGGAAAATTGTATTAACTCTCCTTCATATACTGGGAAAAAGTACCATAAGGTAGTTAGGTTACTTGCCCAAGTCACCCATGGGTTACTAATAAAGCTAAAGATGCTGAATTTTGTGACAGAATTACTAAGTTATGCTGTTTGATGTTAAAATACTTGACACCAGAAGTACTTTAGATAATAATTTCCCCTATCATCCCCACTGAACATCACATTCTTCATCCAGGGAGTTCATACATTCACCAACTCACCCTTGGAATAATCTCAAGAACAAAAGGCAGCTGAACGGTAATATTTTAAACATTAATGAGATATTGGTGGTGTACCACAGTTCACCCAAGCCACAAGCCTCCAAACACAAATATAACTAGTTTTTTGCTCTCCCCGTGGCTAAAGAAATACTTCCATTAGTGGAAGCATTTGAAATCACACAGATGAAAAGAATATGTGATTGGGGCGCCTGGGTGGTTCAGTCGGTTGAGCATCCGACTTCGGCTCAGGTCATGATCTCACAGTTCGTGGGTTCGAGCCCCGCATCGGGCTCTGTGCTGACAGCTAGCTCAGAGCCTGGAGACTGTCTTTGGATTCTGTGCCTCCCTCTCTCTCTGACCCTTCCTGCTCACGCTGTCTATCTCTCTTTCAAAAATAAATAAAACATTAAAAAAATTTAAAAAAAGAATGTGTGATTCACATCAGTGTTATTTCATCTCATCTAATGACATAAATAAATGTGATAATATGAAATGGCTTGGCGAGCTTCAAAGAATGAAGAATCATTTTTGGCAGTATTACTGGTTGTAAGAATAATAGCATTGTAAGCAATCAGCTGACACTAAAAGATCATTAGAAGATATTATAAAACACTTTATGCCAGTAAATATGACAACTTATATGAAAGTGTTACCAAACTGACATAGAAAAAGACAGGAAATCTTCAATATCATTAAAGAAATTGGACTATTTTTATAACCTTTCCACACACAAAAAAACTCTGTATCCATATAGCTCACCTATAAATTATCACAGAAATTAAAGAATAAATAACTCCAATCTAGCACAAACACTTCCAGGGAAGGAAAAAGAGAATAAGAGACACTTCTCTATTATTTATCAGCCCAGCATAATCATGATGCCAATACTTGAGAAAGGTGTTACAAAAAAGAAAAATAGACACATAAGTACAAAAATCATAAACAATATTAGCCTGACCTAGTGGGCTTTATTTCAAAAAAAAAAGGTGGTTTATGATTCAAAAATCAATCAATGTAATTTACCACATTGACATTAAAAAGAAGAAAACTACATAATAAGTTCAATAAATTTAGAAAAAGAATTTGATGAAATTCAACGTTCATTGATGATAAAAATGCCTAGCAAAATAAAGTGACTTTCTTAATCTGATAGCATACTTAGAAAAAGTTCTACAGTAAATATTATCCTTACTTGTGACTTTTGGGACAAAATACGAATGTCTACTATCACCATTTTTGTTTAAATTATATTGGAGGGGTGCCTGGATGACTCAGTCAGTAGAGCCTCTGACTTCAGCTCAGGTCACGATCTTGCTGTATGTGAGTTTGAGCCCAGCCTGGGGCTCACTGTTGTCAGCACATACCCTGCTTCAGATGCTCTGTCCCTCTCTGTTTCTGCCCCTCCCCAGCTTGTGCTCTCTCTCTCCCTCAAAAGTAAATAAAACATTTAATAAATAAATAAATAAATAAATAATATTAGAAGTATTAGAAGTCCTAGTCAGTACAATACATCACGAAATAAGACTAAAAGGTGTAATAATTGGAAAGTAAAAAAATACTATTTTCATTAGTTCTTATTGGAATGAAGAGGTACATTTATCAAATCCATTGGATGCAAGGTCTCATATTCAAAAAGCAGTTAGCTTCTATATACTATAAACATGAAAAAAATAGAAAATGAAACCTTTTAGAAGATACCATTACAATAGCATTGAAAACAACAGTTTCGCAGGTATGGGCAAAGGAATTCAAGGAATAAACATCAAGAAATGACTATTCTAATAGTAACAATAATCTGATCAGACAAGTACTTCACAATAGATCCAAGATTCATGTAAACATAACTAATTTTTAATAATTATTTTCTAAAAGTGATACCCAAATCTTCCCTCCTTATCCTCCCTTTGGTCATCTGCTATATTTCTTAAAAACAAGATATACAGTTATTTGAAAATTCACCAGTGTTCTCTAATGACAGCAGAAAATAGAAATGCACTTCAGGAAACTTTTCATGGAAGCCAGTGGTTTTACATTGGCTTCATGTTTTACAGGGAGAGTACCAAAAAGGACTGAATTAATACATGACAGTCACAGGTCACTCTGGATCTCTTAGAAGTATAATCCTCCATTTATTCAGATAGCTTCTTCATACAGAACATCTTATAGTATATCTTATAAAAGTATACAAGGTGTCTAAAGGAGCAATTTTGAACTAATAAATACTTAGTAGTGCAATTTCTGGGTCATAAGGTAGCTCTATTTTAATTTTTTGAGGAACCTCCATACTGTTTTCCAGAGTAGCTGCACCAGTTTGCATTCCCACCAACACTGCAAAAGGGTTCCCCTTCTTTCCATCCTCGCCAACATCTGTTGTTGCCTGAGTTGTTAATTTTATCCATTCTGACAGGTGTGAGGTGGTATCTCATTGTGGTTTTGATTTGTATTTCCCTGATAATGATGAGTGGTGTTGAGCATCTTTCCATGTGTCTGTTAGCCATCTAGATGTCTTCTTTGAAAAGTGTCTGTTCATATCTTCTGCCCATTTCTTCACTGAATTATTTGTGTTTTTGGATGTTGAGTTTGATGAGTTCTTTACAGATTTTGGATACTAACCCTTAATCTGATATGTCATTTGCAAATATATTCTTCCACTCCATGCATTGCCTTTTAGTTTTGTTGATTGTTTCTTTCACTATGCAGAAGCTTTTTATCTTGATGCGGTCCCAATGGTTCATTTTTGCTTTTGTTTCCCTTGCCTCTAGAGACATGTCTAGTAAGTTGCTATGGCAGAGGTCAAAGAGGTTGTTGCCTGTTTTCTCCTCTAGGATTTTGATGGTTTCTTGTTTTACATTTAGGTCTTTCATCCATTTTGAGTTTATTTTTGTGAATGATGTAAGAAAGTGGTCCATGTCACTGTGCAGTTCTCCCAACACCATTTGCTGAATAGACTGTCTTTTTTCCATTGGATATTCTTTCCTGCTTTTTCAAAGATTAGTTGGCCATACATTTGTGGGTCCATTTCTGGGTTCTCTGTTCTGTTCCATTGATCTATGTGTCTGTTTTTGTGCCAGTACCATACTGTATTCATGATTACAGCTTTGTAATACAGCTTGAAGTCTGGAATTGTGATGCCTCCAGCTTTGGTTATCTTTTTCAACATTACTTAGGCTATTCAAGGTCTTTTCTGGTTCCATACAAAATTTAAAATTGTTCTAGCTCTGTGAAGAATGCTGGTGTTATTTTGATAGAAATTGCATTGAATGTGTAGATTGCTTTGGGTAGTATAGACATTTTAACAATGTTTGTTCTTCCAATCCATGACCATGGAATGTTTTTCCATTTCTTTGTGTCTTCAGTTTTTTTCATAACCTTTTTATAGTTTTCAGCATACAGATATTTTACCTCTTTGGTTAGGTTTATTCCTAGGTATTTTATGGTTTTGGTACAATTGTAAATTGGATCAACTCCTTGATATCTCTATCTTCTGTTTCATTATTGGTGTATAGAAATACAACTGATTTCTATACATTGATTTTATATCCTTTATGAATTTTATATCCTATATGAATTTTATATCATATATATATATATATATTATATCCTATATGAATATCAGACTTTGCTGAATTTATGTATTAGTTTTAGCAGTTTTTTGGTAGAGTCTTTCAGGTGTTCCATGAGAGTATCATGTCATCTGCAAAGAGTGAAAGTTTGACTTCTTCCTTGCCAACTCGAATGCCTTTTATTTCTTTTTGTTGTCTGATTGCTGAAGCTAGGACTTCTGGTACTATGTTGAACTAATAGATAACTTCTGAATACCATCTCAGGCAAGCTCTAGAGTACCCAAATATTATATGACTTTAGGACGAATATGCTAGACACTGGGGCCCTCTGTACTTTTCCATACAGTTCCGCTCTCAGAACAGCTCCAGCTGTCTATGGGAAGGTTCTGAAAGACAAAGAGCTAGGGTTTGGCTATTTACGCACAGGCCATAAATGTATTACCCAGAATGTGTTGGCAAAGAGATTTGAACTTAAGGACATGCGACAATCTGCATAGGTTGCCAATGGTTTGTGAGTTGTGAGAAAAGAAAGGGGAAATTAAAAAAAAAATCTTGCTGGCATAATTTACATTGGACCATATGAGCACATTCCAGTCAATCCACTTCATAGACATGATCTCACTGGTCTCCCCAACATCCCTACAAGGAAATGAGGGGGACAAATGTGACTCCACCCTTTAAGCCAAAAGCCCCATCTTTCACTCCCACTTGTGGCTAGGAGTGGGTGGAACATATTTATACAGAGGAACAAATTACCATCTTCCTTGCTTTCTGGCCCCTCAACATGTGGGTGAACAAGTTTGCCTTTCACTGCTTGAGGCCATACAATTCCCAAAACAACTTGTCTGAAATGTTGGGGACTGAGTCACTGGCCAGTGATAATTTTTGAACAACTGCTGGTTTGTTTCTCAATCATTGTTTGGCCTTGCTAACTTGGACTCAGTACACCATTTAAGTGGCTGGCATGAAATTTTCCTCATTGGTCTAGAGGTGGCTTTTTTTTTTCCTGAAAAGTAGCTTCTTAAAGGTGTTGTTGTTGTTGTTGTTGTTGCTGCTGTTGTTGTTGAGTATAGTTCATGCACAATGATACATTAGTTTCAGATGTACAACATGGAGATTCAACATCTCTATACATTATGCTATGCTCACCACAAGTAAAGCCACCATCTGTCACCATTTAAAGCTACTACAATATGATTGACTATATTCCTTATGCTGCACCATTTATTCCCATGACTTATTCATCCCATGGAAAGGGAGACAATAATGAATATGGAAGCCAAAGCATTTTACACCTTTGCAATAGAGGATCTGTTGATAGGACTATGCTCATCTAGAAGATAAGATTTGAAACCAGGAAAGTAAACACTTTGTGCATCCAGAAGTTCTCCCAAATAGTAAACTAGATCTTCATTTTTCTATTGTTGTTGTGGGGTTTTTTGGGTAACTATATTTCCATTCCAAACTTCACTATTCTCTTACGTGTGACTAAAAAAAATCTGTGGCAGAATTTTTCAAATTCTCGATCAAAACAGTTAGTAGTACTTATAATGTTGATGGTGGGTCATTGAGAAAAATAACAGTATACCAACAAAAATTTATTGGATAGTATTTTTCACATTAGGAAATACCAGATAATTTATTCATAAACCTACTCCTTAGGATTCATGTTTGATTCTTATACTTAAAGAAATGTTTGGATTTTCTTTCTTCCACTATAAATAAAAATGTCCCAAATATTGAGAGATGAAAAGTACTGAAGATCATTCTCCATATAAATGTTGACACACATACTCACTCTACCAACATATGGATATGTATTACAGATATAGAACTCAGCAGCTTATAGCAGTATTCTGAGATGAGCACCATATGTGACATAATAATGCATTATTTCACTAAAGCTTTCAGAGCTTAAGAAAATAGCCTGAGGAATAAGACTGCTCCTTTCTGAGCCAAGGTTGCAATCTTCTAAGTCCAAGACGTGCTTGAAAACAGTCATTAGGTAATTGTAAAAGCCAAGGGAAATCAGTTTAAGAATATGAAATAATATTACTACTGACTGCCCTTTTCCATGTTCAATCCAGATGGAAGCTGGACACATGGGAAGTGACATTTGTATAATAGCAAAGAAAAGGAGGAGGAGGGAGCAAACTTCCTGCCTATGTTTTCTTTGCAGGATTTTATAAATATCTGCTCTTTCTAGTCCCCAGAAAATGCGGATATTACATCTGTTCAATATGTTATGGAAAATCTCCCCCTGTCTCTCTATAACATAGTTTCATTTTATTGTTAGGCAATTTCATTTCATATGTCAGTAGTAGCCTATTAATTTATTAAAATCAACAGCATGAAAAGCAATTCTTGATATCCAATAAAGAGCCTTTCATGGAAGTCAGAATATTTCACTGTCACTAACTTGGTCTATGATCTGGAGCAAGTCACTTAACCTCTCTAAGCCTTGCTTGTCTGTCTGTCAAATGAGAAATATGAGATAAATTATCTCCATAAGTCTTTCCAGAATTATTTTGTTCTTTTTGCAAATTGCTTTCTGCTTGAAGAAAAGGTTCAATCTGTTTCTGGCATGGCAGTGACCAAGTCACAGTCTCTATTTGGGATAGTGAGAAAAATAGTCCAACACATTTAGAAGACGAATTACTGCAGCCAAAAGATACATAAATATGGATTGAGTGTATTTTTAATTTTCAGAGAAGTTTCCATCTCTTAGTAACTTCATTAGCAACTGTTACTTCCCCTACCCCTGGCTGAGATTTTCCAGTAACACTAGGTCAGCAATTGTAGACTCCATTTTCTAAGAAAAATCTCTGTATTTTCCATCTGCAAAATTTTCACACCAATGGCCGTGTTCCTAAAGGGTCCAATGGAGACTGAAAGATTAGAGGGAGGGAAAAAAAAGGTTTATGCAGAGTTTCTGACTTGGGAGTGTATTTAGTCCAGAAACAAAAACTCTGAAGTGTGGCTGGCTTAGTAAAAGTCATCAAGAATATGAAGGACCAGCTGCTCCATATTTCCTCAGAGACTAGAACCTGAGGAAACTGCTTTCAATTATAGCAGAAGGCAGCGCTTTGAGTTAGACCCAAAGAATTTCCTGGTTAGGTCTCTGAAACAAGTCACTAAAGGAGATTTTCACCACCCTCAAAGATATCTTGAGATTTGGGACAGCTACACCGAATATGAGCCCATGTGTGTTCAAGGCTTCCATATTCAGACTCTACACTAAGCACATCACATGTGCTACCTACTTTTATCAGCATAACAGCCCCATGAGAGAAATGTTATTGTTATTCTCACTTTATTGATTAAAAAACTACAGGGTTTGTTTTTGTTTTGATTTTTGCTTTGGTAGCTAGCAAAGCAGAGAAGCTGGGATTTGAACCCAGCCAGCTCTCTTCATCACTAGGCTTGAACACCTCTCTGCAATGGATTGACTCTCAACTAGTTAATTGCAGTTTTATAGGGAATAACACAAGGAAGCTACTGGATTTGACCAAGTGTAGGAGGACCTTTTATACAAAGAAATAAAATCTAATGTTCATCTCCACCAATTCTGAAAGCATTGGAAAAGGCTTGAGTGGCTTAGAGTTGTGTAAAGCCTACAGAACATACGAGAATTTACTAGCTTTGTGACCTCAGACATGTTACTTAACCTCTCTGATGTTCAGTTTTCTCTTTCACCTATTCAACACTATTCACTGAGTACCTACTTATATCTGAAACTCAATGGTGAATAAAATCTGGAAGATGAGAAAAATAATAACTATCTCACCACATTGCTGTGCTTACCACTCAGTCACTGTGAGTGCCCTTCCCACTTTCCCTCCTGCACAAGGGACTTGTGTTACAGAAGGAAGAACTTTCTGACATTAAGTTGTGATATATACTTCTAAGTACAGAAAGGAGAATAAAGAATTGTTATCTTCTGAATGAAAGATGCTTTTTCCAGAAAAAGTCCAGAGAGAAAAAGCACCAGCAAGTTTGTTACTTTCTCCTTTGTACTCTCAGAGAATTTTTCATACTTGTATTGTAGTGCTTATCATATTTAATTTATTCTTTTACATATCTTTCTCTACCATGTGACTCTGGATTCTAAAAGACAAAGTGTATCCTTTGCTCCTTTCTGTATTTACCCAAATCATACCAAACCCTAAGCCTGGTGAATCGTAGACACTCATAAAATATTTGTTGAATGAATGATAGGTAGGTAGGCTAGGTATGTGGGTGGGTGGGTGGATGGATGGATAGATAGATAGATGGATAGATAGACAGAGGTTCCTGGTTGGAAAAATGAGAATTAAATCACAAGAGAGAAAATATAAATTGAAACTTACTTCACATATTAAGACAAGTAGACCATTCAGTTTTTGCTTTATTTCAAGTAGGAAGAGCTGTAACTAGGAACAATATGTACATACCTTTCATGAATGTTTGAAACCTCCAGAACTTCCTTCTCAGCAGCAGCGCTTGGGAGGACAGGACAAATTCTAGTCTGTGAAAGGAGTGGGTGGTCCTGCCAGGAAGCAGGTGGATAGGACTACATGATTTCTTCCAGCCTGAGCTTTGGTGACTCAGTAATTCCAAATGAACCCTCGGGAATCCTTCCAATCGAATGATTCTTTCCAGTTACTCAGACTGGGCCTCAAACAAGCTCACATTAAAGGAACCTAAATATTTAACCCAATATTGTCATGTTGCAAAGATTACTTTTACATCACTGAATTCCCTCAGCCAAGCAAAAGTACTGTGTATGTGGGCGAGGAGAGACTATGACATCGTTTCTATCAGACCAAAACAAGCTGAAAACTCAAATGTTTCATGAAACCAGGTTTGGGGGCTATGATCTGAAATGAGCTAATTTTTTTAAGTGAATTGATGAAGCAAACTCTCCAGGAGAGTCAAATAGGTTGGGGTTCTGGGACTGCACCTGAGTGACGTCAGATCTGAAATCCTGCAGTGTTCCTTTCAGGCAGGCCTTTCAGTAGCAGATGATGCAAGTCAGCCATGCCACAGGAACCACACGTAAGGTATGAATTTATAAGAAGGACTCTCTTCTCAAGTTTAATCACTGGGTATCGAGCACCTCCTTGATACCTGAACTGTACTAGACATTTTACATATATCCGCTATAACCCTAAAAACAATCCTAGAAAACAGGGGTCATTATTCTCATTTTATATCTGGAGAAATGGGGCTTCAGAGAGGTTGCACAAACTGCCCAATGTCATCTAGCTAGTATTAAAGTCAGGATACAGATCCAATGTATCTCTCGACTTTCCTTCCTAAAGTAAGAGGGTCAGCAGATTGTTGGATTATTTACAAGCATTTGAGACTAAATGCTGTGACCAGGAGCCACAAACCTTACTTCATGAGAAGTTGCTATTCTGTTTGTCATTTGGTTTAAACCAGTTGCACATCTTTTTCCTACTGAAATGGGGCATTGTCAAACCTCAATAATCCATTTACTGTTAGTTACTATTTGTAAATTGTCAGTCTTATTTTATGATAGAATCATTTCTTAAGGTAGACTTGTATGTTTGCTTTATAATGTCTGAGATTGGCACCTTGCAGAATAATTTTCTGAACGGGAATTGTGCTTCCATTACCTAATTGTAAAAAGTTGCCAAAATTTTAAAAGGCTCTGGAAAGGGGAGGCAGTACAAGAATTCAAGTGACCTCAAGGTCTCACTCTTAAAAGAAATGGAAATATTTTTGGACTGGATTGTCATCCTATTTGTTGGTGTAACTACAGCTGGAAGTGGAGAATAAAAGGCAACACTTTTCTCCCCACTTTCTCCAGTGACACATACAACCGAATTATGCTATTCATGAAGAAAATATTTCCGAGTAATTTGCAAGTTTTATCATCTTCTAAAAAACGTGCGTGTACTAGTTTAATACCTCATTCTGAGAAAAAAATTATTTTAATATAATAAAGACTTTAAGGGAAAATGTCAATCAACTAAAGTGAAAGCTCAGGCAGTAAGAAGACAAATGTGAATAATGCAAAGTATAGCATCAAAAGCTGATGGAAAGGGATACTACTTAACACAGTCATACTATTATCCAAAGTACTGGGAGGAAAGAATAAGAATTTGCATGTTCTTGGTGTGTTCAAAATATGAATATCTTCCAACTGCCATACCTTTCAGTCTTTTATCTGGGATTTTATTTTATGTATATAGCATAGCCATGAAGTAATATTAATTTAATCACATTCTAGTGGATAATAAAATTAATAGGCTGTTATTTCCATCCCTTGCTAATCTTTCTTTCTCACTTTCCTCATGAACTTTACCAAATAAAAACGTGTCAACGTGAAGAAAAGAAATGAGGCTAACCCTTCCCTACATGGCCTATACTACACCTTTTGCCAATATTACATTTTTCTCCCCTTTCCTCTATGTTGTAGAATTTTAGAGTATTCTTAAAAATCCCCCTACATTGGTTTTCTATTTGTAATTCTTCTGATGACTTCCCACCTGGAATAAAATATTTTGCTTTCAACACAAACATGGAGAATTTACCTCTGGATGTGGCCACGTCATGTTGATTTTGCTTATTTAAGTCTGCAATATGGTAATAAATTGAATAGGTTCTTAGTAAGAATGCTAATTCATCCACCATGATCGTTTTTTGTGATTAAAAACAAATATGACTCTAATAGTCAGTCTACCTTACCCATGTGAGGTACTCAGCTGGGGACCTGGCAACGTTTTCAACAATACAACTGTGTTTATTTTTGTCTTTTTTGTTTTCAATATTACATAAAAGAATTTTGCCTCTAATAAACATCTTAATATCCTTCTTCATCAAATGCTGGAATGGAAATCCCCCAAAGGTAACTACTTTTAAAAACATCACAACCTCACTTCATTAGAACTAACCATGTAGCCCTAAATTGATCCTACAAATTCCCAGGAAAGGCAAAATGAATGTAAAGAACATGTTGTATCTTTAAAACAATAGTAGAATGAAGGATTACATTTTTACCAAAGACTTGCACAGAGCTTTTCATAGAATTTACCACAATACCATATAATTTTAGTGATACATTTTTAGTATTTAGCATAAAATTTTTTACAATAGATGAAAATGAAGCAAGAGAACAATTAAGTAGCTAATCATTTATTTCACTTCTTATTGGCTTAATTAATAGATTTTAGAGAGTGTAAATCCATAAAAGGGTCCACAAAGTAAGAACCAGAGGACCCTGGGGAGAGAGCTATACTAAAGTCAGCAGCCAGAGAAATACTTTCTTCCCCAAGACTAAGAACTGTGAAGTCTAAGAGGAGATCTCCCAAGGTCCAGAGGCAGAGAAAGAAAGTCTTAAAAGCATGAGAACACTAGAGGCCAGCTGACAGGGCCCCATAGTAGGGCTCTCCTGCTCTAAGTTCTCAGTGTGATCCCCACAGTGACTTTAGCTGAGCTCAACACCTGTCGCTGTCTCAAAGTCCACATGCAATGGGGCCACCTAGCAGCAGGCGGACCCGCGATTGCTAAGTCAGAGAAATAAAGTCAAGGCCTGCCTGCCTCCACCGCCTTTTTGACATTAGACACATCACTGGTATTCTTTTAGTCCCATTTCTTCATCTGTGAAATATTGGTAGTAACAATGTGCTAAGGATCGTAGAACAATGGAACTGAAAAAGCACTTTGTGGGCTATTAGGCACTATATAAATGTTAGTTATGCTGATCTGCTCGTGTGTGTGTGTGTGTGTAGTAGTAGTAGTAGTAGTAGTATTGTGAACTGTATGATTCTAAACTTCACAAATGGGGAGGGGTAGATGAGGGAGTCGCATTCCATGAGCTGATGGGTTTGGGGAGCTGTGACTGGGCAGGAGGCCGCTGCTGTGCATGCTGGCACACCAATGAATACATATACTGTGTGTTACAGTTGTAAGACTCCATGCTGTACTCTGCATGCCATCTAACTGCTTACAAACATACTTGATATGGACCAGAAAAAACCTGATACCATCTTTATTCAGGATTCAAGTTGAAAAGGAGCACTGCAGTAAGGCTTCAGTAAGAAAAGTAATAATAATCATCTTAACAAGTAACTTACTATGGTTGTTGTAAAAAATAATGGAATCATTTAAGTGAGAGCAGAGCAGAGGTTTGTCATTTTGGAGATTTCATGAATAATTGTACAGCCGCTGCCGCAATATTCCTTGTGTCCTGCATTTTCCAACATACCTGATGAATTCTTTTGCCCATAAGCCACCTGTGAAAAAAAGGGGCACAGAGAAAGTTAGCTGTAGTCTCTCAACCAGCTGTCAGTCCCACAGGCACATCTTCATCAGTATGATCATCGATGTTCATGCAAAACCCCAAAGTGCCTCCCATGCCCTTAGAGAAAAATGTTCCGAATAATGATAGGTTTAACTGCATGTTGTGTTCTCATACACTAAGAATCTGAAATCTGACTGTCCCGCCTCCCTTTTATAAGAACCTTTTGATTAATTGGGCCCATCCAGACAATCCAAGATAATCTTCCCATCTCAAGATCCTTAACTTAATCACATCTGCACAATCCTCTTTGCTATGTGAAATAATATATTCACAGGCCCCAGGGATTAAATCATGGACATTTTGGGAGTCCAGTATCCAGCATACCACAGATAGTTTATTGTATTATCATTACTTTTTCTCTGAAGGAAAATAATGCATTGGGAGCATAAAAAATTTTGTCCAAAGAGCCTGTGATGGAGTTCTGCAATCATTGTGTCCAATTCTTCCTGCCCGCATCAGTCTGGCGTAAGGTTTCTCACCCGTGGCACTACTGACATTTAGGGACAGATATTTCTTTATTGTGAGGGGCTGTCCCGTACATTGTGGGAATTTTAGAAACACCAAGGCCTTTACCCACTAGATGCCAGCAGCACTGCCCCCACAGTTGCGACAACCAAAAATGTGTCTGTACATAGCCAAGTGTACTCTGGGTGGAAAAAAATCAACCTCAGTAGAGAAGTATTCATCTAACAGAAAGCAACCAGATTATTGTAATGAGCTCTTTAAAGGCAATAACTCAAAGAATGCCTAGTGGTATTAATTGATGGCTAATCTTAAGTGGGCCCTGATCACCTAAAATCCTTTGCTTGAGCTAATATCTCCTAAAATGCATGAACAGACAGCTGTTAAAATTCATGGAATCAGAAAACAGGCATTTTTCCTCAATGGACTCTTACTTTCTCTCCATGCACAATACATAAACCTGCAAGGGTCATTCTAGCCGAGATGAGGTCATGAATTGAAAATTAGTTATTCTGTCAAATTCAGTTTTTCTAGCAACTACTGCAAATGATTTGACATGAAACTGTGAGAGTGAATGAGATAGTGTAGCCAAAACACTGAGCCCAGAGTGGCTCCAGAGATATGTGAAGCCACAAAATATTATCACCCAACGTTTTAGCATTGGAAAGGATAGGAGAGATGTAGAAAGTGACACTGTCATCAAACTGCTGGTGATAATACCAGAAATTGTTATACGGGGTGCACCACTCAATTATTGTGTAAGTTTGGGAAAATCAATTTGCCTGTGTAGGACCCACTTTCATCTGCTGAATGAGAAGGCGGGGGCGGGGAGGGGGGGAAGAAAATCATCTAGTTCCTCGCTACTAGAAGTGTAATACATGGACCAGTAACATCAGTATCACCTGGGATCTTGTTGGAAATGTAGAAACTCAGGCCTCACCCCAGACCTGCTGAGTCAGAATCTGCATTTTAACAAGGTCCCCAGATGAACTAATACACTGGTTTTCTAAGTTTGTTCCCAGCACCTCAAACCCCCTCTCTACAAACCCTCACTGCTATCCAACTATCCTATGGACAGGGAACCTAAGGGCAGAATTAGCAGTAAGGATTAACTTTTTTAAAGCTCAAGTAATCCAACCTTTCCTTTGACAGGTAAGGAAACAGAGGCCCAAAGAAGTAGAGCAGGTTTCCTGAAGCCACCTAGCCAATTAGTAGCAGAACACAGATTTTATTATTAGCTTTTCCAGTGTAGTTGCCTGTACTGTTACACAAAAATGTTACCAAAATGGTGGGATTAAATTGCCAAGTGTTAATGTTACAACAAATGAACAGGAATGCTTTTCGTCTCTCGGAAAAAAAGACTTTTTTTTTCAAGTTTAAAAATGACTGCTTTTAATGAAATTATGTTATTCCTGGAGGTACTTAGAGAAGAATCAAGTTACGGGGTGTCTCACTCTTGATCCAGGCAGTAAGAAGGCCTCTATACTCAGGCCAGACACTTCCTTTCCCCTTGCCTCCCTCTCTCGACACCCAATCACTCCTCCCACACAGGCACGCACACTCACTCCTCCGTGACGGCATGTAATTCAATTATGAATAACTGCAGAAACCACATGAGTCCATGATCGAGGATACTCACAAGTCCAGTTTTAGTCAATATCCCCTTTGCAAACAGCAGCCTTGACTGAGACAACAGAAACCTTCTGTGGCTTGAAAACCAAATATATCTCAAATAACCACAAATAAATGGATGGATGTATAGGTTAAGAGAGTATTGTGGTTTATACTTAAACAAATTTCACTAAT
Source organism: Cryptoprocta ferox (assembly GCA_028646485.1). NCBI lineage: Eukaryota > Metazoa > Chordata > Mammalia > Carnivora > Eupleridae > Cryptoprocta > Cryptoprocta ferox. Next base: position 44,391,733 of record CM053573.1, read on the forward strand.
CCAACACTGAGTATACAGTGGTCCCCCTTTTCCATGGGGGATACATTCCAAGACCCCCAGTGGCTGCCTGAAACCACAGATAGGACCAATTCCTATATACATAATCTGTTTCTTCCTATGCATACACACCTATGATAAAGTTGAATCTATTAATTAGGCACAGAAAGAGATTAGCAATAATAACTAATAACAAAATAGAACAATCGTAGCAATATACTATAATATAAGCTATGTGAATGTGGTCTCTCTCAAAATAGCTTATTGTACTGTCATCCTCCTTCTTGTGAGGACATGAGATAATAAAATGTCCATGTGATAAGATGAATGGATGTGAATGACATAGGCATTGTGACAGAGTGTTAGGCTACTACTAACTTCTGATGATATGTCAGAAGGGGGATCATTTGCTTCTGGAGGGTGGATAACTCAAAATGCCAGAAAAGAAACCATAGAGGAGGAAGGGGGGTTGCCTACTATAATAGGCATTTGTATGTTCCCCAGTGACAAGTGTTCTCTTTTGATTTTGGGGCAATCTTTTCTTTTCCATTTTGTTCCCATTCTTGTTCTCACTGTTGACATTGAGTAATGACCTAGAAACAAGGGATCTCAGTATGACCATAGCCAGGAAGAATAACAAAACCATTTGAATGAACAATTGAGGATACTGTATTTGGCCTCAGTATACTGTCAGATACTTTCTTTAATTTGCCTCCAGACTATTCTGGGTTTTGCCTGGAATAAAAGTACCAGGAACTATATTTAAAACAAAGGGGAAAAAATAATTGCATGGTGCCATGTTTACTCTTTGAAAATGATCTTTTCATCTCCTTCTCCCTCCTACCATTATATCGTCTGAGAAATAATGTCAAACCAAATGTGTCAAACTAGAAGTGCATTTCACTGTTTCTTTTATGCTTGATAAATCTAAAATATCTTTTGCTCTCTTCAACTCTTTACTATTTATAAATCTTTGTAAATGTGGGGGATTCTTGTTCTTAGTCTTTTTTCCTATACAAAATTGTGAGGCTTCTTGACAGACCAGCAGGACTGAGTGTGACAAGATTAGCTAATTTACAACGTGCAGTCAAATAATACAGCTATCTAGCATATGGATAGGAAGCAAAGAATAGAGCAAAATGCATACTCTTTTTTGGAGACATTTTTGACTACTGGCAGAAGTAAACACTGCAGTGGATTTTTATAAAAGTATGTTGGGATATAATTAACATCCTCTCCAGGCAAATTATATATTTTTTCTTTTTTTAGTAATAATTATCAAGGGTGTACATCTCAAACCACAGTCCATTCAAATAATGAACAAATTTTCATACCAAGATTCTATAGCAGTCGACTCAGTAGAAATATAAGAGCCACATATGTAATTAAAATTTCTCTGGCAGTCACATTTAAAAAGTCAAGTGGGGGTGCCTGGGTGGCTCATTCTTAAGCATCTGATTTCGGCTAGGTCATGATCTCATGGTTCATGAGTTCGATCTCCATCTCAGGTTCTGTGCTGACACCTCAGAGCCTGGAGCCTCCTTCGGATTCTGTGTCTCGGCCTCTCTGCCACTTGCACTTGGTCTCTCTCTGTGTCTGTCTCTCTCTCAAAAATAAACATTAAAAATAATTTAAAAGGTCAAGTGAAACATGTAAAATTAATTTTAGCAATATATTTTATATAACCTACTATGTCTAAGATATTATCATTTCAACATGTAATCAAAATTAAAAAATCTTGGGGCACTTGGGTGGCTCAGTCAGTTAGGCATCCAACTCTTGATTTTGGCTCAGGACATGATCTTATGGTTTGTGAGATCAAGCCCTGCGTCAGGCTCTGCACTGGGAGTGAGGAGCCTGCTTGGGATTCTTTTTCTCGCTCTCTCTGTCTGCCCCTCCCCTGCTCATGCTCGTACTCTCTCTCTGTCTCTCTCAAAATAAATAAATAAACATTTTTTAAAAATTAAAAATTACTAATGAGGTATTTCACATTAGTGATTGTAGTCTCCACAGAGCATGTTAATCTTAAGAGATTAGGAGGAGAAAATGGTTATAATTTAGAGAAAAGTATGAATTATTTTTAAGCAATTAAAAAAAACATTCTCAATAATAAACTAAAATAAGCCCTAAGATAATTGAATTGTAATGACCTCTTGTTTTGGGGGGTTTTTTGTATCAATGTCGTAAAAAAAAAAACTAAAGGTTTTTCTCATCAGTACTTATTCTATGAGTGAGACTTGCAGTTAGTGGTCTGGTTCTCCATTAAAAGAATTAAAAATAAAACATAATTTACAATCATAAGACCAATTGTAGGTTCTCTCTCTTCCTCCTTCCCCCATCTTCTTATTCTTCTGTTTGTTCCCATCATAGCAAGACCACAATTATTAATCATTTCACTTATTCTTCATTTCCTTTCTCAACTGTGTCCCATAGAATATAAGCTTTGTTAGGGCAAGACCCACAGGTACCTGCCCTCCTGCCTGGCACATGAGGATCACTCAGTATTCGTTAAAAGAATTTAAATAACAAATTAAGGAGCATCAACTAGGTCAGTAAAAGGCAAAGATCTTTTTTCATTAATATCATAGCTTGAATTCTAAATATTACTTGTCCTAATACCTGAATTGAAAAAAAGCAGAGTGTCAGTTTGGTATCACAATTTTCAACTTCTGTAACACATTCCTGGATAGTTAAAAATAACTTCTTCCTCCAAATGACAAGATTAATGAGATTTTAAGTTTATGTGGGTCCCACCCCCAGGGTTAGGAAGGACTTCCTAGGGACACTACATGAAAAGCCTGGACCAAGGAATAAGGTTCTGAGAGTTCAGATACTTTCACCAAGAGCAGCCAACAGCAGCCAGTCAAGGGGAAACCTTGAAATAAGGTCAAACAGGGAACCAAAGCAGGGCTGAGGAACCTCCGAGTATCCATCTGAGGGGACAGGCAGAGGACAGTGTCTGGAAGGATTGGGGTCCTGTTTGCATGTGGCCAGTGGCTCTCCAGAGACTGGACCTGCCAGGCCCCTCTGCAGGGACACACAGAAGTCTTTCTTCAGGCCCATACCCTCAAACCAGAAACTAACACCAGTCATGCTCACACCAGATTATGACTACCAGACCTTCAGGTGGTAACTAAAGTAGAAACAGGGGTATTTATTTTGGAATTCATGTGACAGATTTCAACATAACTCATTCAGATCTCTTTTGTCATACTTTCACCATCCTCCTCTCTGACCCACTTTTTTTCTTAAGTTTGTTTTTTGTTGTTGTTTTTCATTTAAAAAATTTCCTGTGTAGTAATTTAGTCAGTTTGCTATAATCCCCTCCTGAAATATATAAAAATGTGAAATCACACACAAAAATCTGTAGGCTTATTTGAGGTATGAAATGTTTCCTGTCAACTCCATGAGAAATTAAAGGAGTAGCTGCTCTAAAGAAACTTTTAGGACGATTAGATCTGCTAATAAACTTTATAGGTTTATGACTCAGAATTAAATTAGTCAGATTAGAAAGTTAAAAGGAAAGCAACCAAATTGTTTAAAATGCTGGCATTACCTAAAAAGATCAAGAAAGCTGAGATAAAAGCATGTTTCAGGGAGTTAACTGGAAATACTTTGGCACAAGAGAAGTAGTTTGAGAATCTTTCAGCACCTAGGAGTGACTCTAGCTTGAAAAATACACAATTCTAACAATGAGGGTTATAAATTCTCACTGACAACAGACAAAGGAGTCTTGAGATACTCAAGAGTCATGCAGCTGCTTACATCTGGAGGACCAATTTCTTTGGGAAGATTTGTGAATACACATCTGTGCATTTCTTCACTTCCTAACACATAACCCTCTCCATACCATACTGTATTTTTTCTCCATACTGATAGCACTACTGCTATCTGGCCATCCAAGAATATAAATATTAGTGTAAAGGAAGTACCTGAGTACCTAGAAAAGGACCTAGGGTAAAGCATTCAACACTCATTTATTTATTCAAAAAAGAAGTGTCATAAGCTCTTAATCTGTCATCAGTAGGCTGCTCTGTGTTATGAAGGATGCCAAAGTAACATGAGAGTGGCCTACCCTTGAGGAACGTATGGTCTAGTTGGACAGAGAAAACAGTTACAAGCTACAGTACTCCATTTAAAAAATTCAGTACTACCTCCCAGTCTCTATCATCACTCTGTTTTATTGTCACTATCTGAAATTGCTTTGTATATTTATTTATTGTATCTTTATTTGTCACTTATGGTGTGTCTCTCCCATCAGAATGGGACTCAGTCTGTCCTCTCAGCACCTAGAAACAGAACATTAATTGAATGAGTATATCAATAATGAATAAAACAGATCACCTGCAGCTGTAAATCATTAAGTACTTGATGAGTAATAAGTGATAAGGACAGTAGGAGCTCCAAGCATTCGGTGGAAGAGCAGAGTGAGATTTTATTGTCAAGGAAAGCTCCATAGAAGAGGGGGAAGCCATTGAAGATGAGTCAAATTTGAAGTAGTGGAGAAGAACCGTTGCCAAAATGAGGTAGGAAGTTAAAAACAGAAACAAGTGCCACAGGTAGGATAGTTATAGTTGAGTTCCCAAATTCTTCCATGTGATCAATGTTCAGTGCTAAAACCTCCCTTTGCCACATTCCTCTGCTCTTTAAAAATGCTATTCTTTCGGGGAGCCTGGGTGGCTCAGTCGGTTAACCTTCTGACTTCTGCTCAGGTCATGATCTTGTGGTTCGTGAATTCGAGCCCCACATCAGGCTCTGTGCTGACAGCTCAGAGCCTGGGGCCTGCTTCAGATTCTGTGTCTCCCTCTCTCTCTGCCCCTCCCCCACTCACACTCTGTCTCTCTCTCTTTCTCTCTCTCTCTCTCTCAAAGATAAATAAACATTTAAAAAATGCTATTCTTTACATCACTTATGCTCACAACACTGTGGCCACCTACAACTCCTGTCCACCCTTTACTACTGTCCTAAAGGTAAGGAGTGTCCAAACTCTAAAGACTATTCCAGCTATTTCTCTTTCATCTCTACCCTCTCCTCCACTCACACTGCCAACATCTTGATCAAGCCCTCATTAGCATTTTTTGAACTGGTCTTCAAAACCCCCAATCTACTTTCTAAGACCTGATTTTTTTTTTTCTTTTTGTCCCAGCTCTGCCTCAAGGTTACCTGTGTGACATTGGGCAGAGTCCACAAGTCTGTATATGCCTTAGTCTTTTCATATGTACAGAGAGGACCTGGGATGGACTAGACCATCTCCACGGTCCCTTCCTATCCTCAGACCTTAGAATCTTAGAATCCTCGGATATCTGTCCTCTACAGACCTAGCACTGTGCTTTGGACAGAGGGAATGTACAAAGCTTATTTAACAATGTAATTGTGTTCTATTTTCAAATACTGTTGAAAAATTCTCTTAGAATTTCAAATTAAAAAATCCTTTAAACATTTCTTTCCTAGGCTTTATTTTACTTTCTCAAATACATTTTTACTCTAAGCATAGGACTATCTTCATTCTAAGAAAAACATAGTTAATTTTCCATTCTAAGCAAAAAAGTCAAGCTAAGTTTAAAAATCTCATTTTTTAAAACCTGGTTAATTCTCCATTCTACACAAAAATCTCTCCCTCATGTTATACACACACACACACACACACACACACACACACACACACACGCACGGTTTCTTACTTCTTTTAAGTGTAGATTAAATAATCTAGTCATGATCAATATAGAGTCATGCTTATAATATGGTGAAATTAATGATTGTAGGGCCACCTGGGTGGCTTGGTTGGTTAAGTGTCCAACTTTGGCTCAGGTCATGATCCCCTGGTTCTTGAGTTCGAGCCCCGCATTGGGATCTGTGCTGACAGCTCAGAGCCTGGAGCCTGCTTGGGATTCTGTGTCTCCCTCTCCCTGCCCCTCGCCCACTCATGCTCTGGCTCTCTCTCTCAAAAATAAACATTAAAAAATTTTTAAGAAATTAATGATTATTAATTAAATAATTAGATGAATAAAAATATCATTAGAACAATGGCTTTTAAACATTAATGTGCACATGAACCATCTAGGGGTGTTGTGAAAAGACAAATTCTGATGCACATAGTCTGGGGTGAGGCCTCAAATGACACTTCTTTTTTTTTAATTTTTTAAAACAGTTATTTTTGAGAGTGAGAGAGAGAGCATGAGTGAGGGAGGGGTAGAGAGAGAAGACACAGAATCCGAAGCAGGCTCCAGGTTCTGAGTTGTTAGCACAGAGCCCAACGCAGGGCCCGAACTCACAAACCATGAAACCATGACCTGAGCTGAAGTCAGACACGTAACCCACTGAGCCATCCAGGCACCCCTCAAATTGTACATCTAATGAGCTCCCAAGTGATGTAGATGCTGCTGCTCTAAGAACCAAGGTGCCAGTGACAAGGTGTGAGAACACAGAACCTTAGAGACTGGCATAATAAGCTTCCTCATGTCCACAGAAAAATTGAGGCCTAGATTGGGGAAACACCATGCCCCAGTCCCTCCAGCTAGTACTGGCAGAAGTGAGACCAGCACAGATGCACAGACCTCCCACTCAGGCTGGCAGGCTGCCCAGTGCTATGCTGCTGGTGCAGAGTGCAGCCCTATACCCTCCTCCCATGTGACCTACATGCTGTGAGAGGCCACACTTTTGCAAGAGCAGCATGTTTCTTATCACCTTCTACTGTGAGAGGAGCTTAAGTCCTCAAATCTCATCTTCATCACTACTAGCATTAACCTCCAACCCACCAATGACAGAATCAGGAGGAATATTCTTAGTTCTACCACATCAGCTGAGCTGTCTTTTCTCTTTTACCCCAGCTTTACCAAAACCTTGAGAGAAAATATAACTTTTTATTAAACCAGTTGATTGTGAAATATGAGAGGCCTAGACTTAGACACACTGTCACTACTAAGCCACATTGCTGAAGCATTCTTTGAGTTGTGTGTACATGTGCCCGAATACACACACACACCCCCCTACCCCTGGCACTGTGTGTGCTCAACCATATTTGATTTACTTGGTGGAATCTCCATGTTTACAGACATGCAGGTTGTCTGACTTACACTTAGAACGTTCTAACAGTTTCCCATGCATAGGCCCCCACCCTTCTCACAATAGATTCATGATTTTGCATCTGGTTCCTAAGTTCAGAAAGAACTTTATTATACGAAGAAAGGTAAAACAAGAGGAATGTTCAGACAATAGTATAAGTTTCTTTTCCTGTGATAAGGACCAGCGGACAAGTTCACTAGAGAGGACCAGTGAGGACCTGGGTGAGGGATCTGGGAAAGAGAGCACTCATTTTCAGTTAGCCTAGTAAGCAAACTTCAGCCTTGAATTCAATTGGTTCCAATTTACTTTTCACAAAACACATATATAGTGAAAGATCTTCTGTTTTCCTTTCTGCTTGCAGATTTCACCCCATTTAAAACATAAAAGGAGAAAAATAAGGGTGCTGACCAAAGCCAAACATAACATGATATGGGTGGACACAGTACAGACTCTCCCTTAGTAAGCTTTACCTCCAGACTTCATGGGTAAGACTTTTTCCTAATGGAAAAAGAGAAGCTTGTCCTCTGGCAGTGGAGTGTTTCATTGTCTATAGAATACAACATATACCTGAAAGGGTCTTCATTCTCCTTCACTGCTGGGAATCCCATCCTCTATAGTACAGAAAAGGAAGTTAGACACACTGAGGAAGCAGTTTCACTAAATGAGACATAACCTTCTAATTTTGTCCTCTTGAAAATAGAAATTTAATGATTATTCTTGAATTGCCAGATTCCTTCTCAAGCTGCATCTGAATGCCCCAAGGCATTTACAAAAACTTATGCCCACTCTCTCTTACCCTCCATTAACAACAACGACAACAAAAATCCGCTATCAACTTGCACTTAATTATGGAATTCTAGAAACCATTAATTTTAGATCTTATCTGGAAGATCATCAGCCCCCATATCCCATGCATGTGTGACTGAGGCCCGTAGGAGTGAAATATTAATATTTCTTTTTTTATTTTTAAGTGTATTTATTTATTTTGAGAGAGACAGAGACAGTGCAAGTGAGGGAGGTGCAGAGAGAGAGAAAGGGAGAGAGAGAATCTCAAGCAGGCTCCAGGCTGCCAGCACAGAGCCCAATGTGAGGCTTTAACTCACGAAACTGAGAGATCATGACCTGAGCCGAAACCAAGGGTCAGATGCTGAACCAACTGAGACACCCAGGTGCCCCAGAAATATTAATATTTCTTAATTAGAGGTAGGGCCAGAACTTCTATCTCACTATCCTATGCTCTTTTCACTCCATCAGTTTCACATCAAAAAATGAAAGCATTAACTGAAGAGCGCTTAGGTTATATTGGAGTCCATTATTGTCCTCTGCCTCCCATACCTGTTATTCAGAAAGGAGTAAGCTTGTAAGTGAAGAATGAGGTGATTAAAGCCAGCAACTATGCATGGGCCGAAGAAATCTCCCTAATTATGTCACTTAAAGTGCAGTGGGAAGATTTTCCTGCCTCCCCAATTCCAACATACTTCAACAGCTTCCACCATTTGGGATTCTGAGCATCAGGGTAAATATTACCTTATCCCTACTGTCCTATCTTAAAATACAAAAATTCTGAGAGAGATGATATTTTAGGTCACTAACAGCTAACTTTGAATTTTTTTTATAAGACAACTTCTCTCCAGGATGGGAGAAATATGGCTTGATCTAAGTGACAGAAAACTCAGAAAAGAGAGAAAAGTTCAGAAAGCAGAGATGAAATATGCCAAACTTAATCTGCTTCCATCTTGCATAAGCCAGGCCTTGACCATATTAAAAACATTGTTGACATATCATAATACACAAGGCACAAAATCCACATAGCTTCTATTAGTCTCTATAACTGTAGCTAAGGATTGACTAGTGCCCAAAGAGAATATAAAGATCAGTTGTCATTTCCAATTGAATCAAGATTTTTTTTTGGCAACTAACATTCCAGAGAAAATCCAGGGGAGATTGCAATTCATGTGAGATAGTAATAAAGATGATGATGACAACGGGCAACATCAGGTGTGGCAGATACTATTCTGAGTGTATTTATTCATGCATTCATTCATTCAGCAAATGCTCACTCAGTACTACTTCCTATGTGTAAGGATGCTGGGGATTCAGTGGCAAAAGAAGAAGGAAGCTCTCACCTTGATGAAGCTTGTATTCGAGTGGGGAGGCAGATAACAAGTAAGCAAGTAGATGCATAATGTATCAGATGGTATAAAGTGCTATGAAGAAAGGAAAGGAAACAAGTGTTGTCAGATGGAATTGCTTTATCTTTTCTTTTTTAATTAATTTGTTGGATAGTTATGGGAAAGGAACTAACAATGGGCACATATTCCAAGATCCTTAAACTTGGCTAGGTGCTTTTTTTTTTTTTTTAACTTTATAGTTTATTGTCAGGTTGGTTTCCATATAACACCCAGTGTGGCTAGGTGCTTTTTTTGGAATATTTTTTACCAGTTAAAACGTTTTTTATTCAGTTTATTTAAACTTAAGAAATTCACCCATTTCGCCCACCCCTCCACCTCTTACAAACCAGTCTGTTCTCTGTATCTGTGAGCTCTGTTTTGGTTTGTTTTTTGGATTCCACATGTAAAAGAGATAATATGGTATTTGTCTTTCTTCGATTTATTTCACTTAGCATAATGCCCTCAAGGTCCAACTGTGTTGTCACAAATGGCAAGATTTCAATCTTTTTTACACACACACATATATATACACATATGCATATGTACATATGCATATTTACATTACCGTCAACAATGCAAAAACTCCCCTTTCTCCACATCCTCACCAACACTTGTTATTTCTTGTCTTTGCAATTATAGACATTCTAACAGGTATATCGCATTGTGGTTTTGATTTGCATTGCATTTCTCTGATGATTAATGATGTTGAGTATCTTTTCATATACTTGTTGGCCATTTATATGTCTTGGGAAAATGTTTATTCAGATCTTCTGCCCATTTTTAAATCAGATTGTTTTCTGGCTATTACTTTGTAGGAGTTTTTAAAATATATTTTGGATATTAGCCCCTTATCAGATATATGATTAGCAAATATTTTCTCCTGTTCAGTAGGTTGCCTTTTCATTTTGTTGATGGTTTCTTTTGCTATGCAGAAGCTTTTTAGGTTCATATCCCACTTGTTAGTTTTTGCTTTTATTCCTTTTGCTTTTTGGGTGAAATTTTAAAAATCATCACCAAAATCTGTGTCAAGGAACTTATTCCCTATGTTTTCTTCTAGGAGTTTAATGGTTTCAAGTCTTATGTTCAAGTTTTTAATTTTTGTGTATGGGGTAAAGTAGTGGTCCAATTTTCCCAACACCATTTAATGAAGAGACTGTCCTGTCCCTATTTTGTATGTTTGGCTTTTTTGTCATAAATTAATTGACAACATATGTGTGGGTTCATTTCTGGTCTTTCCATTCTATTCCATTAATCTATATGTCTATTTTTATACAATACTATACTGCTTTAATTACTAGCTTTGTTAATATAGTTTGAAATCAGAGTGAGATGCCTCTAGCTTTGTTCTTCTCTCTAAAGTTTGCTTTGACTGTGCAGGATCTTTCATGATTCCACACAAATTTTAGGATTGTTTGTTTTATTTCTGTGAAAAATACCATTGGAATTTTGATAGGCATTGCATTGAAACTCTAAGTCTAGATTGCTTTGGTAGTATAGATATTTTGACAGTGTTAATTCTTCCAATTCATGAACACAGAATATCTTCTCATTTATTTGTGTCTTCTTTAATTTCTTTCATTTACATATTATAGTTTTCAATATACAGATCTTTCACATTCTTGGTTAAATTTATTCCTAGGTCTTTTATTCTTTTTGATGCAGTTGTAAATGGGATTGCTTTCATAATTTCTTTTTCTGATTGTCTTGTTCCTAATTTAAGAGGAAAAGCTGATTAGAGGAAAAGCTTCAGCTTTTCACCAATGAGTGTCATGTTAACTCTAGGCTTGTCATATATGGCCTTTATTATGTTGAGGTACATTCCCTCTATACCTACCCTCTTTGTTGACAGTTTTTATCATAAATGGACAGGGAATGTTGTCAAATGCTTTTTCTGTACTTATTAGGATAATCACACGATTTTATCCTTCATTTCATTAAGATGGTGTAACAGATTTACTGATTTATAGATGTTCAACCATCCTTGCATCCCTGGAATAAATTTTACTTGATCATGGTGTATGACCCTTTTAATATATTGGTGAAATTTGGGTTGCTAATATTTTGTTGAGGATTTTTGCATCTATGTTCATCAGACATATTGGCTTGTAATTCCTGTGTGTTGTGTGTGTGTGTGTGTGTGTGTGTGTGTGTGTGGCATCTGTGTCTGATTTTCATATCAGGATAATGCTAGCTTCATAAAATGTGTTTGGAAGAGTCCCCACCCCACCCTCACCTCATTCTATTCTTTGGAAGACATTGTAAAGGACTGGTATTAATTCGTTGACTGTTTGGTAGAATTCATCTTTGAAACTGTCTGGTTCTGCTCCTGTACTTTTGTTTATTGGGAAGTTTTTGATTACTGATTCAGTCTCCCTACCAGTTCAGATTTTCTGTTCATCATGATTCAGTCTTGGTAGGTTGTATGTTTCTAGAAATTTATCCATTTCTTCTAGGTTGTCCAATGTGTTGGCATACAAATGTTTAGAGTAGTCTCATGATCCTTTGTACTTGGGGGATATCAGTTGTAACATCTCCCCTCTTGTTTCTGATTTTATTTGAGTCCTCTGTTTTTCTTGATGAGCCTAGCTAAAGGTTTATCAGTTGTATCTATTTTTCCAAAGAAACAGCTCTTAGTTTTATTGATCTTTTCTACTGTCTTTTTAGAATTTATTTCATTTATTTCTGCTCTAATCTTTATTTCCTTCCTTCCAACCTTGGGCTTTGTTCTTTTTCTAGTTCCTTGAGGTATAAAGTTTGATAGTTTATTTGAGATTTTTCTTATTTCTTGAGGTAGGCATTTATCACTATGAACTTCCCTCTTAAAACTGCTTTTGTTATACCACATAAGTTTTGGTGTGTTACATTATGTTTTTGTTTGTCTCAAGGTATTTTCTGATTTTGCTTTTTTATTTATTCTTTGACCTACTGGTTATTCTTAGCATGTTATTTAATCTCCACATATTTGTGAACTTCCCAGTTTTCTTCATGTAATTAATTTCTAGTTTCATACCATTGGGTTTGGAAAGATGCTTAGTATGATTCCAGCCCTCTTAAATTTATTGAGACTTCATTCTGTGACCTAACATGTGACCTATCTTGGAAAATGTTCCTGTGCACTTGAGAAGATGTGTATTCTGTTGCTTTGGATGGAATGTTCTGTAATATATGTTAAGTCCATCTGGTCTAACCTGGCATTTAAGGCTGATATTTCCCTATCAATTTTCTGTCTGTATGATCTATCCATTTATATAAATGGTATATTGAAGTCCACTACTAATATTGTATTTCTGGGTACTTTTCCCTTCAGATCTGTTAATATTTGCTTTATATATTTAGGTGGTCCTATATTAAGTGTATAAAAACTTAAAAATGTTATATCCTTTTCTTGGATTGACACTCTTATTGTTACACAAAGTCCCTCTTTGTCTATTATACATGCTTCGTCTTAAAGTCTATTTTGTCTCCAGCTTTATTTTTGTTTAATTTGCATGGAATATCTTTTTCCATCCCTTCACTTTTAGTCTATGCATGTTCTTACATCTAAAGTGTGTTTCTTCTGGGCAGCATATAGATGGGTCTTGTTTTTTTAACCCACTCATCCACTGTATGTCTTCTGATTGGAGAATTTAGTCCATTTACATTTAAAGTAATTATTGATAGGTATGTGCTTACTGCTATTTTGTTAATTTTTTTCTGGCTGTTTTTGTAGTTCTACTATTCCTTTCTTCTTTTGCTCTCGTCCTTTGTGGTTTGATAATTTCTATTCCTTTCTCTTTCTCTTTTGTGCATTTGCTATAGGTTTTCACTTTATGGTTACCGTGAGGCTTATATATAACAATTTATATTTATAACAATCTATTTTAAGTTGATAACCACATAAGTCTGATCCCATTCTATGATTCAGTATTTTTAGTCTACCCATCTCATGTTTTATGTTTATGTTGTCATGTTTACATCTTTTTATCTTGTGCATTCTATAATTAATTATTATAGTCATAGTAATTTTTACTATTTTTGTCTTTTAACCTTCATGCTAGTTTCATAAGTAATTTTATTTATAAGTATATTCACTTTTCCAGTGAGATTTACTCTTTCATATGTATTCTTGTTACTAATTAGCACCCTCCCTTATCATATTATTTCTTGTAAGGCCACTTTAGTGGTCATAAATTCCTTTGGCTTTTGTTTGTCTGGAAAACTCTCTCTCCTGTAATTCTGAATGTAAACTTTGCCAGGTAGCATATTGTTGCTTGGAAGTTTTTTCTCTTAGCACTTTGAATATATTGTACCACTCCCTTGTGGCCTACAAAGTTTCCGCCAAAAAAAATGCTGACCATCTTATGGGAATTCTGTTGTATGTAACAAGTTTTTTTTTTTTTTTCTTGCTGTTTTTACGTTTCTCTCCTTGTCTTTAACTTTCGACAATTTAATTATAATGTGTCTTGGTGTGGGTCTCCTTGGTGTGGAACACTAACAGGATTTTTGGGTCTGGATGTCTGTTTCCTTCCCCAAGTTAGACAATTTCAACCATTATTTTTTCAAATAAGATTTCCACTCCTCTCTCTCTTCTTCTGGGAGTCCTATAATGCAAATATCAGTTTATTTGATGCTATCCCATAACTCTCTTAATCTATCTGCACTTTTTTCTTTTTTTTCCTTTTTGCTGCTCTGATTAAGTTCTACTGCCCTGTCTTTCAGTTTACTAATTCTTTCTTTTGTTTTGCCTAAGCTGCTGTTTAACCTCTCTAGTGTATTTTTCAGTACAGTTATTGTGTTCTTTCACTCTGTGACTTCTGTTTGGTATTTTCTAATGTTTTCCAGCTCTTTGTTGAAGTTCTCACCATATTCATCCATTCTTTTCCCTAGTTCTATGATCATCTTTGTGGCCATTAGTTTAAACTCTTTATTGCATAAATTACTTATCTCTATTTCATTAAGATTTTTTTCTGAAGTTTTATTTTGTTATTTCATTTGGAACATATTCCTGTTTCTTCATTGTGCTTACTGCTCTGTTGTGTTTTTTATACAGTAGATGAAACAACAACTTCTCCCAGTCTCGAAGGAGTGACCTCATGTAGGAGATGAACCTTTTGTTCAGGCCTGCTCCAGCCCTTAGTCATTTCTCAAACCTTTGTACTTGTTTAAGCAGCCTAATATACTTTTAATAGTTTCTAGTGATTGAGAATTGCCAAGACCTACCAATTAGGATCTTAAAGGTGAAAATCTCAGCACCTAGGTTCAGGCTGACCGGAAGCCAGACCTGCAGGTAGCAACTTTAAAGTATGCAAATATATATAGTCGTAAGGGGCTGCAAACATAAGCCCTGCTGGCCACCAGAGCCATGTGATTAAGGGGCATCCCCTAGGTATCAGCCACAAAAAAACAGCTACCAGATGCACGTAAAGCTCCCTCCAGGAGACAGTGACATTGTGGAGCATGGTAGAGAGTGAGCGTGAAGCTATCACTCACCCTCCAAGGTCTCTGGAAAGGACTGCAGTCAGCCTCTCTGAATGTGTTTAATTAGAAGCCTGTCCTTCGGGCCACAGTCATTATAATTAGCTAATAGGCCTCTTTCGCAGTAAGACTAAGCTCCTAGATCTGTTGCCTCTTGCTGTGCCCTAGAAGAGTAGTAGCCGTTTAAGAACTCTTTCTCCATTGGTTAGAGTCCTGTGGGACACATGAGCATAAGCCCCACTGGCCACCAGAGCCAGGCAGTATAAAAGTGTACCCTGGCAGCAGTCACAAAACTCAGCATACCAAACAGGGTTATGAGCTCCTTTCTGGGTGACACAGATTATTACAGTTCCACATGACCAGGAACAGAAGCTCCCCTGGCCTCCATAGCCAGGAAATCAAGAGGCATCCATTGGGCAGCAATTGTAAAAATCAGTGTACCACATACACGTAAAGGCTCTCTTCCAGGAGGTACTGGTGCTTTGGAGTGTGGCAAAAGGGAAATGAAAACATGATGCCCACCAACCAGTCTCTATCTTGACAGAATATTCCAGCAGGCTCCTAGATTAAATTAGATGGCTGCCTGTCAGGCCAAGGTTTTAACATAAGTGGGTGAGCCTCCTTCACTTTAGCTCTGGGTGCAACTTGCTACCTCTGAGCTGGGCTTGGGGCAGGTGAGTCTGAGTGCACAGGGCCCTTTAAGACCTGTCTTCCAGATTGCTAATATTTTTTGGGTCTTGGCACATCTACCCCATTGTTTTTCAAAATTAGATGTTTTGATGTAAAATAGGTGAAGGGGATTAAAAGTACACTTATCATAATGAGCATTGAGTAATGTATAGAAATATTGAATCATTATATTGTACACCTAAAACAACACTGTACGTTAATTATGCTGGAATTAAAATGATAATAAGGTAAGGTAAAAATAAAATAAATAAAATAAAACAAAATAAAGTAAAATTAGATGATATGGGGACTCATCTCTCAAAGGCATGTCTTAAACGTTGGGGTATCCAATGTGGAGTTTAAACCCTTTACTCAGGCTTTCCGTTCCCTCTCAGTTTTGGGTCACTATGGTGGGAATGGGGTTTATAGCAAGATTGTGTCCCAGCCTCTTTTACCTGCTTTGATGCAGTTTCTTCTCAATTGCCCAAGACGTAGTATTCACTCAGCCTGCTTTAGGTTTTTTAAGAGAAGATTGTTCCATATGTAGCTGTAGACTCAGTGTGTCTGGAGGGGATGAGTTCAGAAACCAGAACCTGAAGTTGCTTTTTTATAGACATAGTCAAGGAAGATCTCAATCCAAGGGTCAGATTTGAGGAAATATCTAAAGGAAATAAGGCAAGGAGCTATGAATACTTCTAGGAAGAGTGTTTCAAGCAGAGGGAATGGCAAGGACAAATGCCCTGAACATTTGCTTGGTGTGTTTGAAGAACAGCAAGAAACCCAGTGAGACTAGAGTTTAGTATGCAAGGGAAGAATGGTAGAAACTGAAGCCAGTGAGGTCCAAGAAGATACTTAAAAATCATCATCAGGACTTTGGGGTTTCACACTAACAGAGATGGGGATTCTGTGGGAGTATTGAATAGAAGAGAGATAGGATCTGAATCATGTTTTAAAAGAATCACTGTAGCTCCTCTGTTTAGATTAAACTCTGAAGATCCAAGGACAGATGCTTGTATTAACTCACTAAGTATCATGAATTATGAGATTCGTACTCTTTCCCATTTTGCACATGACAAAACTAAGGGAAGACACGCAGGTTGTAAATAGCAGAACCGGGATAACAGCCCAGGCAACCTGGCTCGAAAGGTCATGCTTTTACTCTCTACACTCTACCACCTAACAAGAAAGATGTCAAAGGCTGAGGCAGAGAAAATTTATGCAAATGTCATTGGATGGAGACCACGAGGGGTAGTCCTAATTGAGAGAAAAAGCTTCATTTTGCTTCATTCCCCCTCCATTATTTCATGGACTGTATTGCACTTTCTAAGCAATGAGTCAGAAATACATGCCTGTGTCACGTTGTTTTTTCACAAAAAATGTCTATTACAAGTCAGGAATATAGGTGTTATTAACAGAACCTAATAATAATTTTGTAGCAGATACCTAAACTTTCAACTGCAAGAGTGAAAGGGACCCTTGTACATTTCTTTGCCTGCACAATGCAAAGTTAAGGGAAACATAGAAGGGGACATGAAACATAGAAAGAACATGAAATTCCTTTTCAGTGATCATTCTGTTGATATTACTCATAAGTGATTCTCAGCCCTCATTCCCAGATAACTCAGATTTCTCCAATTATTTAAAACTTATAAAGAAATTCTTTACAAAATTTGTATTATAACCGTGTCAAGTCTCCCTTTCAATTCTTTTATTTATTTTTAAAAGGACATTTTGTTTTAATGTTTATTTATTTTGAGAGAGAGCACGCATGTGTGTATATGAGGGGGAGAGGCAGAGAAAGGAGTGAGAATTCCAAGCAGGCTCTGCTGCTGTCAGCACAGAGCTGCACGCGGGGCTATATCCCATGAACTGTGAGATTGTGACCTGAGCCAAAATCAAAAGTAGGTTGCTTAACCCACTGAGCTCCCCAGCCGCCTCTCCCCTACAATTCTTTTAAAGATTAAACATCTGATTGTCTGAAGTTTGAAGAGAAAGTTATCTTCATTAAATCTTTTAACCACCACCTTTGAACACAAAGAAACATAACTAAATTAGCTCCTTCTACAATATGCCAGAATTTTAGAACTCTCAAAGTTAGAATTCATAATATTAGTAAAAAGCCATCTTTTTTACATAAATAATCATGCTAAATAGGTGATATATACATAAATAATTATGTAATAAAGATTGTACTTCAAGCATGGTAGGTTTTTTCTCATTTTTTAGACATTGCCAAGACAATTAAATGAATCCCACCAGATAACCAAAACCCAATTGAGCTCAAAGAGAATCTATTGAATGCCTTAATACTTTGAATGGGAAGCTGAACAAGTACTACATATAGAGTTTTTTACACTAGAGCAATTTACAACTTGATCACCGGACAAGGTTTATATATCATATATCCAAAGAAGGGGGAAAATGCAAAGATAAGTAGTTAATAACAGTACTGAATATGTAGGGCAGCTGCCTCTGTTCCTCGGCTTCCAGGAAGATCTGACCTGCCTCAGCATTCACTTCTTCCTTCCATTCAGATAACTTCCACTCTCTCTCCAGACTCTTCAGACTATGAACAGGCTGGGTCATTTTACGTTATATTATTACACTTCTGCACTGCCCTCCTGCATCTTGTAAATTACTTATGTACACCTCTAGGAGTGTGAAGGGGCTTCCCTCCTCTTATAGTCAGAGGGCCCCTCCACTTATAGAGTGGGAGTTTTGATTGACTTGAGGGAAGAAAGACTGAGCCAGGCAATTTTGAACATGGATACCCTCAATAGGTATCCATGACAGTCTAAGGCAAGGTACCCAGGAGGCAGCTTAGGACAGCAAGAAGGTAGGTACTAGACATAGTAGTTTGGGAAAGAAGATATTAAATGGTAGAAAAGTTGCCCAGGGAGAAATTAAATGGTAGAAAAGCCATGTAGGGAGTTCTCTTTCAGATTTGACAGGCATGACTCTATACCTAGGAAACATATGGCAACTTTATGTTATTCTGCTCCTGGCCCCCACAAAATAAGCTAATGATAGAGTTATTTGATTCCCAAACCTTATTTCCCATTATTATCCTCAGGTAGCTCTAATGTACTGACTCACTGTGAGAGTTTATTTATTCACTTAACAAATTTATGGAGCCTCTATTATGAATTAAGTGTGCCTCTGAGAACCAGATTGGAGCCCAACCACCATCGTTTCTATAGGCAATCTATGTTCTGAATTCCCAACTACTGATTTATACCTTTGGGAACTCTTCTCAGTAGTAAATAGAGTTCTTTACATTTTTCCTGTATTAGAATTTGCATGCTGCTTGCTCCTTAATTTAAAAACAATATGAAAGTACAGAAGAAGGGTACACACCACTTTATTTTATTTATTTCTCTCCCTTTCTTTGTGTTTGAATTATTTGCATGCCGGGAAAAGCTCAGGTGACAGCATTTTTTTAAGTTTCCAAGAGAGAGATCTATCACTGTGGAGGTTAAGAAAACTATAATACAAGACAGAACATTTGATTTATAAAACAGTCAGCACATAAAGAACATGGTTTAGGTTTCAAAAATTGGAAGAAGTCAAAAGTTCACTTTTTTTTAAGAAGTAAGGGGTCTTCATTCTGATTTGCAGGGGTGAATAAACTCCCCCAGGTATAATCCTTTTAGGGGCATAATAAACAAAGTAAAAGATGAATAATTTTTATTTATTCATTTCACCCAATTTTAATATCTTTCCAGCATAGAACAAATAATTATGATAACTAAATATTGGTTTCAAAATGTCAATATATTTTTTCACAGTATACATTATATTTTTGTATCTCTTTCTATGTTTTTAGAAACATTTTAGGCATTTTAGGGAAAAGTCCAAATTGTGTGGTTCTTAATAATAACTACAGTGAACTGAGTGGCAGGTAAATAAATTATTGTTAGATCAGGAAAAATATGTAGGCTGTTTACACACTGCAGAAGAGCAAAGGGCAACCTAGTTTGTCCTCTTTAAAACACCCCCTAAAAAACACAAGACATTTGTGTTCGTAGTTGTAAACTGGAAAAATAGTGACAGCATAAACTCTTGACAGAAACATCAGAAAAGATGTTAATCTCCAGTTCAGGTCTTCTATTTTCCTGACATAATCTTATTTGGAAGAGCAAGGAAATTTTTCTCAATGAAAACCAGCTTTGTTTCCAGAGTGGTTTTCTTCTCTCTCTTTTGTTTTTTTTCCTCCTTAGTTAGAACCCAGCTAATGAGAGTTGCAAGTTCAGGGTCATTTTCTAAAACATATGGTACTCAACCATACTTGATATGGTCATTCTCCCAAGGAAATATGGAGAAAAATTGCTGAACTCTGGACAGAATTCCAGAGTTAGAATTGCAAAACTCTAAACACATTTTCAGACTGATGGCCTTGTGTTCTTACCAAGTGACCTTTCTGTTTGATCTTGATGAACAGTTCTGACTCCTTGGCTGGTTAGGACAGTTAAGTTTGGAGCTTGTCAGCAGCCTTCTCAATAAAACACAAGTTACATCAATTCAGTCATCTAAACGTTCATATTTTCATGTTGTTTCTAAATTAACTCAGACCTGACCTTTACATCTCTGCAATAGTAGATTCAGTGACTACTTAAGAAAGGTATATAAACTTGGCTATTCATGAGTAATATCTGAGATTTCTTGGAATCACTGCAAAAGGGACATTCTCATATATAGACAAACCATAAGAGACTCTTAACTATACAGAACAACGTGAGGGTAGCTGGAGGGGAGATGGGCAGGGGGGAATGGGCTGAATGGGGTGATGGGCATTAAGGAGGGCACTTGTTGTGATGATCACTGTGCGTTATATGTAAGTGATGAATCATTAAATTCTAATCCTGAAACCATTATTACACTAACTTGAATCTAAATTTGAAAAAATTAAATGAACTAAGAAAAATAATTATAGGAAAATATATATAAATAAATAAATAATAGAAAAAATTAAAAAATAAAGTGTCAAGAAAGAGAATGAAATGTATGTAAGGGAGTTGCCAGGATCTGCACCAATCTCATTGAGTGACCAATGCCTTGGATTGATTTACAGAATATGTTTTTTAAATGTTTAACTTTCCTTGTTCCTTGGGTGAGCTTATAATGATGCAGACAGTGCAGTAAGATTACATAGACTGCAGATAAGTGAAGAAGATGGGTCAAAGAGGAAATAAAGGTAGAAGAGTAAAATAGAGTACGAAGAAAGAAGGTACACTGAATTTGCATCATGACAGTCTGTACAGTTGCGAGAGGCAGGCCACCTGTTGAGCCTGGATCTTTCTAGCAGACCATGTGTAAAAAGAAAACATGATTATTATGAAAATTCACACATGCACACACACACATACAAACACTTGAAATTAACCCTCTGCTCACACCATTGCTGACACGAAGGGGTAGAGCTGTGCTGGTCTGAAGAGAAGGGTTACAACACACCAGTCTGGATGGAATAACCAGGCCCTCAAACCCTGAGATGGTGTCAGGTACTAGTTCAATTTCACACTCAACAGAGGAACACCTTCTCTTCATATTACAGGTGAAACCAAAAATCTTTAAAACTTCAGTGAGCTGAACATTATCCTCCTTATCCATTCTGTAATGACCCATTATTTCTTAGGGAGGGCAAGTACATAACTACCTCCCCAACAAGCCTTGCGAGTGTGTTCAGAAAGAGGTCACTGCTCTATCCCTTGCTTCCATTTTATTTTGGTCCTGATGCATTAGATACAGGTGTAGGAAAGTCAGACTGATCTACATGATGCGGCCCAGGCCCTAACTAACATAGGGCACTATTCTGAGAGAGAAATTTGGAGAAAGTGCCATCAAGTAAGAAAAATATAAAATAGGGGCACCTGGGTGGCTCAGTCAGCTGAGCATCTGACTCTTGATTTCTGCTCAGGTCATGATCCGAGGGTTGTTGGATTGAGCCTCATGTCAGGCTCTACACTCAATGTGGAGCCTGCTTAAGAATCTCTCTGTCTCTCCCTCTGCTCCTCTTTCCTGCTTGTGTGTTCTCTCTCTAAAACAGAGAGAAAGAAAGAAAAATACAAAATAAATAAAAACAAATAATTAGATTAAATGCCTGCTAGTCTTCATCAATGTATATATGTTTAATAAAATCATAGTTAGCATCTATTAAGCACTTACTATGTGCATATACTGCTCTAAGAGCTTTACATTCATTCATTTAATCTTCTCAATAACCCTGTAAGGTGGATACTATTGCATATACTGTAGATGTAGAAACTGAAATCACATAGCTGGTAAGAGTTGCAGTCAGGATTGGAACCCTAAGGGTCTCACTCCAGAGCTGCTCTCCCATCTGTGAACTCCAAAATCCACTTCTCAGCCTTCACACTTTAAAACACATTCCTGGGATAGACACTTTGGACTTCCTTTCTTCTTGGATTAGCCTCCTGATTTCCCCTCCATTTAAAAAAAGGGGGTGATGTTAAGAGAAACCCTGGAGTATTCTCTGTGCTGCCCATACATCATCCCCAATGTTCTTCTCACAGATATGGTTGCTGTTGATAGATGGTGAGAAGGCATCTGAAGAAGCACTGAGCAAGTTCTGTTCTAGAATTGAAAATTGAAAAAGATGTCAGAGGCCTCAAGACAGTCTGTGGTCAGGGACATAACTCAGGATGAGTGGCTATGCCTAATTCCTCATTTCTCCTTCATCACTGGGTCTCCATTCCTCTTTCCTCACATCAGAAACTTAGGATATTCACCTCTCTCTCTTGGCCAATGATTTACCTTACCAGAAACTCACCAGGCTGAATTATTCTGATGATAAAACCTTCCTCCTGAGGCTAAAGCCCACTTCTTCCACCCTTCTTCGATCTCTGCAGAAGTTTTCTTTTTGGAAAAGCCATACTGGCAAACACACCAAACTCCTTCCACATACTTGAGATTTTACAGTGGCTTCTTTGGAACTCTGCTGTATTTTACATGTCAGTCGATCTCTGCTGGAGAGAGCCCCACAAAGACCTGTTGACACCTCACGGCAGAATTTCACAGAATGTTCTAGGAAGAGATAATTTCCTAATTATACCACCAAATTCTGCTTATGAAGGCATTTTCCAACCACTCCATTTCCAGTGGTGGGAATGTCTGAGGGTGAAATTAGGCCCGGGGTGCATACTTTCCTTTCCTTTCTCCCCCTTTTCTTTCTTTCTTTTTTTCTTTTTTCTTTCTTTCTTCCTTTTCTTTCTTTCTTTCTTTCTCTCTTACTCTCTTTCTCTCTTTCTCTCTTTCACATTTTGGTGTTAGGAAGTATTGCCTGAAAAACTAGGCCTTGTTTTCCAAGTACACACCTAAGAAGGCAACCCTACAAAAATGTTATTTTCCTCAGACTAATACCTGGAAGCAATGGAAATGGGCACACCAGGTTTAGGGTCCTCCAGAAAGGAAGCCCATCATTTTGTATCCCTCTTCCCCATCTCTAACACATTTGTTTCTGCTCTTGTCTGACTAGATAGCTCTGCTCTTGTCTGACTAGATAGCTCTTCTCCAGCCACCAGTTTGAGGGCACTCTTTCTCACCCTTTAGAGCTTAGTTGAACTTCAATTCTCAAGGCAGCCTTTCCTGAGCCACTTTACCAGTGTTCCCAAAGTGTGGCCCATGGACCACTATATCAGAATGAGCAGGGCCCAGAAAGCCAATTTGTAATAATTCCAAGGAGATTCATATGCACAAGAGAGTTTAAGAATCTCTGCTCTATACTGAGTGAATTCCTATGCTCTACCTTCCCATAATCCTTATCTACTCCCTTATTCTAGAAATGACTTCTTTAGCATCTGTATTTTACATCAGACCATAAGCTCCATCAGGACAGGGGACATTGCTGAATTTTAAGACCTTGTCACTTTGTAGCTTATAATAGATGCTCAATAAATATTTGTTGAGCTAAATCAAAGCAAATCAGTTTCTTAGAACTGTTTTTTAAGTAATCCTCAATTTCATAACATAAACAAATATACTTCAATTTTTAACAAAAAGTCATAAAGCATGATATGAATAATTTAGTCAAAAACCAGAACCCACAGAGTGATCATGTCTCTCTCTGTATTGAATCTGACCTAATATCCGTTCTGTTTGACCTGTGTGATCACCCCACTAATGTTCTGAATAGCAACAGGGGTATAATCTGGTGATTAAAAAGTAATTTTTGCCCAGAAGATGAGCCTTTTGTTGTAATGTCTTTTGAAAGGTACTCAAGGACAAAGCTTTAAAAAAAGCATTTTTTTTAAAATAAAAATCCAGTTAGAGAACTACAGTGATACATAAGGAAATTCCTTTTAATCACACACTCAAATCCCTTCTCTTGCATGAGGAGAGCCTAGCTATTTAACTCACTAAAAATGTCATACCCCAGAAATGCTGGGTCATATATTAAACTAGAGAGAGATGACCGATGAATCCTGGAGCAAAGCACTGGCATCTATGAATCTGGGGTATTTTCCAGACCTTGACCAGGATATTCTGCAATTCTCTCTCCTTACCCCACCCCAAAGAAAAATGGCATCCATGGAGCAGAAGCAACTGATGACAGATGGAAAGCCACAGTACATATAAAATAAACCTGCTCTGTTATCTCCATATATTCTCCAAGTACCACAGGCTTTAATACAGATAATTACAAAATTATAACTATTTTTTAAATGCCAGTTATGTCCGAATAAAAGGGACATCGTCAAACTAAGCTAAGTTTCCAGTGCCCCATAAACAAAATTCCAAAAAACACACTGAATGAGCCAAAGTTGAAGAAAGGCAATCATAGAGGAAGAGGTTTTCACTGACATTCCAAGAGGTTTTCACTGACCTTCCAAGGGAAGGAACGACTTAATGATTGTACTGGGCACACATATTATTATTATTATCATTATTACTATCACTATTATAATTATTCTTATTTTATAGGTGAGTTAAAAATGCTAAGTAACTAGCCCACATTCACACAAATGAAAAGTTCTAAAGTTAACATCATGGCTATATGAGTCCAGGACCCCTGCTGCCTGCACTGTTAAAGAATCAGGACACTTCTGCTGTTGAGTCATAATTTTTTTTGGTGAACCAGGGAAATGTGAAGTCAAAAAAAAGTACAATATTTTTTATATGATTTCTGGCCCCACTCCAAAGCCTCACTTATAGAATTCCAAAATTCCATTCCATTCCATTTTGGAATTCTATCTGGGTACTAAAAGGCAAACCTGTCCTCACGTCAGAAATGGTGAAGGAAGGGTCCTGAGAAACTTTGGTTGCCCAGGCAATTTATTATGACAATTCTAAGAATCTTTTCTAGACTTTTTTTTGTTTTCTAATTGCAAATCTTTGCAGTGGATCAGGCACTGACTGAACACTGCTTTTTCACTTCATTATCTCACACAGAAATCCCTTCCTTTTCTGGTTCAAGATTAAGAAGACAATTTGAAACTCTTCTTTTTGATGTTGAGAAACAACAATAAAAAAAGTGACACAAAGAAAAGAATTGTGATAGTCATTTAGTAGTTACATAAAAATGGAATTGCATTTTAGTCTAAAAATGCAGAGAAAGTGAGTCACCTTAATAGAAACAAGTGTAATAGTCACCATATGATTAATTGTTTTGTTTTTAGCCCTCTAAAAACTCTTTGTCTTGTCTTCTCAAAACCCTTTCCCTTTTCTTTCTTTTTTTCAAAACTCCTGGGATTTTTTTTGCACATCTGCAAAACCAATGTCAGTTCCAGGTTCCTATTCTGGTGATGAACCAATCTGGCTTCCAGTCTCAGAAAAGGAAGCCAGTTCTCACCAGACAAACAAATGGAGGTGACCTAATACCTGGGGGAGGTGGGGGTGGGGGCTCTTATTGATAAATGGCAAAGTATTTCAGTTCTGTCTGGTCCTCAGAATACTGACAAACTGAACTGCATCAGGGCTTAGAGTCCTGATGGGGTCATGGAAAAACAGGTGAATTTTACTTTCAAAGTAAACGCAGAGAATATGGGCTAGAGAAAATTATAAGATTAAGCTAAGGAAAATGGTTCTTTTTTTTTCCAAGTTTTTATTTAAATTCCAGTTAGTTAACATACAGTGTAATATTAGTTTCAGGTGTATAATATAGTGATTTAATGCTTCCATACATTCCCCACTGCTCATCACAACAAGTGTACTCCTTAACCCCATCACCTTTTAACCCATCCGTCCACCTGCCACCCCTCCAGTCAGTTTGTTCCCTATAATTAAGAGTCTGTTTTCTGGTTTGCCTCTCCTCTCCCCCGCTCCCCCCCCCCCCACTCTATGTTCATTGGTTTTATGAGAATCTTTCTTTTTTAACAGAATATTTTTTAGGGAAAAGAATAGCAAAATAGGGAAAATATTTTCTACATATCTATCTAATAATAATTTATGCCTCTAAACTAAGGCTGGCTTTAAAAAAATTAACAAAAGCAGCATCTGATGGTATCAATACATAGAAGTAATATTCTTGGTTTGTGACTTCTTTTTCCACTAATAAAAATACTTGAGCCTCTCAGGTTTTGTTGACCTCTATTAAATTCAGGTAACTTGGAAATGAACAAGACAGAAAATCTGTACTCTTTGGAAGGGGACAAAGTTATATTTTGGAATAAGAGATTTTAAAAGGTTAGGAGAGAATGCTCTTAGGGCCATTTGGGGGAGAAACCAAAATCACTTTTATTATCCCCACCAAGACCAATGAAGAAAAACTGAGTTATTTGTGACTATTGGAGTGGTACTTTCTTTGAGGAAAAAGATTCCAAACAATTCCTGGAAACTCTACCTCTCTAAGAAGATGGCATTTTTGTGAATTGAGAGTAAAGGCATGAGCAACATATGGAGTACATTTCCCCTTATAACACTGATCTGTTTAAAATTGAGGGAAAAACCTCTTGGCAAGGTGTACTGGCCAAGCCAATGGCAAAAGTCATTTCAGTTTATCCTGATTCCTTTCCATGGTCCACCTCCCAGCCTGCCGGACATCCGGACCCATGATTTATAAGCCCTGAATTGAAAAACAAGCCACTGAAGATGCCTAGAGAACCCCGCTTTCCCTTGGCATGTGAAACACAGCACTGTCTTTTGCCCCATGTCTGCAGAGATGATGTAAGGGAAAAGATCTAAAGATTTTCCAGAAACAAGGTAGATTTCAAAGAGCATCAGAAGTGACTATTTCTTGAAGGATTGCCTAGCCTAAGAAAGACCTCACAGGGAATCTGGCATGGGACCTTTCCAAATGTAGAGTGACTGCCCAGCCCAGTTTGCTCTGTTCTCTCCTGGTTTTGGCACTGAAGGTCTGGTGTCTGTAGGAACCCCTCAGTCCCAGGCAAACTGGGACCATCAGTCACCCCAGCAGGAGACTCTGGATGCCGTTGTGTCTCGGATGTTGAGAAAGAAATTTGTAGCAATACTGAGAAAAACTTGTCCAACCTGAGCAAGGGAGGAAATAGAAATAAAAACTCTGATAATAGCAGTTAACATTTATAGAGTCCTTGTTTTCTACCACGTGTCTGTCATGTGCTTTGCAAACATTATTTCAGTTAGTTCTGATTACATCCTTGAGAGTTACTTGTTACTATACCCATGTTGCAGATAAGAAAACTGAGGAACAGAGAAATTCAATTAACTTGTCCAAGTTAACACAAACAGTAAGGACAGGGCCAGAATGAATACCATGAAGTATATTGAACTTAACCAAGAGTGATCCCTCCCACCTTCCAAGACTCAAAGTCTCCTCACACCCCACATGCAGCCTGTTTAAGGTTTAAGATGGAATTGGAACAGACACATTACATTTCTTCTTCTTCTTCTTCTTCTTCTTCTTCTTCTTCTTCTTCTTCTTCCTTTTTTATTTTTTTATTTTTATTTATTATTATTTTTTTTGCTATCCCAGGAGCTTGCTAAATGCCAGATGCTCCCTCAGGAACAGAATCCACAAGTTTTTATGGAAGAAAGCAGGAAACTCTTACAGCAAGGCTACTTGGGTCCTGAATTAGTCAAGACCTTCAGTACCTTCTCTCTAAAGCATTCTTTCAGCCGTTGATCCTGGGCACTGGGCAACCTCTCAAGAGCTAAGTACCCTGTCAGACGGCTGCCTGGGGCCCCTGTTTAATCCTTCTTTCAAGGAGCAGTAAGTAGTATTGTTTGAATTAAGTTGCCACCATAATCCCTTGGTTTACCTTTTAAGAGTATTACAGGCTCTTTGAATAGATTTGTAGAGAAAATACAATTAAAAGAAATGTTAACAGTGTTCTATTCAAATACAAAGTGTGTAGTTTCACAGGAGGAGACAGCTTGCCCCAGACTGGCCACCAGAGGATTTGTCTTAGGGAGAGAAGCTGTTTTACTTAATCTGGTTTCCTGTATAAAAACAGAATGCCAAGAGTTTGTGTCTTTGATAGGAGGGAGGAGAAAAGGCAGTCTGGACGTCTCTCCAGGTTAACACTTAGAATCCAGCAAATGGAAAACACATCCAACTGGGAGTCTAACCATAGACATGTTTGAATGACAAATTCAGGCTTTCACATTTTAAATGAGAGCCCTTGACATAACTCCCTCTCATTGTGTCTGAAAACACATGTATTTATGACTACTGGACCAGAGACCACCACCACACAATTGTGGCTGTAACACAAGTAGCTCTATTCCTTTTTGTATCCAGACCATCTGTTTTTGACTTAGTGCTCTACTTGACTTCCTAAAACTTGACCCACCTCAACGTCATGATATTCTATTTCCCCCAAGGGCACCCTCCACTATGAAAGTAAAGCATGAGCATTAGGACTAGCTGGCTAGAAGGAAGCACTTTCTAAAGCCAATCTCATAAAGTTTTCAGATTCTCAAGGAAACAAATGACTCATGGAGCTCTTGGTGTAGGTGCTTCCCAAAGTTTCCACAGACGTAATGATGAAATGGAATCTATCTGAGGAACTGACCTTTGTTCTGGGGCTATTACAACTTAAAAACACTTCTGCATCCTACTGACCACCTGTGAGCAGCTCCCTTTATGTTTGTTGGCCACAGTCCCAGGGATCTATTTCCATCCATCTGCCCATCATTCATCTCTCCATCCATCCACCCATTAATTCATTCAACAAATATTTAAGGAATGATTTTAGCCTCTGGGAGTACAACAAAGAACAGGACAGACAAACTTTGTTCTTTAAAGTAGCACATAGTCTAGTAGACAGATGATAAATAAGAAAACAATTAAATAAGCAAAATATTTTCAGATGACAACAAGTGTCATAAAGAATAAATAGGCAAATGCTATAGAGAATGATGTGGGGGAGAAGGAGCCTCTTTACATAGAGAATGCCCTTTAAGGCAATGACATTTGGGTTCAGACCTGGAACATTTAAAATCTTGAAAGAAGAATATTCCAGCCCAAAGGAATTATAAATTCAAAGTTCTTGGGGACAGTAAAAAGCTTACTGTCAGTTACAGGAATTACGGGAATAACAAGAAAGTGAGTTACAGGAATAGCAAGAAAGTCATTGTGGTTATAGGAAAATGAGCATAGTTGAGTAGGGTATAAGATGGAGTTGGAGGTTCATATAAGGCTTTTTTGGTTAAGAGGACTTTGTTTTTCATTCTAAGTGCATCAAAACACCCTTGGAAGGTTTGAGGGTAGAGGAGTGGTATTATCTGACTTATCATTTTAATGAATCTATACAGCTGCCAGGTGGAGAATGAGTTGTCAGGTGGGATGGGGATAAGAGAATGGTCTCAGGCAGAACATTTAAGAGACTGTTAGAGTAAACAAATAAGAAATGATAGTGGCTTGGACTACTAGTAGAGACAGTGAGAGGTGAATATATTAGTGATGTATTTAAAGATAGAGTTGACAGGTCTTACCATGGTTTAGATATGGGAGATGAGGCAAGAAGAGAATCAAGAATGACTCTGAAGAACTGGAATTATGCCACTGGAGAGGTGGTAATGCCATTTCATGGCTCTCCATGAAAAATTCTACACCAGGTAGAGAGAATGAGTCCTGTTAACCTTTCTCCACTTTATTCCATGTTTTCTTGAGATCCAAAAGGCTATTTATGCTTCCAGCAGTTAGTATATGTAATAAAAGCCATCCAATGCAACCCTTTTTCTGCATGTATTTCAGAACAAGTCAAAATTTGTTGGGGCCAGGGTTGCATAAATGGACAGCAAAAAGAAAATTCTTTTTCTTAGGATCTGAAAAAATGAAAGAATAAACAAAGGCAGTCATTCTGATTTTGCAGTCCTCCTTTGTTCCCTGAAAGAAACAATTTGATTGAGTCATTAGTCAATGGGAATGCAAAAAGTGGCACTGGGTGAGGACTTGAAATGTTTACTCTCTAGGCCAATCTGCAAAGCTTAAGGGGCTCCCAGAGATCTCTTCTCTTAACAGTGTATTATATTTCCATATTTCATGTAGTCTAAGACAGAATATAAAAGGTCTTATGTATTCACTCTGGGGCACTTCTCAGATTGTCTTTATTAATATAATGACCCTTTACACTAATATAACCCCTTTCTTCTAAAGGTGGAAGAAGTTGTACTCAGCAAACTCCTTACTATGTGGTACCTATTTGAATTGAAATTAAACCCTAGTGTGCCATATCTCAGGTTCCATTCTCTGTCTTACATAGGTTGGTAACTATTGGGCCAGAAGTAACCTGGTACAGAGTAGGATGATAGTTATGTTAGTACACTTATAAACTGCAAACAGTTGGCACATGAACATATGCAAAAGACTTCTCTGAGAATTCCCAATTCTCATGTTGGTTGGGAGCACCCTGTTTATCTGAATTCCTTCAGCCAGCAAAAGTTCATCCATCAGACCAGCATCTTGAATAAGCACCCAGGGAGTTGCACTGGAAAAAATTACTTCTAAGACAAACATTCCATCAGAATGATTAGAACCAAAATGCAAAATCATTCACTCTATGAAGATAATACCTAGATTCATTGAATAATACAGACAGTGGAATTTTTATATGCACACTCAAAAATGTGCCACAAAAAGAAAGCTTATTAAATATAATTTCAATCAGCATACCTTGTCAACAATTTTGGAAAAAATAGAAACCCAGATAGAAAATGTAGTAGATAGCGTTTCTGTCAAATCAGACAATTCATGACTCTCCTCCTCAGAAGACTTCTTAATGACGTAAGCCACAATTGCAGTCGGTCCTCAGCATTGCCTTGCATGACATTTGAACTTAGGAAAAAGAGTATTTTGCTAACCCCTTACTGCTGAGTGTTTGACCTTAAAGCTTGCTGTTTGCTCCATTTTTGTCTTAATCCATGTGACTACAAATGCTATTATTAGTCATAAGATTGTTCAGTCACTTTTAAATTCCAGCCATGGTATTTGACTCTCTGGGCTAAATATAAAGGGAATTCAAACTCTTCATGATTTCTGAAAAACCTAATTCTTTCATCTTTCCTACATACTTTGAATTTTCCCAGCTCCATGTGGAACCAAGACCTGTGTTAGCTTTTAGCAATGTATACCCTTAATCCTTCACTGAGAAAAAAAGACACTTCCTAGTGAAAAAAGCAACGGTTTGTGTGTGGACATCCCTGGAAATGAATCTCAGCATTGCTACTGATGAGTTAAGTTACTTTGGGAAAGTCATCAAACCTTTGCTTTGTGTAATAAATAGAAGATAATATTTACATGAAAGGTTATTATATAAATGATATATATTACATGTCAACTGCTTGCCACAAAATAAGCATTCATTAAATAGAATATATTATTCATCATCACAACATCACTCCATTTATGTAAAGGTAGGAGCTGACTGAACATGGTTTTCCATTTCAGCCTATGCCTGGCAAGGCTTATTTTAGCCTTAAAATCTTTGATATTATGATTTTACTTTTCATGGCCACACAAAATCATAATACATCCAATATGCTACTTGGAACAATCAGTTTAAGAGAATTTCAAGCTATTTTTTAATGTGTATTTATGTTGAGAGAGAGAGAACACAAGCAGGGGAAGAGGGTCAGAGAAAGAGAAGGAAAGAATCTCAAGCGGGCTCGATGCTGTCAGCACAGAGCCTGGTGCGGGGCTTGATCTCATAAACTGTGAAATCAGACTTGAAATCAAGAGTCAGCCACTTAACCAACTAAGCCACCCAGGTGCCCCAAGAAACTCAAGCTATTAATTGAGTTTAGTCTGAAAACCTATCCCAGTACATCCATTGTAAGTGCAAAAATGCAAAAGGAATCATGAAGTCACAAATCTTAGAGTTCAAAGTGTCATTAGAAATCAAATGCACCGATGTGGATGGGACTGGAAGGTATTATGCTGAGTGAAATAAGTCAGTCAGAGCAAGATAGATATCATATGTTTTCACTTGTATGTGGATCTTGAGAAACTTAACAGAAGACAATGGGGGAAGGGAAGGAGAAAAAATAGTTACAAACAAAGAGGGAGGGAAGCAAACCATAAGAGACTCTTAAATACAGAGAACAAACTGAGGGTTGATGGGGGGGTGGGGGAGAGGGGAAAATGAGTGATGGGCATTGAGGAGGTCACTTTTTGGGATGAGCACTAGGTGTTGTATGTAAGCCATAAACCATGGGAATCTACTCCAAAAACCAAGAGCACACTTTACACACTTTATGTTAGCCAATTTGACAATAAGTTATACTATAAAAAAAGGAAATCAAATGGCTCAACAACTACTATTTACAGATGTAGAAACTGAGGCCCCACTAAGATAAGCAACTTTAACAAGATCATACAACTTAGTGGTGAGTTAACATCAGAAGAAGACCAAGTCACAGTTAGCTTTATAACTCAAAAACCTCTCCTACTCTTTTAAACTAAGGGTAATCTACTCTGGAAAACAGCATGGAGGTTCCTCAGAAAGTTAAAAATAGAACTACTCTACAATATAGCAATTGTACTGCTAGGTACAAAGAATGTTTGCATTCTTTGGATAAATGCAAATGGGGAACATGCACCCCATTGTTTATAGCAACATTACCAACAATAGCCAAATTATGGAAAAAACCCAAATGTCCATGGACTGATGGATGAAGAAGATGTGGTATTTATATATATATGTGTGTATGTGTGTGTGTGTGTGTGTGTGTATACACATATATACAATGGAATTTACATATATATACACACACAATGAAATATTACTCAGCCATTAAAATGCATAAAATTTTGCCATTTGCAAAAATTATTAGAGGGTATTATACTAAGCAAAATAAGTCAGTCAGAGAGAAACAAATACCATATGATTATACTAATATGTGTGATTTAAGAAATAAATCAGATGAACATAGGGGAAGGGAAGGAAAAATAAGGTAAAAACAGAGAGGAAAGCAAACCATAAGAGACTCTTAACTATCGAGAACAGACTTAGGATTGCTGGAAGGTAGGTGGATGAGGAGTTGGGCCAAATGGGTAACTGGCATTAAGAAATACATTTGTTGTGATGAGCACAGGGTGTTATATGTAAGTGATGAATCACTGGGTTCTACTCCTGAAACCAATACTCCACTATATGTTAACTAATTTGAATTTAAATTAAATATTGGTAATGTTTCAGAGAGCTTGACTTTCCCAGTATTACAAACCAGTAATAAATTTGCATGTAGATCATTTGTTATCAGTGGGATTACCCAATTCAGATACTCTCCAAGGACTCATCTAGCTCTAAATATTTTATTATTCATCTTCTTGTTATTCAAGATACCCTTCACTACATATGTTGTATGTTGTTCATCAATCCCCAAAATGTTTCTTCTCTTCTAGCCAGACCACTGTGTTAATGGCCAAATCTTTATTTTCCATTGCCAAATCTTTCCCCATATGCACAATCTCCCCTTTCTTCTATGTTTATACAACTCCTATTCACTCTGCAAGACCCAATTTCCCACCTCCTCCCCAATATCTTTCCTCGCTTCTGTGGCTTTCATGAATCTTTCTTTCTTCTGAACTCCTACAGTGTTAAAGATGAGTCCACACAACTGAGAACGCACTTATTTGCTGTGTATGATGTTCTCCCTCATTGTTTCTTATCTTCCCAATTGAACTAACAGCTCCTTTGAAGACTAGCACCATAGCTTAGACTTCTCTAAGTGCAGTGGGACAGAACACTGTGAAGGATGCTCATCATAGGTACTCAATTAATATTCAGTGGCTTGGACAAGAGGGCAGAGAGGAGAACAAACATTTTCTTGCTTCTGTAACCATTCTTGATTAACTTCTGAAAATCCACAAAAGCTAATACAAAATCTTAAAACTGCTATGGTTGATTAAGATTTTGAAGTAATTACAACGAATGAGGGAGGGCAGGGAAGGAGAGTGATAGACTACTTGTAATGCCATCCTACAGTCTTTTCTTTGAAATGTAGAGAAAATCCACTTGAGACTACCCAGTTGTATCTAAATGAGGTGTCTACTTCTGTATCATCAATTTCTGGCAAAAAGTCTTGTCTTTAGAAGTGTACTTTTCTTCTGGGGTAAGAAAAACTTGATTGAATCCATGTGATGAAAGGCAAATAATATAGAGTTCTATGAGCCAAGATTAGTTAAAAAAATGCATACTTATTCATACAGAATGCCACAACTTCTTCATTATATAAGAATGAAGTAGCATCAGGCACATCTTAGGAAAAGGTTTCTTAATCCAGTTTCTTTTTATTTAGTATGTATTTATTTAGTGCCTTATGATAATGATAATGATACTAATAATAGGATGTTAAGTATTAACTAAAGATAATTAAAAAATTAAGAGCCAAAGTGCAAGAGTCAAACAGTCTGAGTTTGAATTCTGGTTCTGTAACTATGTAACTGTGTGGGCATGTTACTTAACATTTTTGTGCTTTACTTTCCTTACCTATTAGGTAGGGATAATAATAGTCGTAGCTCAGAGATTTGCTGTAAGGATTGAAGTGAGATAATACATGAAAAAACACTTGAGTAAGTATGTAATACATAGCAAGTACTCAGTACATTTTATTTATCATTATTAGTGTTAAATACAATATCAGACACTGTTGAATATACTTTAGCAGATATAAAGTTTGTAAAATTTACAGGTATGTTCATTGTTATATTTCAAACACCAAGAGGAGTTCCTTGCTCATAGAAGGCAGTGAGTAAATAATTGATAAATGGATGAGTGGTTTCATTTACTCCTCATAACAGCCTTACAATGTGGTAGTCTCTCAGAATATAACATTGAGCAAGACAGAGTCCTAACCTTCAGGTCTCGTGCAGAGAAAGGGGCGGTATGCAAGGAAGGCAGAGAAGTCAACAGACAATCCTAATACAGTGTGATTGTTCTGGTAAGGTAAAATAGGGCATTTGGTTGAAGGTATAAGGAATACCAAATTTAAACTCAAGGGACCATACAAGGCTTTCTAGAGGAAATGATATCCATACTGATGAGTAAGAGTTAGTCTGATAAATTAGAAGCGCAGTAGTCCCCCCTTTTCCAAGGTAGATACGTTCCAAGACCCTCAGTGGACACCTGAAACAGCAGATAGTATTGAACCCTATATATACTGTATTTTTCCTACACATACATACCTATGATAAGGTTTAATTTATACATTAGACACAGCAAGAGATTAGCAATAATAGCTCATCACTAAATAGCTAAAATCAAAAATTACGTGAATGTGGTCTCTCTCTCAAAATAGCTTATTGTATTGTACTCACCCTTCTTCTTATGATAATGTGAGATGATGGAATGCCTGTGATAAGATGAATGGAGGTGAGTGATACAGGTGCTGTTACGTAGTGTTAGGCTTCCAGGTGGAACATCTGCTTCTGTGCCACAGTTGACCTTGGGTAAACTGAA
This sequence comes from Cryptoprocta ferox, assembly GCA_028646485.1. Classification (NCBI taxonomy): domain Eukaryota; kingdom Metazoa; phylum Chordata; class Mammalia; order Carnivora; family Eupleridae; genus Cryptoprocta; species Cryptoprocta ferox. The sequence goes on from CM053573.1 coordinate 44,426,924, forward strand.
ACCAAGGCAAGAAGGGGGGATGCAGCAGCATATGGTAAACCCAGAAGGTGAGAGTATTTTACTTTCTTTAACTGTATGTAGTTCAGTGTAGATGAAGTGAGAAGGGAGAGAGAAGAAATGAAGCTGCAGAGGCCAGCAGGGCTCTGAGTGCAGTACCAGGAACGTGGACTTGGTTCTAATGGCAATGGAGCCACTTAAATGGGCTTTAGAATTGCCACCACTAGTGGCTTCCTCCATCTCTCTGGGTTCTCAGAGTTCTAATTGTTGCTTTGAGCTAGGTTAATTGAGGTATTCCTTTACGTATTTGCACATGTGTGAGTTCATATTGCTAGAATTATAATCATTTATGGTTTTTAGACCCAGGCCTATATTTTACCATCTTTGTGACAAAGGTCTCTAAGACCAATGCTATCTTGAGTCTTATGGAGGTTGGCAGTTCTTGATATATCAAGAGTAGATCCAATTGTGTCACAGAACTTGTCACTTGGCTATTCAATCATGTTACGATTCAATCAGTTGATCTTACTCTGCTAAGGTTACAGCAAGGGTGGAAAGTTAACTTATTGTTTGTGACTGGCCCAGCCTCATACTTTTTATTATTTTGTAGTCTTAAATGACACCTGGAGAAATATCAGGGAAGAAAGTGAGTGGCAAGATGTGGAACAAAAAACTCAGAATCCTATATACCTTTCATTTAACATGTTCTTGATGCCAAGTTTTAATAGGCATGAATACTGTATTACTTTGTATGACTTCCTAAGTAGTCCTCCAGCCAACCTGATTTTCATTTTATCAATATTCAAGGAAACAACATTACACAAGGAAAGCAATGATATATAGATATTCAGCATGGGATTTCAAGGAAATTATATTCACCTCAAAGCAGCCTTTCATGTAAATTAGCATAAATACCTGAAAGAACCTAAATTCAAACAATCTTTTCCATCACCCTGAGCTATATGTCAATTGGTTTATCACTAAATGAGCTGCTTACTGGTTAATGTCTCCGGAAAATTAAAGAACAGGTCATGTGTTCAAAACTGGAAACTAGTACTAGACTATGAGCTAAGAAAAGGCAAGCTTTATTTATGGAATTAAAATCCTGGTGGAAAGAATATTATTTAAGTCATGACCTTAGAAGGACAGTGAGGAGCTTCAGAGAACCAAAACAAATGAAGGGAAAGACCCTGCTGATGATTCTCTCCCCATATCCCCCTCACTGCTTCATTTTGATTCCAGTGTGGGGAGAACAATGATGGGTGGGATATACAGGAAACAAAGGGAAGGAGAGGAGGAGTGGGGAACCGGAGGTAAAGAAAGGGATGACAAGATGAAAGGAGTAATGGAGAGCATTCTCTAAACAATTCATAATTTAGGGAGTAGCGCTGAAGATAGGGAGTACAACGTGCCATCCCCCTTGCTCACCACTGACCAACACCAAGCCAGGAGGCACGCTACTGGTCAAAAGTACAAATGTCACTCAGGGTACATGCACCCCAATGTTGATAGCAGTGCTATCACCAATAACCAAATTGTGAAAAAAGCCCACATGTCCATCAACAGATGAATGGATAAAGAAGATGTGGTATATATACACAATGGACTATTACTCAGTGATCAAAAAGAATGAAATCTTGCTATTTGCAATGTGGATGGAACTAGAATGTATTATGTTAAGCGAAATAAGTCAGTCAGAGAAAGGTAAATATATGATTTTACACATACGTGGAATTTAAGAAACAAAGCAGATGAACATAGGGGAAGGGAAGGAAAAATAAGATAAAAACAGAGAGGGAGGCAAACCATGAGATTCTTAAATACAGAGAACAAACTGAGGGTTGCTGGAGGGAAGGTGGGTGGGAGGATGGGCTAAATGGGTGATGGGCATTAAGGAGGACACTTGTTGGGATGACTACTGGGTGTTATATGTAAGTGATGAATCACTAAATTCTATTCCTGAAATCATTATTACCCTAGATGTTAACTAACTTGGATTTAAATAAAAAATTTTTTCAGTTGTCACTCAGAGACAAGTAGCATGACCTGTGTGTGCAAGACAGGACAAAACATGAAAAGTATCATGAGAAATGTCAGCTGATTGCTAAGCAGACCAATCAGCAAGCCAGTGAGTCCAGAGCACTTACTTTGTGCTCAGTTGCTACAAAAGCCACGAGGGCTGAGAGAGGCATAAGGAGAGGAGCATGGTGATGGCCACAGGGGTGTGAAGGCAGTGGCTTAAATCTCAGGTAGATGTATTGTTTCCTGCAGCCTTGTAATAGAAAGAGTAGCTCAGATTCATACAATTTTATTCAACTCATTTCGATATCTGGAGTATGATTAAATTCAGACTTCCCCTACTGAATTAGCCATTAGGTTTAATGAAGAACATTTTTCAAGTCACACAGAACATAACGTAAAATAAGGTACATCTGCCAGAGAAGGAACACGGGAAGACCAAGCTATGCATGAAAAGGCAAAAGAGCAGAAGAAAATATCCACCTTTAGTATAAAATCCCTGAGAACATTTCAGCAGACACTGCGTTCTTTAACTGATGGAGGTGGGGTGGCTAACCCTGATGTGCCTGTTGATGCTTAATTCAAAGTTCAGTAAAAGTTTAAAAGGAAATGAAGTGAAAATTGATCACTCAATATATTATCACTGGAGACAGAGATCCACCCCAAAAATATTTCTGCCATGGAATTTTTTCAATGTCCTACTTTTGAGAATTCTTTCAATAATGTAATTTTTTATTCCATACTGCTTAAGCATTTGAAATAAAGGAATCATCTTTTAAAGGAAACTCTATGTGTCATCCCATTCTCAAAATGCTCATTTTTTTTGTATAGACTTTAAAAGATCCCAGAGCATATAAGATGGGGAATATACCCAAGTGGATAAAGATAATTACAGACTCCTTTCCAGTGGACTAAAAGCTATTTTTAAAAAATTCATATATAATACCAATGACCTTGCAAAAATATTTAGGTCATAATAAACTGAAAAATGATTTATCATAAGAAAAAATTTGTACCCTTTGACATTAGTGCATCATATAAGCAGAAGTAGGTATCCAAGAGGGCTTGTATTAAGATATGTAAGAAATACCTTAATAACAATTTTTTCAATAGAACTTAGAGGTTTTTACTTGAGAGATCAGTAATAGGATGACACACATTGGCCATTGTGAGTAAAAAAGAATGGTAGTTAAGGGGAACTAGCATTCTTTTTTGGCAAAAGAACTTCTTAGAACATACTCATAGAATTTTTGAACATTAAAGGTGATGAAAACTTTGAAATTATTTTGTTCCTCTCTTCACTTATAGTTGTGAAAAGCAAGGCATTCCCACATTGTGAAATCTCAAGGCAAATAGCTTGCCTCAGGTGGTAAGGGCTAGGATGTGGCCATTAATACACTGAGACTATCATCTCACTCCTTCCAAGATAGCATGCAACATAAATTCCAATGTTCGTTTATATTTTTATGACCTAATACATAAGATCTTATTGGAACTTCAGAAATGAGACATCTTAACATGTCTCCAATTCCAATGTTCGTTTATATTTTTATGACCTAATACATAAGATCTTATTGGAACTTCAGAAATGAGACATCTTAACATGGCAATATTTGTAGAACGAACCTCACAAAATCAACAAGGGAAATTCACATTGTTAAGGGATCATAGCAGATTATCTTACCTTGAGAAAAAGACAGAAGCCAGTGTAAAAAAGAAGTTATAAATAGATGACATCTGAGACAGAACTCCTTTATGTCCAGGAAGGAAGCCTGAGGTGTGTGTTTAACATCTGTATTTGGAGGAATGGCTATGGGCAGGGTGGGGGTTGGGGGGGAGGTAGTACTCTCCTCCCTAATGAGGAAAGAAGAGGAGGAAATGAATTTAAATTACAACCAAAGGAATTTAAGTTAGATGGAAAGATCTTATTGGCATTGATGGTTTTATGAACCCTGAAAAAGATTCCTAGGGAAGTTTTCAAATTCCCTGTCTGGATATATTTAACAGAAGAGAGATATCTATCAGCCCAGGGTGGTTGAGGTAGAAACCTGCCTGGAATTCGCTTTCGGCTGAATTCTGTAAATCCAGATAAACTCTTGACAATGTTTAAGATGTCAAAGACAGTAAACACTAGACAATGGTAAGAAATATTGTTCCTTAGAAAACAAAAATTCACCAAAAGTAATCATTTCCTTGGAAAACCAATTGGTGTATGATAGGTGGTTATAAGTGGAATGTACAATTATAATATATTCTCGCTTTTATTTTCTTTTTAATCTGGTTTCCAGTGGAGAGAAGATTTATGGAATCTCTCTGGCAGTCTATGCTCTGCTAAATAGATTTTTATTTTTCTTCTTTAGGCTGGTCACAACAAAATTTCTTAGAAGAAACTAGGCCTAAGTAGCAATACATGTACCCTCAGAGTAAACACCTCTGCAGGAGAAAACCTCTCCCCTCACTCCAAAAGAGAACTTTTTTGCCTCCTAACTGAAAGAAACAGATGATTCTGTTACAGATGACCAGATGATTCCATTACTACTATCATCCTTTCCTTTCTTACCCTGACGCGGACTCCAGCAAGCTCTCGGCCACTTGCAGTACTTCTTATTTCCAGCTCACGAACAGTACTTGCACTCACAATTCATACCCAAATTCTCTAATTTGTTGTACTTCTCTGTTTGTACAGCTGTGCATCTGTTTGCCCCATTGTGTTAACCACATCTATTGTCTGGTTTTTATTGTGAGCTCCTGGAGGTGAGGAATGAAGTCTGTTTAATTTGCTTTGCACAATGCTGCATATACACATGCAGGTGGACACCGTGTGACTGTGCTTGACGGTGATGGTTCCTGGCATGACTAAATGCTCCAAAAAATAATAATAAATTTAAAACTTCATGGATTAATTGAGGTTGGAGAGAGAGCACTCAATTCACAGAGGCACCTGGGGGACTCAGTTGGTTAAACTTCTGACTTCAGCTCAGGTTGTGATCTCATGGTTCATGAGTTTGAGCCCAGCATTGGACTCTGTGCTGACAGCTCAGAGCCTGGAGCATGCTTTTGATTCTGTCTGTCTGTCTGTCTGTCTGTCTCTCTCTCTCTCTCTCTCTCAAAAATAAATACACATTAAAAAAATAAAACTAAAAAAAGAGTCTGTGTCATCCCATGGTCCTCCTATATGCAGCACCCTAAAGTCATAATGGGTGCCAGGGACCATTAGAAACTGAGCAGTGTGGACAAAGGTCCAGTCAACAACTGGAAAATCTAATAATTCAGGGTCTGAAAGGCACAGAAAGCAAGATGGCAAATATTTGGGAGCTTGCCCTCCACTATGGCACTCCTTTCTCTTGGTATATAAGTCCAACCTTGCTGGGGTTCTCGGCTCAGAGCATCATCTGTCAGTGCTCACCACCCCAGAAGGTTGTTATGTTTGATACTCCATGCAAGACTATCAAATTCATAGTGTCTTTGCCGTCTTATTTCTTTGTGTACATCCCAGAAAGAACAAAAGTCATTTTCACCAGAACTAATAATTGTTTCTTCCTACCAACCCCTGCACAGCACCCCCAACCTTCCTTTATACCGGTCTTCCTCACTGACCCAAGAGGACAGAAATGAGTCAATCCACATTTCTTAGTATTGGGTTAAAATTTTCCAATGTCTATTCATTCCTAAGAGTCTCAGAGTTACATCAAAGGACAAAATGATTGATGAAAACCCTTCCCTCAGGGGAAGCACAGGAAATGACATTTCATTTAATTCAACAAATATTTTTTAGGCACCAATTATTTTTAGACACACTTGTTGTGGCCTGGGGACGGAGAAGGGAGCAAAACATACAAAATGTGTGTGTGTGTGTGTGTGTGTGTGTGTGTGATTAGTTCATTTAAAGTTTGAACAATCTTAAATATAAGAAGATTGCTTTATTGTAGGCTCATGGTGAGGATTAAATGATGTAACATGTATGTAAAATATACTTATCACAGAGCCTGCTTCATAAGACATCTTCAATAATTAATTAATAGCTATTACTATAATTACTGAGTTATGGCTTACTTTAGAGCAAGTTTTTGAGAGGGCCCCCCCTCCTTGGAAACCGAATTTGACCTTAGATTATGAACAGTACAGTACAGTTTGTTGTAGGGTTACAGGAACCATCACATTCAAGTGCAAAAATAACCTATCGTCTAGAACATCGAAATAAATATCTTTCCACCAAAAATGGAGCTCAGCCACATCCTGGTGTCCTGAGAGTCTGGTTCTCATCCTGCTTTTCCTATGAAGGTTCTGGAGTGTTTCAGAACCTCACTCATATCCCAAACACACACAGCATATATTTTTCCTTCCTGCTTTCTCCTACCATGATTTGGATCATAGTTATTCCATAAGATAAGTGACTAAAAAGGTTTACTTCAAAGGTACATAAAATGATTATTTTACGGCATCATTTTAATTAGTTGACTGCTACTGAATCAGTATCATTCATTAGTCTTACATAACAACAAATCAACTTTTAACTAGAGGTAAAGCCAAGTCAAATTTTACTCACCCAAGGCATTTTTATTTTTAAAAAAAACTTGTCCAAAACAAATAGCTTTGTAGGTCATCTTAGATGAGGTATGTTTATCAATTACTCAGTTAATTGCATAGATAAATATATGAATGGATTATAATGCAAATGACAATATGATAAAACCCAATGATGTCCTAATAAAGTTAGCCCAAACAAAGGAATCCATTGACTTTGCATTTTTTGGTTCAATTTAAGCAGTGCTCTACAATGCCAAATATCTGGATAACCGAAAGGAGACTTCATACTGGGAGACCACATACATGTACTTCATACATGACCACACCTTGAATCACCATTATTGTGCCAATATTTTATCCTGTCTGAAGTTTCATCCAGTGGTTTCATTTGAAGAGGGCTATAAACTCTGGGCAAAGATGAGGAATTTCACAAGAGACTCTTGAATCCTGAAAACAAACTGAGGGGGGAAGGGGAAGGGGAAAAGGTAAAGCGGGGTGATGGTCTTGGTGGAGGTCACTTGTGGGGAAGAGCACTGGGTGTTATATGGAAACTAACCTGACAATAAACTATAAAGTTTAAAAAAATAAATAAATTAAAAAAAAAAAAAAACAAAAAAAAAAAACAAAGGGTCTCCTCATCCCAGGACATGACTATAGCTAATTTGCTGAGAGCCTCTAAACATACCCCAAGCCTGCTTAGGACATCCGCCGGGAAGCTAAATCATTTTAAGTGGAGGAATTAGGCTAATGTCTACTGCTAAGAGAAAACCCTGAATCTTGGTATTCTGCACAAGACTTGTAATGGTGGAAACAAATTATGCTGCAGAGATACAAAAGAAAAATAAATCCATCTTATTTTACTAGAAAAAAAAAAAGATGAATTTCTGAGAAATATTTGATATATTTCTATCAGTTGCAAAAGTATCAGAAAGATGCACCTAGAATGAAAATATCAGACTATTTTCTGTCAAATATCACCTCTTTAAGTTGCATGATGAGGGCCTAACTTTAGATTTCAACTCATGAACCTACAGCTCTCCAGTTCTCTGACCTAAAGTCACTATTTCTCAAATTTTTCATGCATTAAAGTGTTAATTTCTCACTTCTACTTTCCTGATTCCAAACTAATGGAATCCAAAGATTTCAAATATACTTTAGTTGTTTAGATCTTTCCAGTCCTTTCATCTACCAGATCATTTAGAGTTGACTTTTTTGAACTGTGTGAAAATAATGTGTATCTTAAAATAAAGGAAAATTAATATCTCTATAACCATAATGTACCTAAAAGAAGGCCAGTGATCCAGCAAGCCAGACCTTCAATACTAGCTTAGGACAACCTCAGGAGATTGTTTTTTCTCTCTTCTAATGTGTCAGGACTTGGTTGGTAATTCAGAATTGATCCTGTTTTAGTAGAAATAGAACTCTCAATCCTAGTTTTATCTTAAGTTTTTATAAAAAATCAACTGAAGGATAAAGTCATTCTCTGGATGGGGAGAGAAAAGGAAATGGGTCTTTCAGTTCTCCAAACATTATTAATGAAACCAAAGCAGATGTACTACTCTATGAGAAGATAAAAACAGCTCAAATTGCCTCAAATTGCCTCATCCAATTGTCTTTTACTACATCCTGGAATTTCTAAATAACTCAGATACTCAATTTAATAGTATTATCCATCAGTGAACATGTACCATGCTCCAGACAACTGCCTAAATCAGTAAAGTAAAATACAGTGTTGAAAAACTTGAAACTAAAGCTTGGGATAATGTCAGTGAAGCTTGAGATAATGTCAGTGGAATAAGAATAAGTCATTCCTTCATCTTGCTGATTCCTGATTCCCCAATTTTGTTCCACATTGTGTAAAAGAATAAATTCTGTCTTCTTCTTGCCTTTACTCATTCGTTACACAGTCATAAGGATTAAGTGAAACTGTACAGATAACACAATTAGCAAGACTAGCCCAAAGGACATGTTTAATAAACATGTATTTCCTTTCTCTTCAAGAATCATAAGAATGTGGCCAGCCTGCTTTGTGGAGGAAATTCAAAACTGGTGAGGACAGACTATGTTGAAACACTTCTCTAAACTTGTGCCTTAGTGCCTGAATGTTATATAATTTCTGAAATGGTATGGCATATCTATAAATACCTATTCAGATTTTTCTCATGAATTTTATAGAAATGGATCTCACTACTGTAAGATCTTGTGATCATTCTTGGACATTGAGGCCCTACTGCTAAAGGGCCTGCCGTCCCCAAACTGAGTGACAAGAGGATCAGCTTTAACTCTCATCCACCCACTGGGGTCATTAGGACATTTCCTCATACTAGAGGCTTGTATTAAGCCACCCTCAAAACAGAAACCCTGTTTTCAACACTTTCAGTGCCGAAAGGGTAGTCTCTTACCAGGATTTGTTCCCTATCCAGTAAATATATCACATGTTCTGCAGCAGGAAAAATATTGGTGGGAGGTGCGTATTTTTCATTTCAAAGTAAGGAGCCTGTTGAGTGGTGGTATGCTTTTAAAAGCATCTGATTTGACAGGGGAGCTCTCATCACACTCCTGAAATAATTTTACGCTGTTATGATTTTGTTTGTGGTTTTTTCTTTTTCCAAAATTGGAGCAATGTACTTAACTTTAATCAGAACCATCAAAGCTTTAAAAAATGCCCATATAATTTAAAATTTCTGTGTTTTTTTTTTAAATGTCAAGTGCTGTTGCATTTGCTAAGCTATGTTTCAGAAGTACAGAAAGTACTTCCAATGCATCCAGTGAATACTCATGGAACACCTACCATGTGCCAGGTCTAGATCTCATTGCAAGGGGTGCTACAGTAAACAAAAGAACAAGTTCCCTGCTCTCAAGGAGGGGTGGGGAGAGAGGAAGCATTGGTGTGGAGGAAGATTATAAATGAAGAGAACGTATAATTAAATAAGGAAGATATAACTGCTACTGTGCAATTAAAGAGGATTAGATTAGAGATACATGAAGAGGAGTGACTGACTTTAGACTAGATGGTCAAGAGAAACCTCTCTGAAGAAATAACATTCATGTTGAGATTTAAATGGTGAAAGCCTCAACCATGCACTATTCTAGGGGAAAAGCATTCCAGACAGAAGACAGAAAAGGCCTGAAGGTGGGGACCAGCACGATGTTTTCCATAAGGGATAGGCTAGTGTGGCTGGAGAATAAACGGCAAGGGAAAGAAGGGGTAGAATCGGGGGGTAGGCAAAGTAGGCATCATGGGGCATGGAAGCCAAAGAACAAGTTTAGGTCTGTTCTAAGTGCTATGAGGAGCTATCAAGTGCAAGAGGCAGGATAGTAAGCAGGAACATAGCACAATCTGATTCACTTTTTCAAAGTTCACCCAGCTGCTGTGTAGAGAATGGGCAAGAGTAGATACATTAAAAAAATTTTTTTTTTAATTTTTATTTATTTTTGAGACAGAACATGAGCAGGGAAGGGGCAGATAGAGAAGGAGACACAGAATCCAAAGCAGGCTCCAGGCTCCAAGCTGTCAGCACAGAGCCTAACTCAGGAGCTCAAACTCATAAACTGCAAGATCATGACCTGAGCCAAAGTCGGACTCTTAACCGACTGAGCCACCAGGCGCCCCAATAGTAGATACATTTTTAATGCAACTGGAACCATTGAAGAATTGTAAGCAAGAAAATTGACTCATTTATGTTTACTTTGATTTGGGGATCTCTCTAAGGTGTAAGGACTGGACTATGGTAGAGAGGGGTAATAGAGGGAGCTAGAGTGGAAGAAATTGTAGTGAATTTGGAAAATGATGTGAATTTGGATATGGAGCTCAGATGGTGTCCTTGGATTGTAAGAAAAGAAACAACACTTACTGAGATTATTATGCTAATTTTTATATACGTAAACTCTTTTAATTATCACTACCACTGATGAAATAGTTACTTAGCCCCATTTTTCGTATATGAAAACTGAAACCCAGAGAGATAAATAAAATTTCCAAATATCCAGCAAAAGTAAATGGCAAATCCAGGATTCAAAGGTTGGTCAATGTGACTTAAAGCCCCAGGTTTTCTTACTATACTATGGTTTCCCTAGATCAGAATTAACAAATTATCTTTGAAATTTCATTCTAAATATTAAAGAGTATTCTGTAATATAAAATACATACATAGTTTATTTAATGGTACTGATTGACACTTAGCCTGTTTCTATTTTTACTACTAAAAAATAGAATTGTGATAAACATTTTATATATTATTTTACCTCATTTCTCATTAGTTTCTCACTGAATTCCTAGATTCTTAGCTGTATCAGAGAATATGATTTTTTAAATGTTTGTTTGTTTATTTTGAGAGAGAGAGAGAGAGAGAGAGAGAGAGAGAATGGGGGAGGAGCAGAGAGAGAGGGAGGGAGAATCCCAAGCAGAGTATGGGCTGTCAGTGCAGATCCCAACACAGGGCTCCATCTCATGAACCATGGGATCATGACCTGAGCTGAAGTAACGAGCCACACACTTAACCAACTGAGCCACCCAGGCGCCCCGAATAATAGGATATTTTTAAAGCCCTACTTTGTAATATCAATTTATTTTCCACAAAGTTTGTGCCATCTATATGCTCACTTAACCCAAACCAAAATTAAATACAATTTTTTATCTTTGCCAATTTGATAACCAAACTTTTAACTCTATTGTTTAATTCATATTTCCTTTATTTACTAATGAGATTGAACATTTTTTTTTACTTTTTTTGGGGGGTCTTTTCATTTTTCTTTTGTGAATTTTATGTTCACTTCATTGCCCATTTTCCTACATGGTGTTACTACATTTTTCTTGACGATTTTTTAAAATTTTTTAATGTTTATTTATTTTTTTAGAGAGAGAGAGGCAGAGCATGAGTGGGAGAGGGACAGAGAGAGAGGGAGACACAGAATCCAAAGCAGGCTCCAGGCTCTGAGCTGTCAGTACAGAGCTTGACGCCAGGCTTGAACCCATGAACCATGAGATCATGACCTGAGCCAAAGTCAGCCACTTAACCGATTGAGCTACCCAGCTTAAGATTTGTAAGAGCTCTTTTTATAAGATGACTATTAAGATTGTCTTTAAAAAAAAAAAAAAAGACAGTCTTTATCAATTTTTCCAAATAACTCCCCAGAATGAATTTCACTTTCAAGTTTTAAATTTTCATTGTAAAAACATCATACATACAGGAGGGTATGCTCCACTTATCTACTGCTGCATAACAAGCCACCTCAAAATGTAGTGGCTTAAAACAACATTTTCCTTTATATCATAATTTTATGGACCTGGGCTGGTTGATTTTTCTGCTCTTACTCCTTACTCTCCTGGCAGATTGGCTGCTCTGAAGAGCCCCAAAAGGCTTTACTCACATGTTTAGTGAGCTGGCAAGGAGAGAAGGAAGTCTGAGCTCTGCTGGCATTGACAACTGGCGCACCAGCATGTGTCTGCTCCTGCACAGTGGTCTCAGGGGAGTCTCACTTCTTACTTAGAGGCTCAGGACTCTAAAAGACAGTATTTTAGAAACAAGGCAGCAATTCTGTGACCTTTTATGACCCAAGCTCAGAAGTTACATGGTGACATCTCCACTGTGCACCATTGGTCAAAACAGACACAAATCTTCCCAGATTCAATGGGGAGAAACACACAAGAGGATCAAAGAACTTGTGGCCATATTTTCAACCCTCCATAGGGTATGGAACTGTTCAAAGAATAAAGCAAACTCCGCTTTACCTTCTAATTTTGTTCATAAATTTTTAATATGCAATTGGTTTTTAAGTATTTATATAACTTTATCTCTTTTTTTCTTTGTGATTTTGCCATTGTTTTATAAGGCATTTTTAAAAATTATTTTCAAAGTGCCTGTCCACAAAATCAAGGACATTATCAAATAATACATTTGGAGAAATGATTTTAAGGTCTTTAGATACTTTAATTACTATGTATTGTAGTTGAATTCACTTAATTTTTTTTAATTTTTTTATGTTTAATTTTACATGAGAGAGAGAGACAGAGAGAGAGAGAGAGAGAGAGGGAGAGAGGGAGAGAAGCAGGGGAGGGGCAGAGAGAGGGAGATAGAATCTGAAGCAGGCTCCAGGCTCCGAGCTGTCAGTACAGAGCTTGACCGGGGCTTGAACTCACAGTGAATTCATGACCTGAGCCAAAGTCGGAAACTTAACTGACTGAGCCACCCTAGCACCCCGACTAATTTAATTCTTAATCCTTTTCGTCCTTAAATTTCCATCAGTGACACATTTGAAAATTCATCTAAAAATGCAGGTTGAACCATACATTTAATTATGTAGTTGCTGTGTAGAGGCAAAAAAAAAAAAAAAAAAAAAAAAAAAGAGAAGTCTAAAACTAAATAGTTCTTGTTTAATACTTTGCTACATCTCTAGCTCAATTTTTCAAAATGAACTAAAATACAATGAGTTACTTGAGCCCTGTGTAGCTAATTGTTCTTTTCAGATCTTGCAATTATGTTTAAATATTGAATAATTTCATTCATTTTTTATTTTTTATCATTTTTTTAATGTGTATTTATTTTTGAGGGAGAGAGACAGACAGACAGACAGACAAGAGTGCAAGCAGGGGAGGGGCAGAGAGAGAAGGAGACACATAATCCAAAGCAGGCTCCAGGCTCTGAGCTGTCAGCACAGAGCCGGACATGGGGTTCAAACTCACAAACCATGAGATCATGACCTGAGCTGAAGTCAGATGCTCAACCAAATGAGCCACCCAGGCGCCCAGAATTTGATCATTTTTAAATGGTAATTGTAGCACTCTTTCTTACAGTGTTTCAATTGGCAAAGAAAAAAAATTGTCATCCCATAACAGCAACAAAAAACTAGTAACGATTGTAAAGGACATTCGTCTGGAGAATAGAGAGGAAAGAACTCATATTAAACATATGTTGTAAACACTCAATAAATGCTAAATGACGATACTCATCTCATGTTCTAAAAATGCCATTGAGGTCTTTTGGTTATTTTCTTTGCTTCCAATATTGCATTCCAAAAACTGATTTTGTCATCTCCCTGGGTGCAGGTCTGTGAAAGCTACAGAGAGAAATGAGTAAGATATATGACACACATGTAAGAGTGATCAGCATTTCTATCTATTCTGTCTCTTATTTTATTTTTACCATATCCAGGGAAAAATGAATTTTGGAAGAAGACATTGGAAAAAATCTTATTATGTAATACAGTTAAACACCATGAGGGGAGGGTCCTGTGCTGTTGTTGTTTTCAACGTTTGGTCTCCAACACAAAGCATTGTGCCTTGCACACAGCAGTGCTCAATGAATATATATTGAAGAATGATTTGGGCAAAGGCACAGAAGTGTGTATCAGCCTGTTCCTCCTACCCAGTCTGAATATGAAGAGTTTCTTTTTCATGGAAGTAGCTATTTGTGCAGAATCTCCCTCATATTTCTCTTTATTAACTGCCAGTCACACCATACAAGTAGTGAACTAGAAAAGTGAAGCCCTTGAGTCCATTTACCATCATTGAACTTTATTATTAGAGATAATTGGAGATCCCATGGCTTTCTAGAGACAAAGCATTCTCAAATCACATATGGTTAACCCAGACTTTATTTATGTCTGGATATCTGCAAGTTGAACCAAAGTTCAGAATGTTGTTGTATCCAGCCATCAGGCCTGTGCACACACATCAGAGCCTGAGCCTTGTGTTTTGGGGACACTTGTGTTTTATAGACATTCAGCAGCGAGAAGACATTCAAGGACTTCTTCATTTCCCGTTAATACAGAATACAGAAAAAAAAAAAAACTCTAGACCTATACTTTCCACTAGCCACAAGTAGATATTAAATAATATTAAAGTGAAGTAAAACTAAACATTCAGTTCCTCAATCATTCTAGCCACCTTTCAGGAACTCAATAGCCATATATGCCTAGTGGCTACCATATTGAATAGTGAAATATGTAACATTTCCATTATCACAAAAAGTTTTACTGAATATTAACTACTCTGGAATGTATTATTTATATCACATTGCAGAAATTTTGAATTAGATACTCAATTCTGCACTTATTTCTTAACCAACCAATCATGGCTTTTATATCTTATATTTATCTAAGTGTCTAAGTTGTTCCTGTTTATATCTTGTTTGAGCAACAAATGTAAAGACTATTTCCTAATCAAGTCCAAATGAAATATACCAAAATAAAAGAGAGTACCTGTTATCCAAAACACAGAGTTACATTTCTGAAAATTGAATTTAAGTGGAGAGAAGTCCCATATGATTTGAAAAGTCTAAATTACAGATGATTTCTAAAGTATATTCAACTAATCAAATTACAGCAAAAGCTCAAATGAAAACCCAAAAGTGTTGCCAGATTAAATCTCTATCAGATCTGACTTGATAAATAACAAAGAATAATTTCTAACTCAAATACTGTTGTATGCAAATTAGATGGAAATGTGTTGCTGGAAAAGTTTAATTTTCTTAAATAAATCTAACTTTTCTCCCTTAGGCATTACTTCTTCATAAATTTTCTTCCTATATAGCAAATGCCAAATCCTTTCTAAATTATTTCAAATGTGTACTAATGGGAATTAAGTTAATAAGAACTTAACACATAATACAACCATGAAAAGCAATAAAGATAGACACTAGACTGTTTATCTGGGCAAAAACTCTATATACCATATGTGTTAAAATAAATAAGTGCATATTTGCATACATAGAAACACAAAAAAATATTCTCTCCTAATCGGTATACAAGGATCTCTAATATCCTCTAAAATTTCACTTACATTCAGGTAAATAATAGCAATTTTTTTTATTGAAGTGTGTATCTATATCCCTATTATATAATTTCTCCTTTGATCCCCAAACAATATACTATGATAATAATTAGCTTCTTGTTGTCTTCTAGTTGAGTAAAAGTATCCTCTTTTCTCTACCTCAGAAGCTGTTCAGGAAGTGAAGCAGCATCTAGTAAAGAGACAGAAATCAGCCCCAGGACTACCACAGGAAGGGACAAGCAAGGGCACTGGTTCTCGATTCCTCGGGCCGGCCAAGTCTCAATGTAAGTGTGAGAAGCAATGGAGGGTGGTGTAGTGGCCCATTCCTGGGTGGTCCATAGGCCAAGTGCAGACGGAAGGACATTGCTGTCCGGGAACACAGGGGTGGTTGGCAGACACTGGGGTATCCAGCCTGCCTGTAGGTCCTGTGTCCCATCCCCGTCTGCACTGCTGTAAGAGCCTTGAGACCATGGCTACTAATGCCAGCTTTTAAAATTCCCCAGGGTAAAATATATGTGCAGAATGTGATTCTAGCTGATTTTTAAGCCCAGGCATGTTGAATACAGTCTTAAAATAATTATTTCCATAGGACCTGACTAGGTATCCAAGTGTTCACCAGATGCTAGCAGCTAGATTTTGCAGGGGAAAAATTGCTAACTTAAGCTTCTTTTCATGATTCAGCAGAGGGTTTTAAGTAATAAAAGATCTGGAGATTTGTAAAATAAATAATTTCAGTGCAAATGGGAAAATTAAAATAATCTTATCATCTCCCATCATGTCTGTATGTACTTTCCTACCATTATCAAATTTCTCTTAATTGGGCCAAGTTTGTTTTTGTTTTGTTTTTTTTTCTAGCTGATACTTTATAGTTTTAAGTTATGAGCTGTAATGAAGAAATGATTCCTTTCAGATGACTGAAATGACATGTACTAAATTTTCCTAACAACAATCTAGGATCTGTGAAACAGAGCATGATGTAACAAATAACAGTTTTATTCATATTCATTATTGAATATATCCACAATTTAAAAACAACAGTATGCCAGGATTTCTTATTCCTTAATTTATCTCTTAGTAGAAGCAATTAAAATATAAAGCACATCATTACCTTTTGAACTTCAATTGGAAAAAAGATACCATTCATTTCTGAAGAGTAAACATTATTTCATAGTATCCCCAGCCATCCTATGCTTATTACCATTGCTTGGTCTTAAGTGTGACTTTTGGACACCCAACTCAATATTTCCTAATATTCAATAGTACAATGACTTTTCATAGTCTATTTCATTTTATTTAGTGATTTAAAAAAATAAATACTTAAGATTCCTCAGATTCTTACATTCTGCTCAAGGTGTACTTGAACAAAAAGAAAAAGCACGGCATCTGGCCTTAGAGTTAATGCCACATGACCACATCCTGTCTAGAATAAATTCATTCAGAATTTTTGAAGAAATGCAAATACATTAATGATTTTCCTTAGGTATCACATTTTTACTACAGGTACCTCTAATTGTTTTGGCTGGATTCCATCAAAGCCAGATGTTAATCAAATGAAATATTTATAATGCAAAACCATTAAATAAAAAATATATGTTCATTTAAGCAACAGCTTATAGGACTCAAACCAATCGTGTATTTTGGAAAAGCTGATGAAGGAGGTATGACTCTGCTACGTTCATAATGTCAGGGTAAGGCTCTGAAATCAGTCCAGAGAAATTTTATAATCGTTGCAATCAACCAGAGGCTCAGCTTCTGGATTTCTTGTAACAAAATCTTGCTGCCAAGGACATTGATGGGCTCACCCAGTAAAAAATTACAATAATAATGTTAAACTAAATCATAAAAATGCAGGAGGTGGTTATTATAGGGCAGAGGAGAGGAATTGCTTGTAAAGTTATGGTGAAATATCAAAAATACACTTTATTGGACTTTTTAAAAATTAAACTTTGTTTTTAAATGAGGGTGCAAAAGCAATAAAATGTAGAGGTTACTCAAAAATGAATTCATTCGATCGTCAACAGCAATGATTCAAGCAAATGAAAATAGAAATTACATTTATTCAACAGAGTCATCAAGTCAGCAGTCTCAAAGCTTATATATGATAGTTTTCTAATAAAAATAAGCAGTTGAAAGTCATTTTTAAGAAGGAATTTTGACAGAAAAAAGAATAAAGAACTTTTTGAATGTGTCTCTTCTTAGTGAAAATGAACTTGGTTTGTGCCTAATTTCACATAGTGTAAAGCTCTAAATATTTTGTGTGGTTTTAAAGTTCTGTGAAAAAAATTCATTTGAAAGGAATGTAGAAAATAACCAAAAAAGTGTAAATATGAAAACCATGATAAACTTATAGTTAGAAAAATGGAAATAGAGTTAATCTGCTGTGTGTCCTTCAAAGGCTTATTTATTTTGAGAGAGACAGAGAGAGCGTGAGCAGGGGAGGGGCAGAGAGAGAAAGAGAGAATCCCAAGCAGGCTCTGCAGGGTCTGCTCGGAGCCCAATAGAAACTGAGATCATGACCTGAGCAGAAATCAAGAGTTGGACTCCTAACCGACTAAGCCACCCAGGCGCCCCTTAAAATTATTTTTAAGTAATCAGGATTTACCCTTCGGATCATCTTTTTACTTTCTGAAAATATAGATTGCTGAATCATATGTCACAGACATTTTGGTAGATAAATTCCATATTTCCTTCAAGTTAAATAATATATATCTCTAAGTGACAATTATCATAAAAATAAACTCCTTTCACTCATTATAATACCTGATGTGCCTTACACACAGTAAGCACTAAAATAGTGTGAATTAAACTGAATTATTTGTACTTTATGTTCAGAGACTAATGTGTCTCTTGGATTCACACTAGCGAGGTGTCTCACACATGGGAATTAATGAGCTACATCTGTAACCAAAAATATCCATGGAAAACGTGCTGAATTGATCCATATCTGTTTTATTAATCAAGCCCACTACAGAAGGGCTTTCTTGTGGTTGTACTATATTTTGGAGATAAATAGAGTGGGGAAACCACAGTTCAATTTAGAAGTTGTGTGAAACATTGAAGAATGTGGGGTTTTATATTATATGACAGCAATAAAGTCCAATCCTTGATGGCTGTAATTCTGATTTATAAGTATATAAATATCCTATATGTTTAATTTTAACTTCAGAACATTATAACAGTGGTGAAGAAGACTCTATTTAATATGGAATTTACTTCTTACTGACACCCTCTTCCTTGTTTTTTCTTTTTAAATAAAAATGTTTGGGGTTTGTTTTGTTTTGTTTCTTAAAGTTAACTTGGTATGAACAGCTTTTAGCTGAAGCAGATGGCTGAAAGTCAGAAGCCCCAGATTCTATCCTTGATTCTCCTACCAACTGGGAATGTGGCCTCGGGCAAGTCATGAGAGTAAATCTACAATAACAGGGGTAATAATGCCTTACATATGTATGGTGCTTCATGATCTAACATAGCACTTTCACCTACAATATCTTATTTAATCTTCCACCCAGTCTCCTAAGAGGAGTATGGCAGTTATTAACAACCTCCATTACAGAGAGTAGAAATCTGAGACCCAGAGACACTAAATCACTCGTTCATAGTCACTTCAATATCAAATGTCAGAGCCGTGACAGGCACACAAGATTCCAAGCTGGTCTTTGTCTTTTTACATCTGCACCACACTGCCGCCCTCTGGTGCCTCCAAAGCTGAAATGACAAGAGACGCACTGCCCAATATGGTAGCCATGAGCCACATGTGGTGATTGAGCACTTGAAATGTGGCTAGTCCCAGGTGGAATGTATTATGAGTGTAAGATACACGTGGGATTTCTAAGACTTTGAATGGAAAAAAAAGTAAAATATCTCAATACTTTTTATATTGATTGCACATTAAAATGATAATAATTGGGATATCTTTCTTAAGTTAAATAAAACAGTAAGTTAATCTCACCTGTTTCTTGTAACTTTTTTAATGTGGCTACTAGAAAATGTGAAGTAATATATGTTTCTCATTGTTTCTATTGTTTGAATGGTTCACATTGTTTCTATTGGCCAGAGCTGGACTAGAGAATTCCATTGTTCAGAGTTTTCACAGTACGAGGCTTGTTTATGCACCTGTCTTGATGTGGCTGAGACAAATTTCAAAGATTCTGTCAAACATAGAGCAATGCAGATTTGCGGCAATAGTTTGGTCATTTTCATATATCTTCCACATGCAGGGGAAAAATCAGACTTTATTAGTTGATGCCTCAAATTGCTCATTCATTGAAAAGGGTCATGTTAGACTTGCTGGATGCTTGAAAGGCTTACAGTAAAAGTGACATGGAAAGAACTATAAATTATATTTATGACTCTGTAGCACACTTTATTTTAAAATATGTTCCCATTAAACATTATGAGTGAATGAGACATTGGAGTATTAGGTGATACAGGCAATGTAAAATAGTAATTATATATAAATTTATTATAAAATATAGTATATTTTATTCCCCCTACCAACTCTTTAAGACATTTTATATATAATCCCTAAAGAAGTAGCTTACTCCCATTTTGAAAAATCTAACAGAAAGTCCTCAGAAAAAAATGGGTTCTTATTTGGGAGAAAAGTATATATTATAGTAAAAAATAGCCCAGATCACTGAAAGTTAACATCTACCTGGCATTGATTATGTGGACTCAGCACTATGCTGAGAGTTAGACCAAGATTATCTCATTTGGGGATTTGAAAATTAGCAAAAGGGAGCAGAAGCTAAACTCTTAACCATTGCTGCTTCTTACTGCAATGCTATTTGAAATCACAGTGCAACCTATCACAGAAGTTAAAATATTTGGAATTGAGTCCATTTAATTCATTTCAACCCCACAAATGTTTATCAATGAAACATACTGGAACAGGAATAGTTCTAGATATTGAAGGAGTATTGGGTAATAAGACCAGAGCTCTGCCCTCAAAGAGTACACAAGTTGGTAGACTTGTGAACAATGTTTTTGAAAAATACATACTTACTTACAAGATTATATGAAGGAGGAGTTACTCTTCACTTTCTAAAGGTAGTAATAAAATTTTTTGTTACTTTCTTTATGTTACAATATGTTTCTATATCTTATAACAGAAATCTTTATAGCACTGCTCCCAGTGTGTGCCTATTGTTTACAATGCAAAGGTTTCATGTTAAAAAAGAAAGAAAGAAAGAAAAAACAAGGGTACCTAAGGCTCAGTCGGTTAAGCATCTGACTCTTAAGTTTGGCTCAGGTCATGATCTCATGGTTCATGAGTTCCTGCCTGCTGAGTCAGGCTCCACGCAGACAGTGTGGAGCCTCCTTGGGATTCTCTTTCTCTCCCTCTCTTTCTCTGCCCCTTCCAAACCTGTACTCACTCTCTCGTGCTCTCCCTTTCAAAATAAACATTAAAAACAAAACAAAACAAACCCACCCCCCCCAAACAATGTGGTATGAATTTTAGACGTATGCTTTGCTCTATATATTATATCCATTTGAAGGAAACTGGGTTGAAATTACCTCAAATGTTTTCTAGAAAAAGGAGGATGAAAATGAACAGAAAAGGGCTTAAATCAAAATGGCACTGAAAATCACAAAACAGTGAAAACTAAAGAATTCTATAACTTTTATTACAATGATAGTAATATGTTACCTTTGAAGGTAGAGATTAAAAATTGTGTAACTTAGCTAATTATATATTAATTTTTAAAAGAAGGTTTCAAAATATAATGTAGAACTTGTTGCCAATTTCTTGCTCACCTAGAATAAAAGAAAAATAGCCAACTGTGCGTGGCAGAATTTTAGATATCTCTATGTCTTTATTTATACTTTTCTATAATAATTCCAGAATAAACATGCATTCCTTTTATAATAAGTAAAAAGTAAACTTTTGTAATCAACTCCAAAATTGACTGCAATCAAGAAAGGTAAAACATCGCGAGGAGTGAAATGCAAATTTTGTTCTCAATCACAAAATTTTGAAATAATAATACATTTCATAGGTTCTCCTTTCAGGGGTTATTGCCCTTCCTTTGATTCAAGATAAAGCAACCTGTGGACTATTCAAATTCTCTAGACAAGAAAGGTGAAAATTGAGTTAGGTTTTCTAGATTTTCTTGAGAAAGTGGTTTAGCCTCTACTGTGAACACAAGTGTAAAGATCAAGGTTATAATATGAACTATAAATTGTTATTGCAGCAATCAGAAAAGCAGAGCATCTTGTAAGATGTACCTCTTCCAACTTGAAACAAATTGGCCATCCATCATTTTCAATGGTATCTGCTTAAAACTGGCCATTAGTTCTTAGTCCTGGAGATGTGTAAAATGTCATGTGGGAATATGTCATATAATAACCTCTTTGAGCTGGATAGGGTCTCAGTGATCCTAAAAAGTGAAATGTAGAGCTATTCTAAGCATCCCAATTAAAAATTCATGGAGAAATATTTAGTTTGATAACTTCTTTTATGGAAACAACACTAAAATTTTACTATAAAGAAAACTAAGAAATGAGCTCTGTGTGCCATTTAATCATTAAATCATAAATTCACAGACCATTAGAGCTGAAAGGAGATGTCTAGATTATCTCATCCAATACCATATTTTGCAGATGAGAAAACTAAGGAGCAGAAAAATTAATTTCTCAGGAAACAGTGAAATCACTGAAAAATATCACAAAGAATCCAAGAATTTCTGGAAACTTACTTAGGAAGAGCTAGGTATTCCAAATCCTACCAGAACTTTAAAATGTGAGTTTTTAGTTTGGTGGTGGGCACTCCTGTACAAGGAAGGAGAGATGCTAGTATTGACTAATATCCATATAATATGTGAAAAGCACATTCATAGTGAATTCTTATACAGTAAAAATAAAAAACAGACCAGATCATTCACTCATGACTTAGCTTCCTTTCTTCTGTGAGTCAAATAACTGAAATGAGGTTTTCTTTGCCACTTTTCAGACACAAATAATCTATTATCATGAGAAACTTGCTACTTCCACAGTTTCTGATAGACCAAAGAATAATGTGACATTCATTCCTCAAGTTAAAAAAGAAAGACTGTCAAAAGCCTCCTGATTTTATGCATTTATGAAAAATATTCTTATAATAAAATTTTATGTATTAAAAACATATTTCTCTCATATTAGAAATATATACTTACTATACATTATGGAGATCATCCTGGAACAAGTAAATATTAAGGCTCTTTTTTCAAGTTCAATGTCTGGCCAAGAAATAGAAATAGTAACCCTTGATTTTAAGGAAAATAGAACAGTACATGTGTTTCTTTTTTTTAATAGTTTATTTTCAAGTTGGTTTCCATATAACACCCAGTATTCTTCCTCACAAGTGCTCCCCTCCATGACCATCACCCCCCTTCTCCTTTCTCCCTCCCCCATCAGCCCTCAGTTTGTTTTCAGTATTCAAGAGTCTCTCATGATTTGCCTCCCTCCCTCTCCCTAACTTTCCCCCCCCTCTTCCCCTTCCCATGGTCCCTTGTTAGGTTTCTCCTGTTAGACTATGAGTGAAAACATATGGTATCTGTCCTTCTCTGCCTAACTTACTTCGCTTAGCATGACACCCTCCAGGTCCATCCACTTTGCTACAAATGGACAGATTTCATTCTTTCTCATTGCCAAGTACATGTGTTTCTATTGTCATCTATAAAATAGTAGACTCTCATAAAATTGTTTAATGATTAAATTAATAGTATATGTAAAATGGTTAGTGCAGTACTTGGTGCACAGTTAATATTCAGTAAGTGTCAGCTATTGGTACTAGTAGTAATATTATTATTATTTGGACATGGCAATTCCTCCACATACACACTGCCCTCAATCAAACCGAACTCTTGTGATTCCCCACACTGTTTCATGGTCCCATGCCCCTGCACATGCTGATCTCTCTTTTTGAATGTCCTTCCCTTGCTTCTTCTGCTGAACTCCAACCCATCACCCAAAGTTCGGCCCTGGAGCCTCCTCCTGTTTGGTATCTTCCCTAATCCCTTCACCTGCGGTAGTTGCACTGATCTGTTTCCCAGGGTACCCTGCACATATGCCTCTCCTGGCAATTGAGAATGTGACTTTTTTTAACTGGATCCTCCCTCACTTGCAACACACACACACACACACACACACATGCATGCACACACAAGCACATGCACACGCACACACATAGGACTGAAAATGCATCACTCCTTTTTTTTTTTATCCCTGTAGAAATATCAATTGAGTAAACCAACTCCTGTATAAAAAGATGGAAGATTTTTTTTTTCCTTCATGAGTAGGGATTGGGCTAGAATGTGTACCTAGTGGCCTCAGTTTTGAGGGGGAAATTGGGTAAGGGTGGGAAAAGCTGGGAGATGCGCCTTGGCAGCCCTGAGACCTGGCTCGGCCACAAGCCTAACCCTGTGGTCTTAAGCGAATCATTTAACTTCTCTGGACTCAGTTTCCTTCTCAGAAAAATGAATGGGTTGTGCAAAATATTCTCTGGGGATCCACCCAATGTCAACATTTATATGATGCTAAACATTGATTTATCTCAGTGGTTCTCAAGCTCTAGCAGACATCAGAATCATCAGGAGGGTCTTGTTAAAACACTAATTTCTGGTCAGCGGTCTGAGATGGGGTACCAGTTTTTTGCATTTTAACAAGTTCCCATGTGATGCGGAAGCTGCAGGTGGAAGGACCACATTTTGAGAACAACTAATTAAGCTTCTGATCTTGTGACACTGTCCTGTAGTCACCTGGCTGAGAGCACTCCTGATAATGCAAATTCACAATAGGATGAAGGCACGTGAACCCAGGCATCTGTGAGGCTACCATCAGGAGGACTGAGAGCCTGTGGGTGAGTTCCAAGGAGAGGACACAGAAGGCAAACATTACTGACCATAACAGTTTTGTTAAAGGCCTACCTTATGGGGAAGAGGCAGCCTGCGTTCACAATGCTGCATGCAAGGCACAGAAAATAAGATTGCAGGGTTTGACCCATCCACTGAAACCAGCTGCTGATCGTCACAATGGATTACAGTTGCCATCTAGTGATGGTTTTGAATTATTGCATCTAGAGACAACAATGAAATCCTGCTTTCATTTGGACACTGCTTTTTTGTTACAAAACTATGTTCAAGCTGAGAACCCCTAAGAATAAGCTCTAATGTTCTCTGGTATTGTTTACATTTGTATCTACATACAAAAAAATAAACACATATATAGCACTTACTATGTACTAGGCACTGCTCTGATACTTTATATATGTTCAGTTATACACAGCAACCCAATGAGATAGATACAATTATTATCCCCATTTTCCCAGAAAGGAAATATAACTACAATGTACAAAAAAATTAAGAAACTTGCCTGAGGCTGCCCAACCAGTACTGTGTACAGCTGGAATTGAACATAGACAGCTCCTGGAGAGAGATGACTCCAGCCAGCCTCTCTTACACTGGCAACTTAAAATAGTTACCAAAACAACTGTTACCTATAAATAGTTACCAGGTCCCAGGTCAATATCTGGGGGGAAAAAACTCATAAAACAAACACCGAATCAATGAGTTTTTTCTGATTCTTCCAAATGAAATCAATTCATGTGAATAAAGAAATGCTTCTACCACACAAAGACACTGTCATGTAACAAAAAGATCAACAACTTGGAATTAACTTCTAACTTGTTATGCAACCTTGGACAACTTGCTTAATTAACCTCTCTGGGCTCCACTTTCTTCATCTATAAAATACCAAAAAAAGCAGTTTACATTGTTTTGGAATTCTTTAGAACCAGAATGGATTTTACTAGTTAGAGTTATCCAGTGTATATGATCACAAGAGCAAATGTGGAGGCAATGGGCAATGACCAGACTGTTTTTTTCTTAAATGGTCCTACATGTGGGTAAGGAGCCAGGACAGAAGATCTGATCTTCTGATCTACTGTCCAGCAGTGTTAGCAGTAAATAATAACACTCATGGCATTTGCAGTGAAGTAAAGAGCTCACCCAGGAAGATAAATGCTTCACTTCTCTTCCCAGATGCACTTGCCTGTGTGCCTGAACTCTGCACCCCTGCATATTCCAGCCTCCCAAAAGTCCTTACCAAAGAGCAGAAAACTCATATCTTTGCTGGTGGATTGAGGTTCAACACCCCTCATTTCAAACTCTGTTATCAGAGATTTGCTTGGATTTAAAAACCTGGTCCTTGCTAATCCTTTTATCTTCTTATCTAACACTTCCATTACTAAACCACTTCTTACCTCAATAAGCCAAACACTACAGAATGCTTACCAAAACAAAGTACTAACGGTTTCTTTGTATTGTGTATGTATAATATGCTAAGATATGCTGATATAAAGATTCTTGATAATGAAGGAAAATAAACATGTAGACAGAGCTCAAGGAATAAAAGGTAAAAATTAAAATACAGTAAAGTAAAATATCACTATCTCACTGTAATAGATTTTTATCTCATTCCAAGTACAGTAAAACCTTGGATTGCGGGTAACGTGTTCTGCGAGTGTTCTGTAAGACAAACAAACATTTCTAATAAATTTTAACTTGATAAATGAGTGATGTCTTGCAATACGAGTAGTATGTGACACTGAACATCACATGAACACAAATGAGCCAATGGTTCTCTCTCTCTCTCTCTCTCTCTCTCTCTCTCTCTCTTTCACTGCAGGATTGTGGATTGTCTCCTATACTCGGATGGTCAGTCTCAGGCCATGCTATTTGGCAGAAATCAGTGATTTTTCAGAAAGTTAGAAGATGCCCACAACTGGCACTAGTGTATTTTTTATCGCTTCAAAGCATCTATGGACAGTCCTTTGCTTTTCCATACAAGAGTAAGCCTAGGAAAGCTCTGCTTCATTCTAGGGTACCTGCCTGCAGTTATAGACCCTTTCCTCTGCTGCCTTATTGCCAGTTACATTAAGTACAGTATATGGCAAGAGTTTATTAATATTGTACTGTAGTGAACATCTGTTTAAGCCTTTACACTGGTCCTTAAGCAGAAAAAGATTCCACTGAGCCAATAGATAGCAGTGGTTTTGTTAGTGATAGTGAAAGTCATCCTACACAATAACCCTCCTCTCTCTTGTCTCCCTCACACCAGTCACTAAGGGTTTCAAAAGTAAGTGCAGGTTAATTTGTTTATTTTTATTTATATTTTATATTTTGTTTGTTATTTGGTATTATTTTACAGTATTGTAATCATTTTTATATGAATATTTTGGGGTTGTGGAACAAATCATCTGACTTTCCATTATTTCTTATAGGGAAATTTGGTTGATATACAAGTACTTTGGATTACTAGCATGTTTCTGGAATGAATTATGCTCTCAAACCAAGGTTTTACTGTATTTGCATATATTTAATGATCACAGCAAACTCAGAATTAGGATCGGTAAGTTTTATTATCAACTTTATTTGAGAAATGAAGGAAACTGAAACAAATTTTAAACAGCTTCAAAAAAAGAAGTAAATAATTGAGGGTCTATATATTCCAATTTTTAGTCTATGCTTACCCCACAATTATAGTTTCTTTTAACAACAAAACCTTGACACAAGATGACTACCCTCTGATACTTTGAATTAGAAAGATTAATTAGAAGATTAATTAGGTCTTAAGCATAGTGGAAAGTCTATATTAATTAACTGAACAAATGTGTGTTAAGAATCTACTGTGTGCCTGGCACTGTTTTAAGTTTAGGGGATTTAGGGGTGAAGGAGGTCAGAAATGACATTCCACCTTCAGAGCTTACATTCTATCTTATTGAAGAGAAGACAATAAACTAGAAAACAAATAAATATGTAATACTGTGTTTGGTAATAAAGAAAAATCATGACCAGGGGAGTTGAGAGCATTGCTTTAAATCAGATGATTAGGGCAGACCTCTCTGAAGAGGTGACATTTGATCACAGGTCTGAAGGAGGCCAATTTAAGCAAAGATCTGAAAGGGAGTTCAGGCAAAGAGAGAGAAGTGAGTGGAAAGTCCCAGGGTTGGGAGCCAGCTGGGCTTGTTCCAGAATAGCAAGGAGACCACTGGCCAGAGCACAGTGACTAACAAGATGGTGTCCGGTAATAGGGCAGGGCCATAGTATGCATGCCTTGCAGGCTGTGGAGGCAACTCAGAGTTCACAGGAACTTTGGTAGGGAGGCACGGGGAGGGTGTTGACAGGGTGTCTTTAATGGTCTACCTTTTAAAATCATTATTCTGGTTTCCATGGGCAGATTAGACCCGGGCAAGAGTGGAGGCAAGGACTCTAGTTAAGGTACTATAACAACAGTCCAGGCAAAATATGATTGGTGCCTTAGTAATAGTGGCTCAGGATGTGTCTTTACAGAGAGGTCCTAAAACTTGTGATGTGTTGGCTATGTGAGAAAAGGATATATCAAGAACATCTCTTAGGTATCTAAAATAGTCCAGTTCATAGAAGCAGAAATAGAATGGTGGTTTCCAGGGATGGGGCGGGGGGGGGGGGAGGGGGAGAAGGAAATGGAAAGTTGCTCTCAAATGCATAAAAGTGTCAGTTATGCAAGATGAATAAATTCTAGAGATCTACTGTATCACATTGCACTCACTGCTAACAATACTGTACTATACCCTTAAAAATTTATTAGGATAGATCCCATATTATCTGTTCTTACCACGGTAAAAAAAAGAAAGAGAGAGAGAGAGAGAGGAACAGAGGGAGAGACGGATAAAGGAAGGAAGGAAGGAAGGAAGGAAGGAAGGAAGGAAGGAAGGAAGGAAGGAAAACAAAATATTGTTGCTGTCCAAATAATATCACACTTTAAAAACTGCGATAACTCTGAGAAACTATTTTCTAGGAAAATGAAATTAGTTTTTCAACATTATCTTGTGAATCATACAATGTCATTTAATCATAGCTTACCTCAAAAATTAAATTTGAAACGTTATTATGAATTTACCAAAAAATTTTTAAATTTAAAAAAGGGTTACATAAACTCTCAGAATTTGATGGGGGGAAAAAAGAATATCTCCTAAGCTTTGAGTCCGAGCAACTGGTTAAGTAGTAATATCATTTTCCAAAATAGGGAAGCCTGAGATTGAATTAGTTTTCCAAAGTTCGTAACCCTCTAATTATATTAGTTAATATGATTTCAGAATGTTAAATTTAAGAATCTTTAAGCTATATTATCACTTTTGAAAGAATGAGCCATGTATAGACAATGATACTCTGCTACCACATGGAGCCTGCTCTGAGACAGAATTCTGAACCAGACAATCAGCCTAAGCTGGTGTGATGTTTCTAAATGTTCTTTTGTAAAAGAGTTTCAGAGACCCATGACTAGAGAATTATGAAATCATGCCTTCTGTTTAGGACATGTTTATAAATACAAATAATGGAAGCATAGCTCTCCACGTTCTCAAGAAGTACAAGGTAAAAGTCCACAGTTCATTTCAAAGGAATGTTAAATATCGGCCTGAGATTTCAACTCTTGAGAAAGAAATGTTACAGTGGAATCAGGGAGGAAATGTACTGGGTTTGTGAGCCAGTGGCTCTTTTGTGGGAACCACAGTCTTGAAAACGCAGGCAGCTGTGTTGTACTGAGACTGGCCTCAAAGGTTTGGGGACAGTGTCATCACATCATCCATGCATGATTGATAACAGCAAGAAAACACTTTTGGAGTACAAAGACTTAGCCAACGTCACCAGTAAATCTGGGATGGAGCCAAAACTGAGTAAACAGTTTTTAGATGGACACAGAAATTATTTGATTCATATGCAGAAAAAACTAAAGGGACACAAATTCCAAGGAAATGTAGTTCCTTTATCAGGCCCCACTTATATAGAGAGAACAGCTTCTTTTCAACATTTTACCTTGTCTGATGGATACTAATGAGCTATGATCATTTATGTAGAAGAAGAACAATGAAATTTAATAGTATATAAACTATATAAAGACAGAGGCCTGTCTTCTTTATTGTTGTGTCTCCAGCAATTGGCACTGTACTTGTCACACACTTAGCAGTGAACAAATCTTCACTGAATGAATGAATACACAAACGCCTAAATAAATGATTAAAACTAAGGAAGGAAAGTAATCTTTTCTTTCTATTTGTATAAAAAAGCCATGTTGTCAGGTGAAACATAATCAAAATTACAATCATTCTTGTCTAACACACTCTTTTCCTCTGGTGTAGCAATTCAGTTCTCACTGCCTACATAGTTATATCATTCACTGATGCTGACTGAGTATTAACAGATCTTTATCTCTATCTTTCACCAGTTTTTATATGGTCTACGTTTCCCACCTATTCTCCGTACTCTTTGGTGAGGGGATTACCAACCTGAAGAGCTCAACAAAAGGTTGAATAATTGACAGGCTGCAGCCCCAGAACTTGATTTTTTTTTGACCACTCTGTCAATTCTAAGATTTTTAGATCTATGTCTAAGACTCTAATTTGCCTTAAGCTTACATCAGTTTATTCACCTTTACCACTTCTGAGCTCCTGCTCAAGGACAGCATTTTTTCCATTGTCATTATTCTATCTGGCCATAGCTATTGAGTAGCTATGGATGGATATGAGTAAAGGGAGAAATATAAGAACTCAAGAAGGAATTAAATGGGATTCACCTTTTCCAGACCAAGCCCTCTATAGGAAAGTATTGGAAACCTCATCTACAGCATAGACTGGCCTGGGATACAGTCTGGGTGTTAGAGGCTGTTGGCACTCAGCCTTGAGTAGATGAGTATGAACCTGTCCTGTATCAAATGTTCTTCGAGACCTTGCATCTAAGCTCTTTTAGAAATGTATATAAGTCATTCTAAAGTGAGAAAATTAACAGGATACATTCTAGTAGAAAGCCAAGGACAGATAATAAAATAAATCTTTCCCATCTCCCTTTTTGATGACATTACACTTTAAAAATAGGTACAGGGTAGAGCCCAAGGGAGGAATTTCAGTAAGGCAAATTTATTTACAAGTAGAATTTCTTCCAGGATACAAGAGCCTTTGGCACACATTGGTTGGCAAATTCTTCCTAAAAGGTAAAAGCCATTTTTTTTGGCACGTTTTAAATGACACTTAAGAGTGTCAGGCAAACCTTCCAAACCGTAGCCAAAAAGCAAGTTTATCCAAAACACACAGCATCCCCAGCCAGCTCAAGATCAACAAAAAAAGTTAGGCCTAACCACTACAGAATGTTAATTGTGAAACATAATTCCATGATATTTATGGCTCCATAAACTGGGCAAAGCTACTGAGTATTAAGAAGTACTCTGCAGTGGGGCAATTGCTTATACTTGATGCTATAACATGTGCTATGTTAAAGAGAACCACAGTTGGTCACACTCTATCCATTAGAACATGGTTTTCTACTTTTAGTGGGCCTAAAAATCAACTGGAGCAAGCCTGTAGAAAAATGTGGATTTCTGGTCTGGTCCCCAAGCCTATCTAGTTAGACTCTGTGGGGGGAGGGGGGGGCGGAGGGGTGGAGACTGGGAAAAAGGAAGCCCAGTGAGTAAGATGCATATGGTCTGTAAACCACACACGGATCGAGAATCACTTGCACCAGAATCTGAAGTTAATGCCTGAAAATTGGGATTCTCCATGCAACTCTTTCATCCTTGCACCCAGCACTGACACTAGCATCTGGGAGATATTCAATGAATTTTTAATGAATGAAAAGCAGTTAACATTTGTGGATGCCAGGTGATGTTCTAAGCATTCTGCACATATTAACTCATTTAATCCTCACATAAAGGGACTATTATTAGGCTTGACACTTGCTAGGCACTCTGCCTGCACACTGTCCAGAGTGTCACATGGCTGGCTCCTTTGTTACATTCAATTGCCACCTCCTCAGAAGAGCCCCCCAACCCTCCGACTGCCTGTCTAAAGTTGCATTGATCCCACTCCAATCTAATCACAAGATCCGGTTCCTTTTCTCTATAGCTCTTGCCTCCATCTAAAACTATCTGATTTGGTTTATTGCCTGGGTCCCTCCATACAACATAAGCACCAAGAAAACATGAATCTTGCAGGTCTTATCTGTCACCACATCTCCAATACCTAAATCACAGTAGACACCAAAGAAATATTTGTTAAGTGTGTGAATACATTTGACAAATGCATAATAAATGCAAAGTAAAGGACTTGTGTTTGCTATATAATTTTTTAGTTCTCTCAGAGATTCTAAACTTTATTATGCTAAGTGTAAAAAGCAAACCCCAAAATGTCCTCAAAATAATTCCCTAATCTCTGTCCCAGGTCATAGCATGGAAATGAGAGAAAGGGAAAACTAAGTAAAGGTAAAAATGGAAATATTGGATAGATTTCTCACTCTATGGCTTCAATATTTTGTTTGAAATGAACTCTTAGGACATCAGACACCCCCATGTTCAAACATAAGTAGAAAACACATTCCAAGATCAAATGTACATGATTTTCTTAGATTAACCTGTTTTTCTTGGCCACACAATGACTGCTTTACTAGTTCCGAAAGCTGTATCTGCATGACACCAAAAGAGGTAGTTAGATCAATGAAACTCAAGCCAATTACCTCAATAGTAAAAAGAATGGATATACCAATTCATTCCAAATGGCAAATGTGTCAGAATCATTGATTTTACCCTGTGCCAACAAAATCAAAATCAGGAACTGACTGTAGACTAAGGAGAGAAAAAGAAACTCCTTTTAAATGGATTTCTCATACAGTATGGCTCAAAACCATGGTTTCTTTGAAAGAAGCCACTTGCCAGTTGACTTCATATCAATGCTAGCCAAGTCCCTGTAGGATTCTGACCATGAAGGATCTAAATGATCTCTTCTTTGTGTATGGCATGGGTCTCAGACAAACAAGAGCTAGAGCTGAGGGATGGCTGCTGAATGAAGCTTTTTGTTCCAAGTAATTTTTACCACTTCTACTAAAATGCCAGACAGTGAATGTTGTCGGTTGATGTTGTTGGATAGAACATACTCAAAAGCAACTAGAAACTTAAAAAAAAAAAAAAAAGGAAAGGAAAACTATTTTGGGGGGAAAGATATTTGGGGAATATCTTTTCACTGTGATCATGCAGGAAATTAGCCAGACCTGGGTTGGTTTCATTAGTCATCTCAGAGAATGTGGATAGATCTTGGGAAAATCATTCCATATTTGAGGAATTGCTGATCCCAAATCACATTCATTTCAGTCAGTCATTGGGGCTTAGTGTGAAACTTGGAAGTACCAGAGTAGATGTGGGAAGGGGTGGAGGAAGCAATGTGACCAATAGTTGAGGACTATTCTTACTACAGGAAGGCGAAGATCCTTTGCAAAGACTTCACCTAGGAAAAATTTTGCTGCCACAACCCCCCACCCCACAATCAAGGAAGATTGAATCAGAATATTTTAAAAGATAAAGAGGAATTTCTTTTCATTCTAAAAATTTCCAAGTGCAATCTCATCAAAAACAAAGATACTTTCTATGTTCACTACCCAAGCCCTCAAAACCATCTGGGTTAACTCAAAGCCAGGTTTAGCATGTTTTGTTTTCCATCTTGTGAGCAAAACATGATTTGGATTACAAATTTCTCTGAGGTTCATGCATATAGCTGAGAGACTCTGTCATTTCCTTATCAGAAGCAACAGGAGAAATTCCAAGTATGAGGAATCACAGAGATTTATTGCCTCAATTCCCAGCCTGACACTTGGCTCAGCACAAAGTCTAAGCGGCCAAAAAGAAGTCCTTTACTAAGGTATGAAAGGAGCTGGCTGCTTGTGAAGTCCAGATTTGGGAGTGACACAAACGGGGGTTTGGGTTTTTACACAGCCAGCAAAACCTAGTCTGTTTGAAGTTGGATCAATTGATTTCTTGAACATTTCAAATAAGCAAAATTCTGCAGGAAATGGAAGCCAGATGCATTTTTAACTCAGGAGATCCTTGGAAGACAGGCAGAAAATAATCAAACAACATCCTCTAGTTTCATTTTGGCCCTCCTCTTAGACTTACTCTCCAAAACTATACATCCCTACATGATGTAGAGACAATGAATGAATAAACTTGGGGAAGGGGAAGAGTAGAAGTTTACTTTTTAAATAATTTAAATATATTTAAATAATAATTTTAAATTTAGTCACATGTTAATTTTATTAAATTAAAAAAGAAACAGTATGTGTTTGATATAAATGTATATCAATTTTAAAATATTGCATTATTTGGAAGAGGATCCGAAACATTTTAGGAAGCGTCTGTTGTAAAGCAGGCACTGTGTTGGCAACTTTCACAATAACCCTCTGAGGTAAGTTTTTATTTATTCTCACGGTACACAAAAAGAAACTGAGGCTTACTGAGATTTACTGATTTGCCAGACGCCACAATGATTGAGAACAGAAAGGCTAAAGTAGATTTTTAAAAATGGTTTTCCTTTTAATGTTTTTATTTATTTTTGAGAGAAAGAGACCAAGTGCAAGTAGAGGAGGGGCAGAGAGAGAGGGAGACACGGAATCTGAAGCAGGCTCCAGGTTCCTAGCTGTCAGCACAGAGCCCTGTGAGGTGCTTGAACTCATGAACCGCAAGATCATGACCTGAGATGAAGTCAGATGCTTAACTGACTGAGCCACCCAAGTGCCCTTAGATGGACTTACCAAAGGAGTCCCCAACTGATACTCAGGATTGAAATCCACATGGAAAGAATCTGATTTCTGAGACTAAGTTTCTTCTACACTAGCTATTACTAGTTTCTACCTCCTGGTGCATGGTACAGAAATAAATTGGCAGCTGGTTTTAAAGTTGGAACTACTACGTCAGGAGTACTTGGCAGTTGAATGCATGCCAGAAGTACCACCAGCCAAGTAAGCTCATGCAACTTTCCCCCAGGAACTCTGAGAGGAGAAGGAAGGGGTACTCTCTTCTTTCCAATAAGCTTTGGCATCAGACATTTAAAGAAAATATAAGAAACATGAAAAGAAGAAAACAGATTCACCCTGCCACGCCTAGCTGCTACCTTGTTAACACCTTGTTCTTTGTACTTGTGACTTTCACAGAAGATGAAATATTTCTTTCCTCTTGACTTCACATATGCTGTCCAGAAGCCCCCAGGTTTCCTGGAACTTTTGTTAAGAATTCCAGATACCCCAGCAATAATTTTCAGACACCAAGCTTTGGTTGACAGAGAGCAGATACAACCAATGTCTGGGGATTTTCCCTCCGCTTTCTTCTACTTTTTCTTCCAGTGAAACTGTCCTATTATTGGTTTTGATTTATTAATTACGATCATACTTTCTTTTCCAGAAACCTCATTTGCAAGACAAAGAGAATAAACATAGTAATGAATAGTCATCCATGGTATTTTGTTAGTTCTTCTCGGCTCTTCCTTTTGAACTGTCTACTGTTTCTTGGCCACTTCTGTGTCAGTAAAGAACATCATGGACATAGGATTTTTTATGTGTATCTATGTTAATCAGGCCCACCTCTAATATTTGTGATGCTTTGGGAAAAAGTACAAATGGAGTCCCACATACCATACATTTAAATCTTTAAAAGTTATGAATCAAGCCAACTGTTAAATAGTTTATGTTTTATTCCTCTGCCTTGGCAAATACACATTCGTAACAACCCAGAAGGCCATGTTCAAATTTAGAATTCTCAGACTCCTTGAAGTGCTATACCAGAATGTAGAAGTTCATGGAGATCAGCCTACCCCTGGTTCATTTGTTCCCATCTCCAGCTCAGTCATAGACTATGAACCATAGACTGTACAGGTTTCACAACCATGCATGTGAACACTCTATCATATAGCCAACTCCATCCACAGTCCCTAACAAACAACTGCTTCCTGACCTCATGTTGGACCCAGAGATTGTACATCCCAGGACAGTTCATCTCAGAAGTGAACCCTGAGAAAAAGCCTCTGGAAAGTCACTGGAGGAAGCTGAAGATCACCTGGGTAGAGAATTCTAGGGTCTTGCATATCCAGAGTAGGTCTAGAAGAGTGTGAGCTCTGGACAGCACAATCCCTTGGCTCCTTCATGGCAGTTGGAGGAGGCACAGTTTCAGGAAGGTCAGAACAGAGGCTCCTGTTGGCCCTATCTGAGTGATACTCAGAGTTAGTGTCTGCTTGTTGTAATGGCTAAGTATTTACTGGATGCTTTTCATCCATAGCTTCCAAGTAAGAATGAAAGGCTCTCAGAAGAAGATTTAGAACTAGATGCTCAAGAGCCATAGTTTCACATAAGGCAAAGCATTTGTACCTCAATATCACTGAGGATTATGTAATTTGCTCTTTGAATTGCAAGTACGGTCATCTGATTTCCTGCTCCAGTTTCCATGGTCCAAGGCCAATGAACAAACAGAATTTGTTAAATATTTGAAAGGTGACATCATTAACAATGAATTATCATCTAACATGGAAATAAGTTTAATTAAGAGGGGGGAGTACACACACATATTTCATTATCATACATTTCTTTAGAGGATGAAACAAGCAGGAATCAGAGAAATGTACTCTGGGAAATGGGAGGGAGACAGGGTTGCATTCCTTGGGTTTACATTTGTTCCAAGTGAGGTAGGCTATGCTCCTCCTGCCCATCAGATCCCCTGGACCAGCTCCTACCTCTATCGGGGATGATAGCAAAATAAGAACAGCTAATGCTTACATCCTACTTATTTTGAGCTAGACATCATTCTAAGCCCCTCACCAGTTTTACTTATTTAATCTGCACAAAAGCCCTGTGAGGTTGGCATTTTTATTATTATTCTCACTTTATATATGAGGAAATTGAGTCCTAAGAAGAGTAAGAAAGAAAAAAAACACCTTGCTTAAGGTCCTGTAGGAATTCAGACTTGAGATTTGAACACAGAGGGATCCTAGAGTCTGCATTCAGCAACATGTTCTATTGCTTCTTGAGATGATCTACCATCCAAGGACTGCCCAGCTCAGTCACTGGTCACATTCCACTCTGCCTTGTTTCTCCAGATAAATGTGCTTTTGCCCCTAGTAGCTAAAGATTTGACCTGGAATATCAGTTATCTCTTTGGCCGACCTGGAACTTTCTATTTCCTGTGGGATAAGAACAGCTTCCCTTTTCCAAGGTCCAATGGCCATTACCCACCAGAGACCACAGAAACCATAACATCCCCAAATTCTCTCAAAATCTAACTGGGATTTTTATTTTTATTTATTTTTAATGTTTATTTATTTATTTTGAAAGAGAGACAGAGAGCAAGAGTTGCGGAGGGGCAGAGAGAGAGGGAAAGAGAATGACCAGCAGGTTCCCTACTGTCAGCACAGAGCCCCATGATGTGGGACTCAATCCCATGAACTGCGAGATCATGACCTAAGCCAAGGTCATGACCTGAGCAAAAATCAAGAGTCAGATGATCAACTGACTGAGCCATCCAGGTACCCCCTCTAACTGGACTTTTTATAGAGGAACTTTATATATGAGAATTTACCTATTCTCTTGCCTTTAAGGTTCCCAAAAGATTAGGGGTTGTGTCTTATTTTTCTTTATTTCCAGTTCCTATTAGAGTTCTTTACATGAGAGAGGTGTTCAGAAACTTTTAAATAAATGAGGTTTTATTGTATTCTTCAACAACCCTGACTTTTAATCTGGCATGTAAATGAATATATAAACAGCAGAACAACAATTGTATAAAAATTCCGAATTCAGTCATTGCAGGTGGGAATGAATATAGAAAGTGTATATATACGCCATAATCTATTTTATATTCAAAATTCGGATTCAAAGAGGTGATATGGTGTAGTAGTCAAATGCCCAGACCCTGGAGGCATCCTCCCTGAATTCAAATTCCAATCTTTCTACTTACTGGCTATGGGACTGACTGATGACATGTTATTTAAACCCACTGTGCCTCAGTTTCCTTATAGGTAAATGGGAATAATTATGAGAACAGCCTCCTTTTCAGGGGGATTTTTCTGAATATTAAGTCAACACAAGGTGATTAAATGAATTAATCAATATCATGTGCTTCCAGTACTGCCTGGCAAATAGTAAGTCCTCCATGAATGCTGTCATACCAAGCCATTCCATAATTTAAAGACAAATATATCTTTAAGCAGATAAAATAGTTGCATTTTAAAAGGATCGATAAAGTAGTTAATGATATTTTCTCTTTATGGTTATTAGAGAATAGTTATTATTGATAATAATTAACAGGATTCAACCAGGAATAACAATATAATTCCTGCTGCCTTACACCGAGTGTAGGCAATGTAATAAATTATGTCATGAAAATATGGCTCACAGAAGCATCTAGCTCATTATTCTCCTCTCTCCTGTGAGCAGGCTTCACCTTTCTGAGAATACAAGGCACAGAGACATCAGTCTTAGCTGCAGTCAGCTATGATTGCTCGAACTCACACCAACAAACACACCACTATTGCCAGACCAACATCTCATCCATTTAGCAAAGGGTAAAGGGTATCTAGGGTGACAAACAATGCAGTAGGAATCCACAAGCATGTACTGTTTTGTTGACATTCTCCATAATGAAGCCAGAGGGAATTATAGCAGGACAGTAATATCCAAGATGTTCCAAAGCATACACACCACTTTAAATCCTTTCTGGAGCCCAAATTCCTTCCCTCGTAATCTTAAACTTTGCTGTACAAATTCTTCCCAAGTTCCTTCTGAGGCCATTATTCAAGATGAAGTTTGGAGCACTTATTGTACTACATCTAGTTGTTGTTTACTTCACTGCCATGTGGGTTTCCTTATTATAATATCATTAGCATGAGTCAGGGGGTTCCTGCTGGCAAGGTAACCAGAGCAATGTTCAGATGGTCCTTTTGGTCATATCCACATTCTTGGATTCCACTCGAAGAATGTTAACATTTCATAGCTTTCTCCTATTTCTTTTGTATATTTCTCCATGTAGTCTCATTGGCCTATTATAGTTTTTCCTAAATTATTAACATTTCATTTTATTTCTACTAGGTATCCTCACTACCTTCCTCTTCTCCAACACAATGAATTTCTCTTCTGAAGCCTACTCAAAAGCATCAAGTCAAATTTTTCTTTCAGGAGAGTGTTCCAAACATCATTAAATGCAAGCA
Source organism: Cryptoprocta ferox (assembly GCA_028646485.1). Classification (NCBI taxonomy): domain Eukaryota; kingdom Metazoa; phylum Chordata; class Mammalia; order Carnivora; family Eupleridae; genus Cryptoprocta; species Cryptoprocta ferox. Next base: position 44,465,251 of record CM053573.1, read on the forward strand.
TTTATATTCAGATGCTAGTTCAGCAAACCCAGATCAGATTATTTCTTTTAAAGATGGGTTTAATTTTGAATATCCCTAAGGTACCATAATTGCTTGGTAAAAGATGTATTAATATCCTATTGGTTCCTGGAACTATAGTAACAGCAAGAATGTAAAGCTATATAATGTTAATTACAATAGCTACCCTTTATTGAGTTTCTGCTAGTTTTTAGTTAACTACCAGACATTTGTTATCAAATAATATCCTGATAAGGATGATTAGTCTCATTTTCTAAGCTAGGAAATGGAGGCTCCAAAGGTTACATACCTCGTAAATGGCAGAGCCAAGGTCCAAATCCGGGTAGCCCAGGTTTCCCAGCCCACAGACTGTCTCTAACAGGCTGCTTGTCAACACATTTTCCCCAACCAATGCAACTCCCTTGACAAGGAAAAACTGAAACTCAAACAGCTTAACCAGTCTGTGCATACAAGGCTAGGAAGCAAAGGATCACTAGAATTAACCTAGAAATGAAAACTAAACTTTTTATATTCCTGGTTCATTGTATCATCCTTCAACAGTATTTCATTTTCCTCTAGTGTATTTCTTGAGAAAGATAATGAATCTCAAGGGGGAAATGTGGTGCTATTAAAATTAATACTCACCATAATAATTGGATTCGACTATTGGAAGCCAGTGCTACTGATGGTTAAAGATGATGTCCTCTAGGGGAGGAAAACCCTCTTACAGCACTGCATTGCATGTTTGTGCAAACCATTAACTGCTTTGGCTCTTTCAAATGTGTGCGTGTGTGTGTGTGTGTGTGTGTGTGCGCGCGCACTAGCTTAACAGTAAATGTAGTACCACGAAGCCCTTAAAGAGATGGTGTATCCTCCAAGCCTAAAACAATCCATGGTCCATCTTTTTCCTGAGGGTTTTATCCCATAGCTCAGAATGTGACACTTATGATACAACCCCGTTCCTTTTGGAGATGTTTTTCTCTGATGATTTGGGAACTTACCTATTTTGCCACAGTTTATTAATCCTGGAGTTGTTCAGACACAAGGTTTTCATTTAATATCTAACTTTGGCACAGAGACATTTTCAAGTTTCTCCAGCCCAAAACTTGGAAAAGAGCTAAGGAAAAGTAGCCAGGAGAACTCTACAACAATATTTTTTAAAACTTCATATGTCCAGATTTAAAAATACATACATTTATCTTTTCTTTAGGAATAGCAATAACTCTGAGCTGACAAGATTTTTAATAATTCTCTTAGTAACAGTTGGTAGACTCAACATGTTTTTTAAAGGGAAGAAAGAAAGAAAGAAAGAAAGAAAGAAAGAAAGGAAGAGAAAAGGGACCTCAAATACCCCCCACTTACCCATGATGACCTGGCTCAATCCTGGAGAGGATTAGGAGTGTTCCTTTTGTAAGGTCACATTTCATTAGGATGAACATTTTGCTCCCACCCAACTGTATTGCAGCCCATCATCACCATTTCAGTTGATTATCACAAAGCAAATCAACACGTAATGCATTCTGCCACTGGGCCTTAAATCATGATGTACAAAGTAATGGAGTACACGATCTTTCAAAAGACAAAGGAGATGTCCCAAAATAAAGGAGTGAAAAGTAAAGATAACACTAATGGTAATCATAATATATATTTCTCTTAGTAAGCATGAGAATTAGTAATCATGAGAAGCTAACACTACAAGAATGATTTAGATTCTAGGACCTGTGAAAAGAATATTGTCACATTCATCTTTTGAATGTGATATAAGGTGATTGTCATACTGTAAAATGCAGTGAAACTCATCCACGAATAACTAAAATTTGGTTGAGATCAGCACATTACCAATCTCATTTCATATGAGATAAGCTATTACAAATAGTTTAAAATCTTACCTTTTTCAAACAAAAAAAATGATTGGTGACATTAAGGTAAATTAATTGAGTTATAAGAGCAACTTGAAGTTGCTTTTGCAAGGAACTTGAAGTTTCTTTCACCCAAAAAGTTCCTACAGTCCTGGATATGGGGACCCCACAAACCCAAACTAGAAAAGCTAAACTCCAAAAGAGACTGTCTTTCTCTATTTTTGTGTAATTGTCCCCACAGTCAAGCACCAAAACACCTGGTATGATTCTACATGTTCCTAAATGACCACATGAGACTCCGTGCTTGTAATCTGCTGATGGCAGAGGGGGGTCTTCTGGTGGTATGGGCAATCACTTACCAAGGGCTGACATTTACGGATCACTAGTTACCAGGCAATGTTTAGAGCACTGTACATAGAAAAATTTCATGTACTCTTCACAAAACCCAAGTGTAATATGCAGAGAGATAAATTAACTTGCCCAACATCACACAGACCATGAAAGGCAGATTCCATACAGGTAATTGCCCTATTCCCTGCTCAGCTGCACCTCACATTATTCTGCCAGTCAGCCTACCAGTCAGATTTCCCAGCAAACTGCCTTCTGGGTATCTGATGCAAAATGTTAGTGCAGACCTAGCTTGGTGCAGTCTTCAGACCACAGTCCTCACCTTTCTCATTGTCTGGAGACTCTTACTCCCCCCTGGCCTTCCCCCTGAAGGGCCACACCTTCAGAAACTTTCCATCTGCCCAGCCATCCATTCCTACCTGTAGCTTCCTCATGGGATAATAACTTCTATTAGAGAATAAATTTATAGCAGCATGATCAACAATAGCCAAATTATAGAAAGAGCCCAAATGTCCATGGACTGATGAATGGATAAAGAAGAGGTTGTGTGTGTGTGTGTGTGTGTGTGTGCGTGCGCGCGTATACATATATATGTATACATACATACATATTATACATACATATTACTCGGCAATCAAAAAGAATGAAATCTTGCCATTTGAAACACGTGGATGGAACTAGAGTATATTATACTAAGCAAAATTAAGTCAGTCAGAGAAAGATAAATATCATATTATTTCACACATATGTGTAATTTAAGAAACAAAACAGATGAACATAGGGGAAGGGAAGGAAAAATAAGATAGAAAGATAGAGGGGAGGCAAACCATAAGAGACGCTTAAATACAGAGAACAAACTGAGGGTTGCTGGAAGGGTGTTGGGTGGGGGGATGGGCTAAATAGGTGAGGGCATTAAGGAGGGCACTTGTTGGGATGAGTAGTGGGTGTTATATGTAAGTGATAAATCACTAAATTCTATTCCTGAAATCATTATTGCACTATATGTTAACTAACTCAGATTTATATAAAAGTTAAAAAAATTTTAAGAAGAGAGAATAAGCAAGTTACTCTTATCAAAATTATTATTTTTTTAAGTTTATTTATTTTGAGAGAGAGGGAGGGAGGGACAGTGGGAGGGGGGAGGCGCAGAGAGAGGGAGAGAATCCCAAGCAGGCTCTGCACTGTCAGCACAAAGCCCAGCTGGGGGCTCCACCTCACAAACCCTGAGATAATGACCTGAGCCAAAATCAAGAGTCAGGCACTTAACCAACTGAGCCACCCATATGCCCCTAATCTTACCAAAATTATTAACACTAACACGTGGATGACTTAGAAGGATAACTCTATCAGAGAGTATTTGCATTTCAGAAGAGGGTTTTATTAACTCAAATGAATCTCGTCCTAGAGGGTATTCCATCATTTGATTATCTTATGGTTTGTCTATGGCATAAAGAACACAGAAGCTGGAATCAGAAAGAAGTTGAAATCCTAGTTCTGCCAATATCAGCTATGTAAAGTTAGGCAAGTAAATCAATCTTCGGAGTCTTTGGTTTCTTATCCACTTAAAATAAAGAGGGCAATAACTCTTTACAGCAGTATTGTAACAGTTAAATAAGATGCTATATGTCTAGCACCTGACATACTACCTAGTACATGACAGGCATTTAATCATTGTCAGTCCTTATGCTATTCTCCCAGCACTTTACAGAACATTAGAACAGGGAGGTGAACCCTTGCCATAGACTTCCATCATTTTACAGGGAAACCAGATTAACAAAGCTTCTTGCTGTTGGTACGGGCAGACATTCTGCTATCCGCCTTGTTGGCAACCTGCCCTACATTCATGAGCTTTCTGGAAAAGGAAAATGAGTCAGCAGGGACTTTGGAAGGCTGGCGAGACTACAGCTTTGCTAGAGACCAGTGTTCATGATGTTGGCACTGTGTTGGATTATATGTCAACAGGGCATAATCTGTTTTTTAAAGAGATTCATCAACATTGCCTACAAACTTAGCCATTCACTCAACAACATGTATTCACCAATGACTATGTGCTAAATGTTGTGCTAAGCCGTCGGGAATGCAGAAATAAAAGTGGTCAATGAACTGCCATGTGCTATCTGATAGCAGAGGTGACAATAAAAGAGAACAGAAAAGATGGGCTCCCTCCAGAGGTGAGCACATGCAGACAAACACACCCACAAACCAATCATACTCAGAACATGGATTACTATCCATTGAGTCATGCATTCAATTATTCATTCTCTAAATTTTTACTGAGTACATACTATGTGCCAGCACCTGTGGAAATGCCATGGTGAACAATACAGGCCAGCCCCCTTCCCCAATAGAGTTTACAGTTGTAGCAATGGAGTTAGACAATGAATAAATTTCTCCTAGACATTTGCTATGTGTAGAGCAGGGCTTGGGGATGTGGAGAGCAAGGTTTCCAACTTTCCTGGCAGTATTTGTAGTGATGGAAACAAACAACCCAAACATAACAGTGATTTGGGGATACTTTTAACTTAGTTGAACTGCCTTCCTTAGGCATTGATGAATGGATTCTTCTCCTAGCTTTAATCCAGAGTAGTCCTAAAAAGTGAAGCCACTGACACTGGACCATCAGATTTGAATACTTGTATGCTACCTACTAGCTGTGTGACAATCTCAAGCAAGTTATTTAAACTCTTTGGGTCCTCATTTCCTTGTCTGTTACATGAATATAATAGTTGTTGGGGTTGTATTAAATGATATCACTTTGGTAAAGCAGTTAACACAGCGTCTGGTACTTGTATACACTTATTCAAAGGTTATTACTCTTAATATTGTTATTATTAATAGAGTCAAACAGTGCTTAAAACATTCCAAGCCCTCATGGAATATGTGTCCAATGAATTAATAATAACATGACTTCAATTAACCCCTGGTAGTGCCAGTGGCAGGGGCAAAGGATAATACCTGGTTTCCATGTCCCAGTGAACAAGCTATTCCAGATGTTAAAGGCAGTGGTAGCCAAGAGTGAGTCAAATCCTCCTTTAACAAGATTCTGCTGCATTTTGCATGATGTTTCTTCTCTCATTGTTGTCTACACCTAAATGTTTCATGAATTTGACAGAACAAAATAAATGAAAATGCAGGCTATTATAATTACTATTCACAAAAGATCCTTTTTTGAGGATCTTTTAAGTAACTTTGTAGAAACTTGAGCTCTTTGAAGGAAAAGCCTCGTGTAAATTGTAACACATAACCATATTTTATGCATTTAATACAAAAGATCCTTTAATAGATGCTAGAAATACCCATTTCCATATGCAATCAGAGCTCAGAACAAAGCAAATAACCAACCTTTGTGTCTTTCTATCACTATGCTCACATTGATAACTACAGGTATATGAGGAAAGAAATGATAGCCTGTAAGACAACTAGGTGGTGGAATTCTCTTCACAAGTTACGTTATCATTTGATTTTGGTAGAAGCTAGAACAAGTAAAGTTCAGCAGCATGAATCTAGTATGGTTCCTCTAAAAAAATCCAGAATATCATTATATGCTAAATAATATGTAGGTTTAGTCCTTCTTTGCCTGCCTCAGACTTCTTATGGATAATTCATGCTTTAATGTGCTTCCATACAAGACCAAATGCTCATAGAGATAATTCAAAAGTTATTTATGTTTGCTATCCGATGTCTTCTATTTGCATTCTTTGCAAGTCTTGTTGAGACTGATATTAAAATAAGTTTGTTTTTTGTGGATACACATCAAGGACTAGAAGGCAGAAAAAGCCTAATCACATGCTGGAAGATGGAAGGAAGCCAGTTTGAGATTGTAAAAATGCTGGCAATTATCATGCAAGTGAGTTGGTCAGCCTAACACACATGAACAGGAGTCGAATATTTCCCTATGACTAATTTCTCAGAGATGGAAAGGAGTCTGAGCAGTCAATTCCTCAGCTAGCCAACCCCTCTAACCAGTAAGTCATTCCAGGACAGGGACCTCATTTTCCACTCATTCTTGTATCTATAGCAACTGGCACTTGCTAGTACTGAACAATGTCGAATGAATGGATCAATGAATTAATCAATTAATGGGTGAGAACATTTCTCTGCATTCTTTATATCTTAGAACTCCAATTTCCAAGTAAAGTACTGGGTTAGGATCTGAAGGTTGTTGTGCATACAAAGGCAAATGGTCAAGTAGTGTTTATCAGGGAAAATTTACAAAGAGAAAAGCAGTAGCAGGTATGAGGTTCCCTGTTGTGCCTAGCACATTCCAGGCTAGCATTATGCACAAATATCCAGCAGGCCTGGAAGTCAGACTCCAGGAAAAGGAGCTTTCCCCTTGGCCTTGAGGCATTTAAACTGTATGATGAGGGAAGCATCAGCCCTTCCCCTGACATAACCCGAGGTTAAGATAAAAGACATCTATGATATGTCAGAACTTTGGCTCCAGCCCTCTCCAGGCCACTCGTCAATCATGATTGAAGAAAGTGCCAGTCCTTCTCCTATCTGGGAGAGAGGATCCAAGCTTTGCAAATGATTATGTTTGTCATCTTAAGCACAAACTTAGAGCTGAGCTGTAGCCAGTTTCCATGGAGCTTTTCTGGAGGTGAACTCCTTTCTGGAGAGTCCAACCTGCAGGGGATCCCTCTTGAATGCATCTACTCTTGCCTCCCAGTGCTAATGTGGTAGGCACAACTTAATCATGCCATCATGATCAGCTATTGTCTTCAGGAGCTACTAGCCTTGTGATAGGCGAGGCTTCCTGCTTCCACCTCATGCCTCTGGCTTCCCTAAGATACCTGTTACCTTGCATCTCCATGTTACTGTCTACTTTCCCAGCCAGGCCAACCCACTCAGACCTCCCCAGACTTCCCTAGGCTCCATTCCCCTAAATTCCCTGAGTCCTAAGTTCTTGGGCCCTGTTTTCTATGATCAGTCCCTCATTTGTAAAAACAAAACAAAACAAAAACAAACAGACAAAAAACCTCCACAAACTTTGGAATGTATTAAATTTCCCAGATTCTGAAACTTTAACAGGAATTTCAGGCACTTAGCAGACCTGTGAAGGCGGTATTTTGGTTCTAGGTAAGGATGGGTGCTTTTTAATGCCACTCTAATGACACCATGTTGACATTTCTTCTTTGCTTATAAGAAGTCTACCCTTGAATCAAGAAAGGAAGGAAGGTGATTTGATCCATGTGTCCCACTTGTGGCCTTTGAAGGCATTAGCTTTTATTTGGGCTCAGGTTTAAAATGGGCTGAAGAGGTTGTAAATTCAAAAGTGAGATTCAAAAAGCTGGAAAAGCACAAGGGAATTATGGATAGAGTTGGGAAAGAACAAGGAAAAGGGAACACAGATATAAAAGAAAAGGGGGAAACAAAGGCAGATTAAGAAAGGAAGCAGGACCAGTTTCTTTGTCTCTTTTTTACACATTTGTCTTTGCCTTGGATTGCCATTGAGGCAGAAGCAGCATATTAGTCATGCTTGAATCCTTCACAGTTGCTAGCATGGGGGTTCAAAAAATGTTTGTGAATGGGATGAATAAGAAAACTGAAGTGGTTTGGGGTAAGGGGCTCGGTGGAATCAGTAGAATGGGTCATAGTGACACTACCCCAAACCTCGCTGAGTGTCATCTGATTAGCTTAACTTTCTAAGCAAACAAAAGAGGAAATAAATGAAAATAGCTTATTCTAGTGGTAATTTCCATGACAGTAGCTGAAACCCCCATCTCTGGGGATTTTTTTCCCTCAATATCCAGATTCTATTACTCCTACAGCAGAGAAGCCTGAAGCCTGGAGAAGCTGAGTGGCTAATCCAAGGCCACACAAAGGCAAGTGTCAAGCTCAGGACAGACGCTCATATTTTCCAACTTTCAGGGCTAGGACTGTGAGAAGAGAAAACTGAACCTCTTAGGATGTTCTGTTCAGAGCAGACACAGATTAAATATAAGATTCAGATGAATTAATAAAATATAAAATGTGGGGAAATTAAAAATAAATTGTAGACTACACAAAGTTGAAATGGGATCATGACACCCGATCCTTAATATGTTTGCTATTAGGGTGGAGAACAAGATCATGTTCTACTCTTCTGGAATTCAGACACATTTTTTATTTATTATTTATAAATTTAAAGATTTAAAGGAATATGAGGAAAGCTCACATAGGCTGGGCTGGGCATCTGTATAAAGTAAATACCTTTCCAATGGGAAAAAAATACTGAAAGATGGTAAGTTTGTCTTCTGACAATATTTCCCAGACATTTTTTTATTGTTAGCAAAGCTCTCTTGGAGCGTAACTAAGAGTTTCTGAGGAATGGTAACTTTAAAGCAAAGGGAAGGAAAATTTCAATAAGAACCAAGCTGCCCCAACTCCCCCTTTATTTTTAAACAGAACCATCAAAGGGCAGCTAACGGAAATATACTTAAGTGGCATTAATTCATCCCCAAGAGGACTCTCCAAGAGTTTTATTGCTACATAAGGGAAAGCCATAAACCAGCAGGAGGAGAAAGCAAAGAAAATAAGTCTGGGGAGTCATCTTGTGTAAGAAAGTGAGCAGGTGGTCAATAATGTGTCCTTGGCTGGCTTTCACAGCAAGGAGACAGAAACTCATGGCAAGGATGTGGCCCACCAAACAGGCGGTCACATGTAAAAGAACCGTCGAACTTCACAAAGTGTTGTTGAAGACTTCACATGAACATGAAGTAGTAAAATACCCATCTCTCCTCCCCCTCTCCCTGCCCATCCAATTTCATATTATACTTGACTTCACAACCTATTGTCTGCCTCTTTCCAGTCTCTCATGTGATTAGGACAGAGCAACAAAGGACTAGATTGGATACAGCCCAGGATAATGAGTTTTTAGACTGAAAAGTAATATTAATGATCATTTAGTCCAACACTCTCAGTTTTACAAACAAGGAAATGGATTCTCAGAGATTGCTTTCATAGATGGACTTTTGCTTGAGATTTAAGGTCCTCAACAGGATGATAAGACTGGAGATTTAGAAAATATTTCCATGATGTAGCTGTTCAGCTCAAGCCAAATCTAAGACCTTCAGAGTAGCAGCAGAGAGACTGACAAGCATCCTGCAATGAGGGAAAATTATCACCAATCTCAAGGTTATTTTACCTTCAACCAACCCTTCCTTGTTCTTTACTAGATTGCGGGGTTTATTTTTTAATCAAAAAGAGCATTCTTTATTAACTTTCAAAGAATGGCTACTATATAGGATTCTCCATTCTTGTGAGCTGGCAGCAGACACCAGGACATAAAATCAGGAGTGTAAGAATGAAAATAGTAGGCATAGAGAAGACTAACATTGATTCAGTGTTTGGAAACTGTGGTGTTCTTCTCTCAATCTTCGCATCACCCAAGATCTTATTGCATTAGAAAAGAGGGGAGGGACAGGATGGAAATATGGTACCATTCATATATTCACTTGACAAGCATTTATAAAGCCTACTTTGTACATAGTTGTGAACTGGGTGCAGAAAGAATTTGCAGAGATGAGCTGGTTGGAATCCTCCAGACCCTTGAGAGAGCTCTTATATGGAGCTTCCCTCCTCATAACCAGCTCCCAGAATTTATGACCAAAAGTCATTGTCCAAAATAAAATACATTACAGATTTGCTTCATTATTTGGGAAATTAATGTTGTCTATTGCAATAAGTGCTTGCTGCTAAACATTGTTTGAGATTTATTTGGTATTTTGGTTTGAGGTTACCTTTGCACTAACAACAAATGAAGTGTATGTTAAACTGAATCTGTAGTTTTTTGGATATGAAACTCAATGTAGTTTTGAATTAAGCCAAGGTCTATGGCTTAATAGGTCTATGGTGAGGGGCTGGGTGCATGAATCTTTCAGACACACGGCTTGGAATATGGTAAACACTAAATAAGTATTAACTATAGCAGTATTGTTATTATCATCATTTGAGTCTCCAAAAATACCATGGAAAAGCTTCTAAAAAAGTGATTATAAGGGGTGCCTGGTTGGCTCAGTCGGTTAAGCATCTGACTTCACAGCTCACGTCATGATATCTATGGCTTGTGAGTTCAAGCCCCTTGTCAGGCTCTGTGCTTACAACTCAGAGCCTGGAACCTGCTTCAGATTCTTTCTGCCCTCCCTCTCTCTCTGCCCCTCCCCTTCTCTCTCTTTCTCTCTCTCTCCCTCAAAAATAAACATTAAAAAAATTTTTTTAAGTGATCGTGAGCTGCCAATTTTTCTGACCTAAAAGTCCCTAACAATTACACTTGCAAATTTTACTTCCTTCAGCAATAAAATATAGCTTGGTCCTGGAGCCTCTTTCACAAGGCCAACTTGCTGCTATCACCTGCAAGAAATGCCTTAGGCTCTCTGAACTTCAAAGCCAAAGCCCTTTAAACTGCTCAGTGGTCAGTTCACTGAAGGAAGGGAAGTGGGAAGGCATCCAATATTTGAACTAGTGCCCTCATATGGGAGCGGGGGGTGGGGGCAGGCTGTAGTAACAGGTGGGAATTCAGACACAATACTTATTACCCACTTATGAGGAACTGTCTTTACCTTAAATGTCTTCAGAATCTCGACCAATTTTCATAAAATGTCTGGAGCAGAATGAGGACAAAAATCATCACCCCTCAAATTCTTCAAAAACAGGACAGCAGTAAAGCAGTGTTGTGGGATATGTGCTCATGATCCCCTCTGCTATTACTACTTTTCCTCCTCCTGCTCCTTTAAGTAATATCTAACACATAAAAAGTACTTATATATCTAGGCACTCTCCAAAGCATTTTATGTTATTCATTCCCTCAATCTCCTTAACAACCTCATTAAACAGGTAATGTTATCAACATTCCCAATTTATTGTGAGGAAATGGAGGCACAGAGAGGTTAAGTAAATTTGCCTAAGATCACTATGCTAGGAAGTGATAGAATCGGGATTTAATTCAGGCAGGTTAGCTCAGAGTTGCTACTCTTAGCATTCACCCTGATAGGGCTCTTTAACTGTTTTAGTTGCCAATGCCTACTTTTAGATAATTTTGAGGAAGGGGCACTTGCCTCCTTCCTCTGCTGGACAATTCCTATTTATTCTTCAACCTTAGCTCTAGAGAGTGTTCCTCAAGGATCCTGTGTCTGACCAGTGCTACCCACCTAACCAGCCCAAACAGGTTAAGGTCTGTTTTGTCTTTAGTGGGACACTTATGCTAGATCAAGATTTAACTTTCAACAGTTGACTAGAAACTTCTCGAGGACAGATCCTTGTTTTACTTTCACTTATATTTATATATTTCCAGATTCTAACACAGTAGCTTACAATTTCAATATAAGATTGTTGAATTTGGGGCACCCAGGCGGCACAGTTGGTTAAGCATCTGACTCTTGATTTTGGCTCATGTCTTGATTTCATGGTCATTAGATTGAGCTCTGCTTGGAATTCTATCTCTCCTTCTCTCTCTCCCCAAATAAATGAATAAACATTAAAAAAAAAGATTGTTGAATTTAGTAATTAAACTAAGCAATAAATGTTGAGTAGAGAAACAATACCAGGACTTAGAAATTTAAGCAAATAAAAGCATGGGACACTCCCATACAGCCTTTTAGAACAAGAAAGATGTTGAGACCATCTGGTATAAAAGTACCCAGCAGCCTGAAGCCTGGGATCCTGCCCACAGAGTGATTTTTTTTCCCTACCAGTGTTTAAGAAAAGGAAAAAGAATTGAGAGGTACCTGGGTGGCTCAGTCGGTTGAGTGCCTAACTCTTGACTCTTGATTTCAGCTCAGGTCATGATCTCATGGTTCCTAGGACTGAGTCCTACATCAGGCTCCATGCCGAGTGGAGCCTGCTTGAGATTCTCTCTCCCTCCCTCCCTCCCTCTCTCACTCTCTCTCTCCCTCTCTCTTTCTCTCCCTCTCCTCTGCATGTTCTCTATCTAAAACAAAATAAAGTATAATAAAATAAAATTCAAATTCAAAAATAAATTCAAAAATTAAAAAAAAGAAAGAATTGGGCCAACATTTTTAAATAAAGAGGTGTGTTTCCCAATGTGTGGCTTCTCTTGACCAATTGGAAGACCTGCCCAAACGAGGTCCACAATGAGTAGTTCAAAAGCTGGATGGAGCAGTGCTCCCTAGTTCACAACAAACTGCCCAGCCAACTCCCTCACTTCTCTATCTTCCTGCTTTTCCATGTACTGGGTTCCCCCCTCCTTCTGACTCATTTTCCTTATTTTATAGTTTAGGAAGACAAGGCCCTGAAAGGCACACAAGGGTATCATGTCAGAGAAGTAACTATACCCCAAGTCTCTCATCTCCCATTCAGTTTCCTATTCATGCTCTAGGCCCTCAAAATAACATTTGTGGAGCATATTTATCAGTGAATCTCCATGTTTCTGTGAATTCTTGTGCCTTGTAGTGAATTTTTGTCATAAAAAGAAAAGTCTTTTACCCACTCCAGCCTCCTTACCAGATGTATCCTCAAGAACTGGCATTGATTACATAATTCTTTGTCCTTTCCTCTCTCCACTGCCATTTTCTCTGAAAAATGTTTAGTGAATTAACTGTGAAAACCTTATGATTTTTCCTCCCAGACAGCACATCCATCTCTCTCTCCTTCAAAATAAATTCTACCCTTAGAAAAAATGGAACTTTCAATACCAAGATAGCTGTGGTTTGGTTGCTTTCAGAGCTTTGCCTGTGTTCAAAGGGCAGGATGTTACCACGTGGGCTAATTACTTAGATGGAGCTGTGGTAGAAAAGTAGTGGATTTCAGAGACAGCCCTCTCTGTGGCTGACAATTTATCACAACTTGGTGTTTTAGGCTTAGCCCCAGCTTGAGAACTAAATTTTTTTAAATTTAAATTCACTTTTGGGAACAGTCTTGTGGAATGATCTCTGCTACTCTTGAACTGTGTAAAAGAGAAAGAACAAAGTCACATTTACTGACCAAGAAATTGTCGAGATTTTTTTTAGTTCTTTTATAATTTGGAAATTTCCAGGGCTAAAAAATCACAACTCTAGTAGGGTTACTGTTTTGACTAGAGATTAGCTTGGAGTGGGGGCTGGGGGGGCAATTTTGGAAGAAACTGATTAATTATTTTTATTTCCAAGTGCTGTTGATTTGATTTAATGTTTTGACCATGTGGGATAGAAATTCTAGGGCTTGACTTTTAATATTAAGTCATTCAAGGTTATGTGGCTCAGAGTAATTTTAGTTAAATAAAACTTCGACAATTGAACCCCCAAAATAACCAGCTCAAAAGCGAAAAAAAGGTCAACAATTTGGGGTCTCGTGACCTGTACCGCTCATCTTTAAACCCACAAAGGCACATATGCACCATACAGTAATTTAATTAACAAATATTTTAGTATTAATGGAATATGGGAAACACTAGGATTTGTTCCTTGGTTCAAGGAATTTTGTTTGTTTCACAGTTTCCTATAAAAATACCAAAATGAACAATCTAATGCCATAATAGCCTGCTAAAAAAAAGAAAATGCTAACACAGGAAGTTGGCTTGCTCACTTAATCTTCTGGATATACTGATAGAGAAGTACTAAGTGCCAATCAGAATGAGACAGAAAAAAGATTCCCATGCTTTTCAGTCCTTCCTTGCCACCATCCTAGGAAAGTATTGGGAGAAACATCTATTGTGGTAAAGGGCTCTCTCTCCTGGTTCCAGGAAGTGCCCATGCTGGCTACAAACTAAGCACAATGTTCTTGGTATTTTTAGTTTTCAAAACTTTCATCAGAACTTTTAATTGTAAGAATAATCACTAACTCATTTGAGTTTCACCTGATCTCTCAACCTTTCTTGAGTAAGATGCTGCACGATAATGAAGCATCTAAAAGATCAGGATTGCAGAAAAGGACAAAAGGCCAGAGCTTCTAATATGACAGCCTTCCTCAGAAAGTTGAAGTCCATAAGCAAGCCATCTTCTCTCTGTCTCTCCCTCCCACATCTAGAGGTTGCTCTAGAACCCCTGACTTCCTAAACTTCAGGACCTAGCTGAAGGCCATTCAGGGAACATGTTATGTGCTCTTGTCTTTTTACCTAACTTGGTTTAAACTTTTTATTCTCTATGACCTTAGATATTTTGGGTATGAGTATAATTTTATCACTTTATTCAATTCATTTATTACTTACAAAGGACTACTTCAAACACAACTACTGAGTTTTAACTGTCTGTATAACAATAGGATGTTGCTGAACTCTGTTGGTTGAAATTCACTTGTAATCCTATTGGTCTGAATAAGAGTTCAGGGTGAGATAAAAGTGTTTACAGTAAGCAAATGTTCCATGAAATTTGTATTTTACAGAATAGATTATAGCTATTTGCTCTAAATAAGTAATTTTACAACAACTAGTTCATTGGATTACATTAAATGAAACTTCTCCACACATTCTTCCTTGCAAAGGCCTAAAAACAGCTTTAGTTCACATTGTATAATGTACACAAATTGTATTAATGCAGGGAAGGCAGAAAGATGCCCTCCAGAGGGCTCTCCAGTCCTTCTCTGGACACACCAGAAAATAATTGACCTTGCTGCATGTCACCAGACCCATAGAATGGGGAGGACCTTACTCTTGGGATGCTCACATCATAGCCTACTTTACTATAGAACTGCCTTTAAATTTTGCCTTCAATTTTTCTTACAAAGTGAACACTATTCTTTCTAAAACACATGACTATGTCATACCTATTCACTATCCACTTCTCCTGCCCAAGATGCATACTCTGTATTCATTTGTCATTTCTCTGATACGAGGTATACATCAATACTTGCTAAACGGCTCTGAGGGAATTTTTGAGTTTACATATTATAAGAAGGTTTTTTAATCATTTGTAGCCACATTTTAAAGATTTCTCTAAGCTTCAATTTTTATTTAATCTTTCAATATGATTTTAAAAATTATAAATGACATTTTTTTGTCCCTAAACTTTGTTTTCTTATTTAGATTCTTCCTTTTGTTTCTGGTCAGGTGCAGCTTCTTTCATCAGAGGAATACTTAGGGGAAGGGAGGAGCTATTCAAACTCTTCCTGTTCTATCTCTGGCTGTAAGAAGGGAAAAGGTGTGAGATAAATTTCACTTGATGACATCCAAAAGGCTTGAGCATGTACATTCATGAAATGATGTAGCTATTAAGTATGGGTATGTTATTCATGGTCACAGCTACCATAGAATTTTAGAACAAGAGGGGACTTTGAAGTCATCTAGTCAATGCCCTCATTCTGCAAATGAGGAAACTGTTTCCTCAGCAGGACAGGGCTAGCTTAGGTCAGAACTAGAATTTAGGTGCTCTAAGCTGTGAGAACAATGATGTGTTCATGTTATGGGGAGAAAAGCAAAACAAAGCAAAAAAAGGATTCCACTTTAGAACTTTTTCTTTTAAGTGTCCTTTCAAGTATTTTTTTTTGTGGGGGGGAGGGTCCTCTCAAGTATTTTATAAACTATTCTGCAGCTGACATGATTCTATTTATAGAGACAAAAGGAGTTAATTGCAGACCTCAAGTACGTGAACTATTTTTTTAAGAAAAATATTCTCCAGATGTTTCCCACCTCCTTTGAGAATGGAAAAGAGGAAATGAGTTTAAAGTTCAGCAAGAAAGATCCAGATTAGATATTAAGAAATGTAGGTCTGTGAAATCCTGCAGTTGGTTACTGGAGAATATTGTGAAATCTCCTCTTTTGGGGAACTTGTGGAATGTGGGGGCTGGTCATTTGCTTCCGAGGGGTCTGTGGGTGGCCCATTTCTAGACCTGGGGACACAACCTAATTGACATCTCAAGTTTTGTAGGGCCCGTGAGGTCATGCTCTGCCAATAGCTATTAGTGAGGTTGTTTGCTGCTCTTGGTTATAGCAGACTCATCAGTGAAGCATATCATTGTCAAGCTGCTTTGTATTTATATCAGTCTTGATAGATGTAAATGAGAAGACTGATTAAAACTGAAGAGTTCTTATGATGATCTTACCTGCTGCCTTCACTGAAGTGATTGACCAACAACTGACAGGTTTATTTCTTTGTGCTCCATCTCAGCATATTCACCTTGCCATGGCTTTCTGACTTCATGAATACCTTCCAAGCTTGTGTCCCTAGTCCAAAAAGCAAAAAGTAAGGGATCCAGTTCAAGATCTCATCCTATATAACAGAGAGATTCTTTCAGCTAAAAAGGCAGCCTTGGTATTTGGAGGACAAGATGGAGAAAAGTGACAGTATAATACTGATAGATCTGTACCCTGTAAAGCAAGTAGAAATATTTGTTAGCTAATGTATTGGATAACAGCTCCTAAAAGTAATCAAAGAAGAATTTCAGTTTTTTAAGTTGGAATCTAACAGTCTTGAATTTCAGTAAAATAATCAATTTTATAAATATAGGATAGGGAGATATCATTTAAGTTTAACATTAAGAAAAACTTAGTAAGAGGATATAAGATTAATAATATATTTGAAGTATATTCAGGGTGCTAGCATAAAGTAAGTGCTCAAAACATAGCCAATATTATTATAATTTTTATGTTCACTGCCCCTCCTTCCCCAACCATCCTCTGGTTCTGGCTTTCTCATATACAGCCACCAATTTTCCCCCTTGACACCCTGGAGCAGCATTGAACCATTCTTCCACCTAACCCCTCAAAATCCATTCTGACAAAAGAATTAGGTTTTCTTCGGGATTAGGATTTCTTCCTCTCTGAGGAGATGGAGGAGGGGATTTATAATACATTCTTATAATAAAGTTAAAAAGCTCATGTGAAATGAGTTTTTTCTTTTCTGGACTGCTCCTCCACTAGAGGTCTCCTTTTCTGGCACTCTCCTCCATGCAGCAATCAACTCTGCGCCTATCTCCTCCAGAATCCTCCAGAATTTCTCTATCCTCTGTTATTTAGAGTTGCTTCTCTTTTAAAGCCCAGCCCATCCAAGCAGAGAAGGCTCAGTTTCTATAGTGAAATAGGTTTCAGAGAACATCATCTCGACAAATGATAACTATCTACCTCCCTACCCACCCTCTCCTGCTTTGTTTTTCTTCATATTATCCAACACTACCTATATTTATGTATTTTGTTATTTTTTGTGTCCCCATCAAAGCGTAATTCTCAAAATGTTAAAAACATTATTCTCATTCATAAGTGAACACGTCAAAGTTTTATTTAACATGGTGACAAAGTTGGTTTGAACTAAAATATTAAAAACCTGGGTTTTTTTTTATTATAATGGGCTGGTAAAAAAGAATGCTGAGTTACATATAGTTAGATACAAAATTGGTTAACATAACAAAGAGCAATAAAACCATATCCTTTTCAACATAGCTGACTCATTAATATCTGTAATACTAATCAATTATGCAATAAAGTTACATATCCCTAGTTAGATGATCCTAAGGTGGTTTTATTTGCATGACAGTAAAAGATCATGTAACCATCCATCTTTTGCCTTATCCAATTTTGGGATATATTTTTAATTTCCACTTCCCACCTCCCACTAAAAGTAAGCTACATGTACACTGACATTTATGAATCAAAAAAGATGGTCTCTCCTACTAGATGCTCCTACCAGGTAATAAAAATAACAATAGTTGTACAACAAGGTAATAGGTTGCTTTATGAATGTTTTCATCGTTATTAATATTCAAATAGGAAATATGAAAGCTTTCATATTTCAGTGGTTGTAGGCAGATTCTAAATGCAGAGTGAGGCAGAAATATATTTTTTTAAACAAAAAAATTTTTACATTTATTTATTATTGAGAGACAGAGAGAGACAGATCACGAATGGGGTAGGGGCAAAGAGAGAAGGAGAGAGAATCTGAAGAGAGCACCAGGCTCTGAGCAAGCTGTCAGCACAGAGCCAGACGCGGGGCCCAAACCCACAAACTGCGAGATCATGACCTGAGCCAAAGTTGGTTGCTCAACCAACTGAGCCACCCAGGCGCCCCTGAAATAGATATTTTCTAAATCCCCATCAACACTAAGAGTTTTGACTGTAAAGATCGATCAAGCAATAAATATTGGAAAATGTAAAGAATATCACATATTTGCCTTGCCCTCAGCTTACAATCATGTTGAAGTATAATGGACAAAAAAAAAAAAAAAGGAAAAACATAAGGTTGATGAGCTGCATTTAACTTTGTGTTAAACTTTCAACAGGAAGATAATGATGGTTGAAAAGGTAAGGAAGACTTTGTAGAAGTAGGAATTGAGTTGGTCTAGAGGAATGGTCTAGATGATATGAACTGAGTTGTGTCCACCAAAATTCCTACGTGGAAGTCCTAACTCCTAGTATTTCCAAATGTGACTGTATTTGGAAAGGGGTTTTTTAAAAAGGAAATTAAGTTAAAATGAGGTCAGTAGGATAGGCCCTAACCTAACATGACTAGTGTCCTTATAAAGCACACAAACACACAGAGGAAAGCCATGTGAAGATATAGGGAGAAGATGGCCATCTATAACCCAAGGAGAGAAATCTCAGAAGAAACCCACTGTGCCAACATCTTGAGCTCTAACTTTTAGTATCCATGATTGGGAGAAAATAAATTTCTGTTGTTTAAACCACTTGGTCTAAGATACTTGGTTATGGCAGCCCTAGCAAACTAATACAGTAGGGTTGAAATCTGAAGGATTAAAAAGAAGAAACCTTCAAGAAGAAAAAGAATACAATAAAATTACCAAAATGAATATAGACACAGATGAGGAATAAAGTTTTGAAACAATGGTTTACATTAGTGAAAGGCACCTATAACTACCAGTGTGATAAGACACAACACACACACGCAAAGTCTTAAGAGAGACAAGTAAGCCTTTCAACTTTCACATCTCTATCCAAAATTTATTTCCCCAAGGATGTCTTCGCCACCACCCTTCCCAGAACAGTGTCTTCCACCCCAAGGCATTCTCAAGCTTTTCACCCTGCTTGGTTTTCTTCATAGCACTCAAATCTGAAATTATAAAATTTATTTTTAACTTGTTTATTATTGCCTGCCTCCCCACACTGGAATGTGAGTTCAATAAGATCAAGGACCTCACCTAATTCACTCCTCTCTCCAATATCCAGAGAGTTTGTAACATTTAGTAGGCTCTCCTTAAATAACTCTACCTAATGAATGAATTGCTCTGAGAATGCAATCAGAAGAGAACCTTCTTTGAGAGGCATGGGAAAGCCAAGAAGACAATTCTGGTGAATATTGCAGGAGTAGGATTCTGCCGGACTTCCCCTTGCTTCAGGGGTGATAAACCTGTGAGGTCTTGAGAAACTACAGATCCTGTGTGAGGGACTGCCAGGAGCAGATGAGAGAGGCTGATCAACACACACACACACACTTGCAAAGGGAAAGTTGGATTTAGGGCAAGGACTGAAGACTTAAATACTTAAACATTCTTTTGCACAGCAAGCCAAAATCTCATGGGGATAAATGTACAAATAAAATGCTGAGGAGCATTTAAAATGATATATATCACATTATTCTGTTATATACATTACAGGTCACATGAGGAAACTGAAATTCTCTGCAGCCCTTCCCAAATATAGGGAACCATTTAGGGCTGTACAAAATGATTAGTATTGGCAACTCTGACACCAGAATGAATAACTGCCTTGGTTCAGCTGGTTTTTTTTTTTCTGCCATTTTTTAACAAGTACATTTTAATGGCCATTATTGTTTTATTCATGTTAGGTTTATCATTACTGCAGTTAACCTCACATTTATTTTGGCTAGTATCCTTCTTTGAAAGTCTGTGACATTTCAGTTGGTTTTGATTTGTCTTCTTGGTCACTCTCCATTAATAATAACTTAAATTTGAATGGTGCTTTTCAGCTTACAAAAAAATTCCTATTATCATTTGTGCCCTCAAACAGCTTTGTGGGAGAGGCTGAGATTATTTCTTTTTTATAGTTGCTGTTTTATAGGTAAGGAAACTGAGACTTAGTGAAGATAAGGCACTTACCCAAAGTCATAGACATGGTGAATGGTAGAGCTACAACTCAACTCTAGGTCTTTGGCTTCTTCTACAAGGCATGAAACCTATCACTAAGTTGGTTTGACTGGCAAAGATCCACTGTCCACACACATACGTGTTGATGTTCATGTATACTCAAATGCGCACACACACATGAACACACATGTACAAGTTACCAAGTAGCAATCTAAGAAAACATCAACTAGAATTCACATTATTGTATCCTGCATCCTCGGGGCCGGGGCGGGGGGGGGGGGGAGGCAAGAAAACCCATTACCACCATTTTTTCCCAATAGAAATTCCAAGGCTCCCTCCTCCCGCCAGGTGTTTGTATAGTGTTACACAAATCTGACGTTCTTTTGAGTGATTTGGGGAGAACCACCACACCACTTTGACCACCAAAACTATCCTCAGGGATAAGAGGGAAATTAGTAAGGGTAAGTCAAGCGGTAAATTCTAACCAGGGCCCCTACATAAATATCCAAGTTAAAACTGAACAAAGTTTATTTAAATAAAGAGCCAGAGAAATGGCAGATGGCAGACCTAAGGAGGTGGTTTTCAGGAGAGAAAGGCCAAGACTACAAGAGGAAATAATTGTAGTAAAGTAGGATCCCACTGGACCTTTGGTATTCAACTGGTCTTCTTCCAGGCATTTTGCTTCCCTCCAGTTTTCCAATGTTTTGTTAGATTGTACTGGTTTAAAGATTATTAAGTATAATCCAACACATTCACTGAATTGATGGAAGGGTGAAGGGCCAAGTATGCTAGCTTACTATGAAAGACATCACCACAAGTTTAGGGTTTAGTAATTAAATTCATTCATCCCCAAAGATAGAATTCAGTCCCAGCTCATACATTACCAGGTATTACCATGTATTTCTGGTATAGATGAACACTTTCAGCCTTAGACCCTGAAAATTAAGGACTCTAGAGAAACAATTGAGTCTTATTGTGACGAATAAGGAATTTGAAGGGATCTGTTCAGATACACAAAACTAAAATGACAAATAAGGTCTTAAGTTTGGTCTTCTGAGTGAACAAATTAAGGAATGGTCATTTATATAGTATGCTGTAATTTGGAGTATGTATTACACTTAAAGGAGTATGTATTATATGTGCATATTCTTAGAATACATCTGGAAACATATGAAGAAAATGGGAAAAGTTGTTGCTTCAAAGGGAAAGGATTTAAGATATTGGAGAACAGAGGGGCTCTGGGTGGCTCAGTCAGTAGAGTGTCTGACTTCAGCTCAGGTCATGATCTCATGGTTCATGGGTTTGAGCCCCACATTGGGCTCTGTGCTGACAGCTTGGAGCCTGAAGCCTGCTTTGGATTCTGTGTATCCCCCTCTCTCTGCCCCTCCCCCACTCACATTCTGTCCCTCTCAAAATAATAAATAATTATTTTAAAAAAATTTTAAAAAAGATACTGGAGAACAGAAGTGGATGAGAAATTTACTATTTTCTGGATATCTCTTGCTACTCATTAATAGTTTACACATCTGTCACTCCTACTAAAAAAAGTATAAGCTCTGTGGGGGCAGGGCCCATTGACCATATTATATTTATCTTTGTAATCTCTAGGTGGGTCTAGCATTGTGTTTGGTGAGTAGTCAATATATCATTGAGTACTTACAAAAGATGTTCTTTTCCCATCTAAAATAAAAATTGACCATAGGGGCACCTGGGTGGCTCAGTCAGTTAAGTGTCCAACTCCTGATTTCAGCTCAGGTAATGATCTCACAGTCTGTGTGTCTGATCCCACATTAGGCTCTGAGCTGACACTGTGGAAACTGCTTGAGATTCTCTCTGTTCTCCCTCTCAAAATAAAGAAACTTTAAAAGATAAAATAAAACGGACTATTGAGTATAAATCAATACCAATTTTGTGGCTGTTTCCAAATGGTTTATAATAATCATTCTTAGAAAGACAGAAAATAAAAACAGCATTCTATCTTCTCCCACTTCCCAGTACATGTACTATTTAGAATACACTTGAATCAAACAGTTCTTGAGACTATTCTGATTTATGAAATTGAGAAAGTTTTATAAATCATTTTACTGACATGTTCTGGGGAAAATATGGTTAGTATATTTAGGAAAATTACAAAGCAGTGAATTTTGTGGTAGAGATTCCATTAAATATTTTCTTAGGTGCTTTTTATTAACCAAATTCTCCTGTAGCCTGTTCACACTCTTGGCATCACTCTTGAATAGGATGTCGCAAAGTCAACACGTATTTTCTAAGAAGTGGAAAACTGTGATCCAGAATTAAGTAAGGCAGAAGCAAGGAAAACAAACTCACAGGAGACTGGAAATTAAATTATTTAGAGATAGAAGTTTATTCAGAGTTCTCCAGAATATTATGACATTAAAAACTGTGAGAACCTTGCCACTTCTTTCTCCAGCATAATGATGACACTGCACTTAGGATTCAGATTTTCAAGTCCTGTAATAACCTGTGGGGAGTACCGTATTATGTCCTGTCAGTACCAGGGAGAACACTTCAGTGTTCAACTAGAGGGTACAGTTGCCCTCTAGTGGGCTTTTGTGAGCACTGCAGTTCCCTGAGCTTCTGGGTCTTCAGCCCTGGGCATTTTCCAGAGGTCTTTTCAAGTTGATTTTTATAAACGTATAAACCCCATTTGCATTATTCCATCAAGTGTTAAATTGTAAAGGGTACTATTAAAGGACTTGTACAGTTTATTCATGTGAGTAGTTAAACAGCTCTATTTTACACAATGAATTTGCTGTGTAAACTCCTTTCTTTCATAATAGTACAAAGATAAACTTCAATGGACTCCCGGTCCAATTGAGCAGATTCTACATTAATGACTTTATAGTATTTAAGTATTAGAATTAAATGGCATTCCTGTATGTGCATAATTAAGATAGTGATTTTTAAAACATCTGGGGACTGTCTTAGAGTACCTTATTTCCAATTCAGAAAGACTTCTGTGGTTTGCATTGTTGTTGTCTGCTCGCTGTTCAACTTTTACATTTGTGACCACACCAAAGCAGCCAAAGGGCAGATGAAAAATCTCAGTCCCTGGCATAAAGCCTATCAATTACTTACCACTTCCACTTAGAATGGAATTTTGGCATGTACTAAAACAAAGCTTGACTGGCCATCAAGTTTGCCTCCTTTTGGACAATCTACTCAATCCATTAGGATTAAGTTTACTGCAAATGTGATACTCAGAAGAATAATGATTTAAAGAAGAGGATAAACCTTTAGCTCTTTCTTGTATAAAAAATTCCAAATTTATGGATTAACATGGGGCCTTCTTCTTCAACCAAGGCTGAGGTTTATTCTAGCTTGTTGTTCCACCAAGTTCAGTGCACAGATTTCACTTCTGGCCCAAGATGTCTGGTCTGCTTCCAGGCAAATGTATCCACATTTCAGCCAGCAGGAAGGAGGAAGAGGAAGAACAGGGCCACTCTCTTTTAGGGTCATCCTTGGAAGTTGTACCCATTATAACTACATCCATTTGTCACATGGCCACACCTGGCTGAAATGTCTTTATTCTGGGCTGTTTTGTTCCAGCTAAAGATCAAGGGTTCCAATACTATGGAAGAAGGCAGAATTGATATTTGGGGATACACAACAGTCTTTCCCATAGCTTATAATCCCTCCAATTGCCTTCACTTGACAGTTCCTACTCTTTTCTGGTTTTTTGCTTGTTTTCTACTGAAAGGCACCATCTTCTTCCTTTTCATTTGTCTTCCACTGGTGATATTCTGCTGATAAAGACCATTTCCTTCTTCTCCCCCTTCTTTCTCTAAATAGACACGTCACTTGGCCTGTAAGGTTTTCACCATGTTGGTGCATTCCTTCCTTCCACAGGTGATGGCTGTGCCACCTGGCCCTCTGCAGCTGCTGGGAGTGCTGCTTACCATTTCCCTGGGCTCCGTCAGTCTCATTCAGGCTGGTGCTTACTATGGGATCAAGCCGCTGCCACCACAAATTCCTCCTCAGATCCCACCACAAATTCCACAATACCAGCCTCTGGGCCAGCAAGTACCTCACATGCCTTTGGGCAAAGATGGCCTTAATATGGGCAAGGAGCTGCCCCACATGCAGTATGGCAAAGAGTATCCACATCTACCCCAATATATGAAGGAAATTCAGCCAGTGCCAAGAATGGGCAAGGAAGCAGCACCTAAGAAAGGCAAAGGTAACATCACATTCTGTGCTGTTATGAAACGGCAGCTTTCCAAAATCCCTAACTATGAGATCAGGGGAAAAGCTACACTTTAGAAATTTTTATTCTTGAATGTGTTACTGACATTCATTAAGTGTTCACTGTATTCTAAACTCTATCCTCAAAAAGTTCAAGACCTAAAAATACAGACAAAATTAGCTTTATATTGTGTTTTATTATTTTAACAGCATTAAGTGACACAAAACACAATAACAAATAATTTATTCCCTTACTCATTATCTATTCAAACATTTGGCAACTATTTCATGGGCATCTATTTTTGTGTCAGACTGGCCACATGCAGTGGGAAAAAAAAGATGACAAGTCAGTCTTCTGAATTGGGACAACAATGTTGTAAGAACCTACTGTGTTAAAAATATATATATTTGAAAGCACTTTGTGATCTAGGAGCTGGATAAATGTCACTGTTTTTAAGTGTGCTTGAATTAAGCTACTACACCTGTTAATAAAATGATAAAAGGAGACTATAAAGGGTTAAGGATTGCATGAAGAAATGAAAAATTTTTCCATTGCTTTCCAGCCATATTGATTAGTTATTCAGCACCTACAAAATGCTTTGCACTGTGAGAGACACTTTCTTAAAACTTCAGTTGCTTTACCTGGATTCTGAGGAAACCTAGCATTTGTAGGAAAGGAACTGCATCGGTAGAGCAATTCCCTTTGAGGAAGTGGAGGCCATTCCTACTGGTCCCTGCAAAAGCAGGAAGCTCTCCTTTTGGGGTATGACTGAATTTGGTGCTAAGAGGCCTAGCGGCCAGAAATGAGAGGCCTGAGAATAATATAATATTGTATGTCAACAATACCTCAATGGGCAAACAAAACAAAACCCTCTCTGAAACTAGTTTTCTTCATCTGTAAAGTTAAGCTTTGTTGAGAAAAATCAATGGCATAAGGTAAGTAAAAGTGCTAACTAAATACTAAAGCACTACGTAAACTTATGAGTTGCTACAACTGGTCATTCAAGAAACCCTAGGAAAGAACAGAGTATGTTCCAGGCACTGTGCTAGACATTAAGGATTCCTGATGAGTAAGACATGACCCTGCTCCAGCAGCTCTTGATATAGTAGCTACACACTGCTTAGAAATAACATGTCTTAATAGCACTAGAATATCTACTTAGCATAAAAGAAGTGTTTCCAATTTTCTTCTCTTTAGGAGCTGATATTCCACTTAAGGGATTATCAGGATTGTTTTTTCTTCCTTTCTTGAGTGGTCTGGCTGGCTCGTAGCACTTCCTGTACTTATTCTGATGGGTACCAGATTGCAATTGGGGAATTTGCTAAGAATATCAGTTCCATGGTTCTATTTTGTTCCCTGACAGTAGCTCAGTGAAAAATATAATGGTCAGGATTAAGACGTGACTCTTTGTTAAAATAAAACTTTGAGGCCATAAATTTCATTTCTTTATGTTCCATTTCGGTAGCATAGAAGATCCAGAGTTGTGTTGCTGTGAAAGGCACAGCATAATCATTCTAACAAACATGTGCTTTGTATTTGGTAACAATCGGAGAAAGTATAACATCTATCATTTCTATTATCTAATCTTGTAGTGTGGCTATATTATCCTTGCTGCACAGAGAGGCAAGCAGAGGCAGTGAAGGCTTAAGTGGCCCAGTCCAGATCTCATTTCGAGTCCAAGAAGAGCTTCCTGCCCCTAATCCCAGCTCCATTCCTCTCCACGCTGCTTGTCAGCCTAAAGTACCTTACTCACTTCTCCTGTTTGAAACCTAATTTGCAAATGAGGAATAATTTATTAAAGAATTCATATTTGAGGCTTAGGAAATCCTATAGCACATTAAAGGAATTAAGCAAATGTATTTGGCTCTAGAGGACAGATGTGAAAGATGTTATTAAGCCACATACAAAATAAAATGCTTCTGTTCTTTCCTGAATCCACGATAATTACTTTCCTTATAAGCACATCATAGTGCTTTTCAGCCTAAGAGGATATATTATTTAGCCATAAAATATACATTTTATATATTAAGTATATGTTAAAATATATATTTAATATATAAAATATATTAAAATATTATTTAGCCATAAATATTATTTAATAGGAAATATTATTTAGCCATAACATATATATTTAAATATGTATTAATTATATTTTATAGAAAATATATTAAAAATCAAGGACGTGGAAAAATACATTAGGTAGAATAATAAAAAACTAAAAACGGAGAATAACTCCAACACTGTTTACCACACACACACACAGACACACACACACACGCCTAGAATATATGAGATGAAAATACATATAAATGTCAAGTGATTACCTCTTAAGTAATGGGCTTATAGGCAACTTTGATTTTTCTTCATCCTTCTTTGAAGGATTTTCCAAAATCTTCATAGCAAACACACCATCACAAAACTTTTATACTTAGAAAAATGTTTCCTCATTACTTTTTGGCTTTTTTACATAACCGATGCTGATAAAAGCAGCTATAGATATCAGTTCTCAAAACAGTATTTCAAACATGACAAAGTAGTTTATCAGCTTGATTGTCCTTTAAGTACTGATAACACAGTCCTGGAAGATGAGCACATTATTCCTAGTCTTTCCTCTCAGTAAGTAACAGGCTAAGGTGTCAAAACTAAATAATGATCATCATTGAAGTAAGGAATAATAAATATTAATTTTTCTCTCTTTTTTCCCCCCTCCTTCCCCCCACCCCCATCCTCTCTCTCCCAATAGAAATACCATTAGCCAGTTTGCGAGGGGAGCAAGGTCCCCGTGGAGAGCCTGGCCCAAGAGGACCACCTGGGCCCCCTGGCTTACCAGGTCATGGGATACCTGGAACCAAAGGAAAGCCAGGGCCACAGGGATATCCAGGAATTGGAAAACCAGGTATGCCTGGAATGCCAGGAAAGCCAGGAGCCATGGGAATGCCCGGGGCAAAAGGTGAAATTGGACCCAAAGGGGAGATTGGGCCTATGGGGATCCCAGGACCACAAGGACCTCCAGGGCCTCATGGACTTCCTGGCATTGGAAAACCAGGTGGGCCAGGGTTACCAGGGCAACCAGGTGCAAAGGGAGAGCGAGGACCCAAAGGACCACCAGGACCTCCAGGCCTTCAGGGTCCTAAAGGAGAGAAGGGCTTTGGGATGCCAGGTCTGCCAGGCCTGAAGGGTCCTCCAGGGATGCATGGCCCTCCTGGCCCTGTTGGACTTCCAGGAGTGGGCAAACCAGGAGTGACAGGCTTCCCTGGGCCCCAAGGCCCCCTGGGAAAGCCAGGTCCTCCAGGCGAACCTGGTCCACAAGGCCCTATTGGGGTCCCAGGAGTTCAAGGCCCTCCTGGGATGCCTGGAGTTGGAAAACCAGGCCAGGATGGGCTCCCTGGCCAGCCAGGATTTCCAGGTGGGAAAGGGGAGCAAGGACTGCCAGGGCTGCCTGGACCCCCAGGCCTTCCAGGGATTGGGAAACCAGGCTTCCCAGGACCCAAAGGTGACAAGGGCATAGGGGGTCTTCCTGGGCCTCTGGGACCAAGAGGGGAGAAAGGACCAGTAGGTGCCCCGGGAATGGGGGGTCCCCCAGGAGAGCCAGGCCTGCCTGGAATCCCAGGTCCTATGGGCCCTCCAGGTGCTATTGGTTTTCCTGGACCCAAAGGAGAAGGTGGAGTTATAGGGCCACAGGGGCCACCAGGTCCCAAGGGTGAGCCAGGGCTTCAAGGCTTCCCAGGAAAGCCAGGTTTCCTAGGTGAAGTAGGGCCCCCTGGCATGAGGGGTTTGCCAGGTCCCATAGGGCCAAAAGGGGAAGCTGGACTCAAAGGTTTACCAGGGCTCCCTGGTGCTCCTGGGCTGCTTGGACCAAAGGGAGAGCCAGGAATCCCAGGGGACCAGGGTTTACAGGGCCCTCCAGGCATCCCAGGGATTGCGGGCCCCAGTGGGCCCATTGGACCACCTGGAATGCCAGGCCCCAAAGGGGAACCAGGCATCCCAGGACCCCCTGGGTTCCCTGGAGTAGGGAAGCCTGGAGTAGCAGGACTTCATGGCCCCCCAGGGAAGCCTGGTGCCCTTGGTCCTCAAGGGCAGCCAGGCCTTCCAGGACCCCCAGGCCCTCCAGGGCCCCCAGGGCCCCCAGCTGTGATGCCCCCTACACCACCACCCCATGGAGAGTATCTGCCAGACATGGGGCTGGGAATTGATGGAGTGAAACCCCCCCATGCCTATGGGGCTAAGAAAGGCAAGAATGGAGGGCCAGCCTACGAGATGCCTGCCTTTACAGCTGAGCTGACTGCACCTTTCCCACCTGTGGGGGCCCCGGTGAAGTTTGACAAACTGCTCTATAATGGCAGACAGAACTACAACCCACAGACGGGCATCTTCACCTGCGAGGTCCCTGGGGTCTACTACTTTGCATACCACGTTCACTGCAAGGGAGGCAACGTGTGGGTTGCTCTGTTCAAGAACAATGAGCCCATGATGTACACGTACGATGAGTACAAAAAGGGCTTTCTGGACCAGGCATCTGGGAGCGCGGTGCTGCTGCTCAGGCCCGGAGACCGAGTGTTCCTCCAGATGCCCTCAGAACAGGCCGCAGGACTGTATGCTGGGCAGTACGTCCATTCCTCCTTTTCAGGATATTTATTGTATCCCATGTAAAAAAGAAAAGAAAGAGAGATTTAATAGAAGAAAAGAAAATGACGCACCGAAAAAATCCAAATGAAAAACATAATTGCTTCAAAACATTTATATAGTTGGAAAGTTGTATTTCAGTGAAAATTTGAACCATCGTGTACAAATAAAAACTAAGATGCATGTTTAATGCTCTGCACAGCAGCCTGTAATTGAAAATGATGGGATAGATTTATGTACCAAGTACTGACACTTGTGTTGTACCCACTGGAATCATATTAGCTGTTGTATTGTTATATGCTTCCATAACCTGCTTATTCAGATCATTCAGAATATCTCAGTATGAAAGATCATAGCTAATGAAAGTCATTTGCTCATACTGTTTAAAGATTTATAAACATGGCTTAAAGAAATGTCAATGATAACAATTACATACCGTATTTACTTGCATAATTTCCTCTGTATTTGTGCAGGGATTTTGCCATGGAATGTGGGGGAAGGGTTCTGCTGTGTTACAGCCCCAGTGGGAGGGAATCAGGGGGGACCAGTAGGGTTTTAGTCCAAGGGATATTTCCCTCCTGTCAGAGTCTGTATCTTTTCTCGGCATGAATCCACTCAGAACTGTCTATCTAGTCCCTTTAAAAGAACAAGTGAACCAATCGACCGCCATGTAATTCACTCAGTGCCTTCTCTGTGCCTTGCACTGGATGAGACATTTGAGGGACATAAGACAGTGCCCCAAAAGAAGCTAAAAAACCAGTTGGGAGACAGGAGAGGTACTTAATTCATTTCTCAAGGGTTCTTTTTGTTTTATTTTCTGTAATTTTTTTCTTTTTCCTTGCCTCCATGTAACTTCCACAATGACCCAACCAATATAAACATGTGGAAGTTATAAGAAAAAAAATAGTAACTTTCCAGTTTTGTGGAATGTTCATTATCAACAGCAGTTTTTAACTGCATACACGCCTATAAAAATCCCCCTTCCTTGCCTTCCATACAAATGACTACAATGAGGTTTCACCCATGAAGGAGTTATAAGTGTTTCTCAGTAGCTGTTGAATTTTGAAGAAATTTCCCGGTGTGGTATACATGCAAATTGGTATGTCCGAGGTTCCAAAGTCAATTTCCAAAATCCAAGCCATTCTTTATTTGGGGAGGAAAAGAAGTTTCAGAATTACATAGGAAAATACCTTTTTTGAAAAAATTATTTTTGAAGTTTTAAATTTAAAAAATGGATGTCATATTTCCTAGTGTAGATACTGAAGTTGTAGGAAAAGAACTGCTTCTTTAGGAGCAACCTGTGGAAGAGCTATCTCAAATGTCAAAGGGCAAATAAGAGCTCATGCTTCTTTTGTCACCTCATACTCGGCACAAGTCACGAGTCAAAAAAGTTTAGGAGAAAAATAAGTGTCTTTCCAAGTTTTCACTTAGATTCATATTAACTGCTTCGGGCATTCAAATCTGGTCTCAAAACGCAGACAAAATATTTCAGTCAGCTATGAGTCTGCTGCTGACACTAAAAGGCACTGGGGGATATAATGTGGGGGTATAGTGGTGAAATCTTGTATCTCTTCCTCAAAATTATGAATTTCGAGAAGTTGAGGGGAAAGGTACAGATGGAAAAATACACAAATAAATACGGTATAAACACACATGGAAATGTGTCTATGTCAAATCTGAATCACTTTAACCATCAAGAAAATCCTCCCCAACCTAAAAGGTGTCTTTTCCCTTATATGGTATACGAGCACCATTCTTCTCAATTTCTTAAAAAGAGAAATGAGTTCAATACCAGAGGGTGTCTTATTCACTGCTAATTATATGACAAACTTTCCCCATCAAAAGATATCCAACCTAATCTTCATTTTCAACGCAGACAGCGTTTATGTGGCCAAATATCCTTCAGGTTGGTCTTGCGGATGCTGATTTTGGACTGATGACTATGGAGGCAATAAGGATCCACTGGGCTTCTTCAGCTAAATAGATGCATTGAAATGGCTTGGAAGCAAGTCAGATCAGCTGATCTGTAAATCCATATTTATCTGTACATGTATGGGCTTTTTCTTTCCACCAAGTAAGAAAGTACCTCTTTAGGTAAAACCAAATTTCACATTTTAAAATACCTTCCAACTTATTTATTGGTTGTTACTCAATTGCATATATATATATATATATATATATATATATATATATAATGTGTGTGAGTGTGTATATCATCAGGCATATGCTTCTAACTTTTAGATAGGGGAGGAGCAAAATTTATGCCAAATACTGTGTATTCTACAATGGTGCTAATCTCAGAGCTAAATGAATTACTCCATTTAATTTAAAAAAGAGTTTTAAATAATTATCTATGTGTCTGTGTTTCCCTTTTAAGTGTTGCACATCCTGTTAACACATTAGTATAAAAGCAGATGAAACGACCACATGTTCGAAAGTCTAGGGATAGTACTATAATCCCTATTTAATTCAAAATCAACTAGAACTTTTCCATGTGAAATGAACCAAGTTGGCATTATGTTATTTAAACACAGAGTTTTAATGCAGTATGACATCCCACAGAGGAAAAGAATGTCTGTAGTGGGTGACTGTTCTCAAATATTTTACAGAACACCATGAAAGGTGAATAGACTGGTAACTTTTTTGAGTTTCCATGATAGATTTGAGACTTGTCAATAGCAAATCACTTTTGTATTTAAATTTTGTACTGATTTGAAAAAAAGACTTATTAAATATCTTTAAAAGTATGTTTCTCATCTTGTTCATATCACTCAGCTGACACTGAACCTCCTAATATTTTTATCCCATGTACTAATTAGCTGCTGAAACAGAGACCTAAATCATAGGTTAAACAAGATGATTATTTCTCTTCGGTACAACAGGTCTGAGCATCAGCAGTCCAGGCCTCATGTTGTAGCTCCATTCAGGGCCCAGGTTCCTTCTATCTTGCTGCTTTTCTACCTAAAGTTGTTGCTCTCATCCCCAAGGTCCAGGACAGCTAACCATCACAGCCACATTCCAGCTAGTGGGAAGGTGAAAATAATCAGGAAGGGGAGAGCATGTTCCCTAATTAAAGAACTCAACCCAGTAGTTGCTTACATTACTCTCTCCCACATCCCATTGCTCTGAATTTAGTCACATTGCTCACAGCTGCCAAGAGAGGAATTGAATATTTATTCAGGGTAACCACATGCCCAAATGAAATCAGGGATTCTCTTAACATGGAAGAAGAGAGAACAGATATTAGGGGACAATGAGCTGCTGCATCTGTCACATCCATCATAAAAGAAACCTCACTTCTGCAACAAGAAACCAATCCTCAAATACTCTATTCTATTTTAGTTTGCCACATTAGAGCCGAATATTTTGAGGGGAGAGGGTAGGGAGTAGAGCTACAGAGCATTAGTAGACTTGTTTCAAGAATCTAAGCGTCTTAAGCATCACTGATGAAAGGATTCTGCTGCGATGATTTATCAAGCTCAGAATGATCGTAACTTATGTCTATGATATTATAAAGAGACCATTTAAACCACTCCATAAGCAAGTGTGTATCACCCATCTGTGGGCTGATTAACTCACTTGCTTAAACCATCAATCTGGAAGCCTAAGACCACAGTTTCCATTCCCAATCAGCCCAATTAGTTCTATTTCATTCCACAGCTAAAGACTCTTCCATAACATGGACTAATCATCTTGTATGTACACACTGTTGGTCACAAAAGTAAACAGAAGATGGATACAGGAGACCCAGGCAAGGAGGAATAAGTGGTTGGACTTCAGAGTGCTAGACAGCAAGGTAAACCCTTCATCACAATGGGTCTGTAGCATCCCCTTGCCTTAAAACAAAACACAAAGTAGCTCCACTCTGTACTCGATACTAATACTCGAGGCAATGTGAAGGATACAAAGGCAATAGAAAACATGACCCTTCTCCTTAAAAAAAATCATCTTCTGTTTGGAGGAAGTCAAGATGTTTTTTAAACAAGAGATTAGTTTCCAGGTGATATACAAATACAAACAAATGTTGTGCAGTGCTGAGAGGATGCACACTAGACGGGATGCATGCTAGATTTAGAAAGAGAAAGACCATTCCATGCTGCTGCCTTGCTAGAAATGCTCTGACATGTCTCCTGCATAATTCCTCCTCACCCCTCAAAACACAGCTCAAGCATCACCTCCTCTTCTGTACTGCTCAGAGTTGGTCACCTTCTCCCCTGTGACCACCTGCCTTATATAGTCTTCTGTCCCTTCACTTTCCTTGCCTTGTTAACTGACCTGTTTCTGTCTCCCGTATTTGACAGAGAGTAGGTTCTTGAAAGCAGGCAGTGTTTCATCTTTCATCCACAGCCGTCACAGAGTGCTGGTCCAAGTACCAGGTTGGAAGGAAGAAAGAAGAATGAATCTCTCAAGCACTGTGGGAGACAGTGCTAAAGTCGGTATGAGTTGCTCTAGGATTCCAAGATTCTACAGAAGGTTATATATTCCAAGATTATTTAGAAGTTCAGTGTGGGATGAAACCTAGTAACAGTGTTTTGGAGAGGATTTTTGAAGAAATCACCTTTAATTTGATGGACTTTGAATAGCACAGGACATCCCAAGAGGAACGGGCTCTGTTCCTCTAATAGAGAGGAGGAAACTGGTATTTTTGTGAGTGTGTGTGTGTGTGTGTGTGTGTGTGTTTTCTGGGGCAGATGGGGAACAGGGCAATTTGGGATCATGGAAATAGCCTAACTAGATCAGAGGATCTACTCAAGCACTAGTAAAGGAAACTAAGTTAATAACCAAAGAAGGGTCAAATGATACAGGGCTTTACAAATAGGAAAGAGGCATTTATACTTTATATAATATGCAGCAAGAAGACATTGTACGTCCTTAAGTGAGAAAATGGTATGAAACTAAGTATTTTAGAAAAGTTACCTTGATGATTCATGAAGAAGATGAATTACAAGTAGTAAAACTAATGAGGAAATCAGAACAGCTTCAATCCAGAAATGGGATGATGTGTTGGTGGTGAACAGTCCTAAACAAGTCTCCTGAGTAAAGGTCACATGTCAGGTCAAGTGTCAGGATTTAAGGAATGTAAAACAATGGGGCTAGTTCAAGGACGAGAAAATGAAACAAAGAAGAATGGAAAATTGAAGACACAGTTGAAAGACTAAGGTGAACTTGGGGACAATCCTAGGATGGCCTTATGAGGGAAAAGGAAGCTTGTCCCAAAGGTGGTTTCTTCTCACTGATACACCTGGAAGACAGGGATAGTGCCATGGACAGACACAGGTAGTCTACTAACAAAGCCCACTCCAGGCAGGGAAATGAGGAGACACTCAGTTTATTTATAGACTTGTGGGATTTCCCTGATAGTAGGATGAAAATGCATTTAGTAGGAAGACGAAAGGTAGATCCACCAGCCTGGAGAGAGACCTGTGGCCTATTGTAATAAGGGAGAAAAAGGCCAACTTGAAATTAGTAGCACCATTTGCAATAAAAAACATTAAATTGCTTTAAAATATCCTTCTCTACTTATGGCAGAATTTATTTAACAAATCTGTCATAATAGATACAGCAAAGATAGGTATCATCCCAATCCATATGTAATTACAATGAATTCTAAGTGTACAGGGCCAAAAAAGAATGCAAATCAATCATATTTTACTATATTTCAGAAAAGTTTTCTCCTTAATGGTCTGTGACCCTAAAAATACAAATGTTCATGTCATTCCTGATCATGAAGAAGAAAAATATCTATGGAATAAGACTTAGGGTTATCTTTCATTTAGCAAAGAGTTACACAAAATTTCTGATGCTTTCTTTCACTTCCCAAACCAGTATTTATATCAGGATAAATTTTATCTTCAAACAAGTTATTTTTTATGATCTCAAATAGCTCTTCATGATTTTTATTATAGAAAAAATTTTTTTGCTAATTCCTGGAGATAAATGTAATGGAATTTAAATCAAAAGTGGGGCATATCATTCCATTTTAACAAGGTATTCAAAAGTTTCTCATGTGTTTTACTGAAACACAGGACCATCTAATCAAATTTTCCTTTGAGGCATCCAGAACCTTTCCAGAGATTTTTTTTTCTTTGCTATCTTACTGCAAGTAAAAATAGATTTTTATTAGAATCAAAAGCACTTCTAAATTAAAGTTTATGAATCCTGGGGAGGCTTACATTTCACATGTCTTGAAAGACCTAAAAGTTAATTCTTTCATGAGCATGGCCAAGTCATTTTTCATCTAACAAGCTGGGAGCATGTTCACAACTGCTCTTTATTCATGGGATGAGAGACACAAGAGGGAAAGTTGATGGAATGTTTACTCTACCAGTCTCTGATTGTCTACTGGTAATAATAGTTGCCTTTTCCCATCAAAGATGAAGCTATCCTTGTCATCTGCTCTACCAAACCAGAGTCAGCAATATAGAACATGTTAGGAAAGGGCTCTGGGGCCAGACTCAGAGAACAAATCTCAACTCTTCTATTTGCCGGATGGTCACCTTGAGTCAATTATTTAACCTCTCTAAACTTTAGCTTTTCCACCTGTAAAATAGTAAGAAATAATAATAACTATCTTTTACAATAGTTGGAAGAGTGATAAAGTAGTAGGATATGGTACAGAGGGGTAACAATCGCTATCATTGACTGAGTGCCAAACCATGTACCAAAAACTGCTTTGTCTTTATGCATTAACTTAGTTACTCCTCATAGTAACTCTATTATTAGCTCCATTTTATAGCTAAAGAAACTGTGCCATAGTAACGTCTAAGGTGTAATAAATGGCAATGCCAGGATTTTAACCCAAGCATCTGGATTCATTGTCCACATTCTGAACTGTTACACCATATTGCCTCAAGGCAGAAGATAAAAGTTCTCAGCTGTCTAAGTAACTACCATTGAAGGTTCAGAATATTAGCTTGCCTCAAAGAGAAAGAAAGATAACCAAGTTCTGAAGTTATTTCTTAGTTATTGGCATTACCAGAGACAGTAGAAACAGCCAGCTACCAGAGGACCATATTGCCAGATTCTGGTGAATCTTAGGTGATAAGAGCACAGATATACGTGGCTTTATTTATTTATTTTGAGAGAGAGAGAGAAAGCGAGCGCATGCACGAGAGCATGCATGCGAGCAGGGGATTGAGAGAGAGAGAGAGAGAGAGAGAGAGAGAGAATCCCAAGCAGACTCCATGTTGTCAGCACAGAACTGGACTCGATCAATCTCACAACTGTGAGATCATGACCTGAGCAGATGCTTAGCCAACTGAGCCACCCAAGCACCCCTATATGTGGCTTTAAAAATTAAACTGCTGATGGGAATGTAAAATTGGGCAACCACTATGGAAAACAGTATGGTGGTTCCTCAAAAACTAAGTAAAATCACCATATGATCGAGCATTTCCACTTCTGGGTATATACCCAAAAGAACTAAAAGGATTCAACAGATATTTGTCCATTCATGTTCATCGCAACATCATTCACAAAACCTAAAAGGTGGAAGTTATCCAAATGTCCATTAACGGATGAATAGATAAACAAAATGTGGTATACATGTACAATGGAATATTATTCAGCCTTAATAAAGAAAAAAGGAAGGGCATCTGGGTGGCTCAGTTAAGCGTCTGACTCTTGATTTAGGCTCAGGTCATGATCTCATGGTTCGTAATTTCAAGCCCTGTGTAGGGCTCCACGGTGACAGTGCAGAGATTCTCGGGATTCTATTTCTGCCATCACCCACTCAGGTGGGCTGTTTCTCTCTCTCAGAATAAATAAAAAAGAAAAATGGAAATTGTGACAACTGCCACAACATGGATGAAACTAGAGAGCATTATGCTAAGAGAAATAAGCCAATGACAAAAGGACAAATATTGTATGATTTCACTTATATAAGGTACCTAGTCATATTTATAGACATAAAATAGAAGGATGGGTGCCAGGAGCTGGGGAAAGGTGGGAATAGAGAGTTATTGCTTAATGGATATAGAGATTCAATTTTGCAAGATAAAGAGAGTTCTGGTTACCAGTGGTGGTCATGGCTGCATAACAATGTGCATGTATTTAATGCCACTAAACTGTACACTTTAACAATGGTTAAGATGGTAAACATTATTGTATGTGCATTTTACCACAATTTTAAAAATAAAAAAAAAAGAACTGAAGAAAAACTACCTGTCAATAGGAATAGCCCATGATGTAGAATATAATTGGAAATGACTCCAGCAGCCTCCCTTACCTCCTAGTTCATCACAGTGTTCACCACATGGGTAAGGAGTCTAAGCAGCAAACGACTGTGGTGGTCCGAAAACTGCAAGTCCCAGCCGCTGCCACAGAAGTTCTGCAGACCGTTATAGGGACCGCCACTCACTGCACCTTCTCTACTTCAGTGAATGTAACTTTTCCAGGACCTTAAGACCTGGCTGCCAGATAGTCCACCTTCGCCCAAGGCCCCAAAATGCAAACTAGAATTGAGTTTCCTTTCTTCTTCAAGCATAAACATGAAATCTCCATGCCAATTTTATGGTTCCAAATGTTAAGTTAAAGATAGTGTTTTTCATTCTATAATGAGAGGATCTTATAGAGCCTACACATACTCAAGATATGAAAGAAACAAAAGTAAGTTTTACTTCAGCCACTTGACTTCACCAGAAGAAAGGGAAAACTCACTGCCATGCTAGACAGATACCCTGCCTCAGAAAGGAAGTGAGCACACCTGAGCAACTTGCAGGTCACTGAAGAACAAGAGCTCCCTCTCATGGCCTAAAGAGGAAAAGCAGTTCCACTTTTTTCCTACCATGAATTCAGTGGGTCAGGAATTTGCAGAGAACATAGTGGGGATGGTTTCTCTCTGCTCTGTGATGTCTAGGACTACAGCGGAGGGTGAATCAACAACTGGGGCCTAAAATCACCAAGAGGTACCTTCATTTATATGTCTGGCTATTGATACTGGTTGTCAGCAAAGACCTCAGCTGAGCTATAGACAGGAATACCTCCATGTGTTATTTTCATGTTGCTTCTCTGTGTGGGCTACTTTGGGCTTTCTCATAGCATGACACCTGGGTTCCAAGTGAACATGCCAAGGTAGGAGTGTCACATTGTAAGGAAAGGTCACCTTGTAAGGAAAGTACACAGGATGGGAAATATTAGTGGCTATCTCTAGAAAATACAATGTGCCATGTCTGGTTGTTCAGTGTCTTGACTGTGGTTGATACTACCTGGTGGACCTAGACGTGGGACACAAAGATCCACATACTTTTGCTCACTCCCTTAGGTGCCTCCACAGGCCTCTTCCCAGCTCTATTTGTTGTTGAACTTCAAATATTATATCTCAGGCCCTTGACCCACTCAACCACACCAATCACTATTGCTCAAGACTGTTTATCCTTGGGGCGCCTGGGTGGCTCAGTCAGTTGAGTGTCCAACTCTTGATCTCAGTTCAGGTCATGATCCCAGGGTCGTGGGATCAAGCCCCACATCAGGCTATGTGCTGAGCATGGAGCCTGCTTAAGATTCTGTCTCTTTCTCTCCCTCTGCCTCCTCCCCATCTCACACGCTCTCTCTCTCTCTAAAAATATTTAAAAAATGAAGACTGTTTATCCTGATCTCAGACACTTTCTCTTTCCATTCAAAGGAAATGGTTAAATGTACATCTTGAAGCTCTGCCCATTGTCCTTGCCACTGTCATTTATGGCCTCTCCCCAAGGAGGATGGTAGTACAGTTCTACCAACATGCCAAGCTTGAACCAGTCTTGAATATTTTCCTCTATCATCAGATGGTCATAGGGAAAACCCCGTGAGGCCATAGGTGTGAGCTGCGGAATACAACTGACATGGAGACCTGAGCCATCTGTTCAAGTATTTATTGATGACTTCTGGGCTTGCTTAGATGTGAACTCATGTAAACCATTTCTATTGTTCAGTGAATTGCTGATGTGTGCACCCGACTTTATCAAACCCAGGTCATGAAGGGCAGCTCTGTTCAAACCCAGGTCCTGAAGGGCAGTTCTGTTCATATAATTATTTATGTTCCATTGTCAAATGCTCAGTTTCTACTAGAGCTTCGTATCGTGCAGTAGTTGCTTTCTGAATGGTCAAGCTATAGAAGGCATGGCCTTACTCTAGAACCCTAGGAGTTTGTGCTGTGATTCTCCTTTTAAGTCCAGCCAGATTCTACACATCATTATCTTTCACCTAGCATCTTGGGATCTGCCACATCATTATGAACTGAGTAGAAAAGCAGTTTGTATCACAGCTTAGAATTGCTGCTGAGCCCTCTCTTCTCAAAACTGGTAGCCTTTTAAGTCACCTGAATTAACTGGCATCTGAACAATGCCTTTTGAGTCACCTGATGAATGGGTTAGAGCAGTGTTTGCAAGCGGCTACCTGCAAAATCCAGAAGTGCATCAAATACCATTTCTATTCTTAGTGGTAGGAGACGAAAAATGCAATAACTTTTCCTTTACCTTGAAGGAAATATCCAGGCATACCTCAGATACCCACACTCCTAAAAATGTGATCAATGTTGCAGGATCTTAAATATCTGTAACTTATCTCTTACCTTTGGGCATACATGTATTTTACTAGGGCACTTAGAATATTTGCCATTTCCCGGTCCCTAGATCCAATTATATTTGCCATTTCCCGATCCCTAGATCCAATTAATATGATGTCATCAATACAATGGATCAATGTGATATTCTGAGGAAGAATAAAATAATCAAAATCCTTTTGAACTGTATTATGACAAAGAGCAGGAGAGTTGACCAGCCATGGAAGTACATAGGAAAGCATTCACAGTTTTGAGTGAATATGAATTCAATCTTCCCAAGTGAATGAAAAGTGCTTTTGATCTTCTTTCCTGCTGGGGATTTTGTTTTTAAAATTTTTTAATGTTTATTTATTTTTGAGAGAGCATGTGCAGGAGAGAGCACATGCGTGCATGCACACAAGTGGGGGAGGGGCAGAGAGCAAGGGAGACACAGAATCGGAAGCAGGCTCCAGGCTCTGAGCTGTCAGCACAGAGCCCGACGTGGGACTTGAACTTACGAACCATAAGATCATGACCTGAGCTGAAGGTGGAAGCTTAACCAACTGGGCCACCCAGATGCCCCCTTGCTAGGGATTTAAAGAACACATGTGCCAGATCAAAATCACACAGCAAGTGCTGTGTTGATAGGTTCAACCAAAGATACAACACCTGGTATAGGTGACATACACCACTCGGGTTTATGATAGTCCATCATTTCACATGGTCCATCTGGCTTAGGGGCACCGTACTGATAAGCCAACCTTCCTGCAGCCTTTTAAGTCTTTTAGACGGATGTTAACTTCTGTATTTCCACTGGAGTGAGATAGGGTTTCCAATTTACTATCTTTGCTGAGGAGTTGGGTAGAGGGAGGCAGTTGCAGGGGCTTCCACTTGCTTCTTCCTACTCTAATGGTTTTTACTTCATAGATCAGAGAATCAATATGATGGTTCTACCAGTTGCTAAATATACCCATTTCGATTATGCACTCAGCAACTGGAGAGATGACCACAAGTTAATTGGAGTCACCATGACACAGATTTGGGCCAGGATTTTATTACCTTGCACCCACATGCCCACTCTAACAGGAGGTTATAGGATTCCCTGCATCAATGTAGTTCACCCTTGTTGACCCTTTAAGAGCAGAGTATTTTCCATTTTTTCAATGTACCATTACTCTGAAAAAAAGCCACAGGTTACATTGGAAAAGGTATGAGTACGTGCATACCCTGGTGGCTTTGCAGAGAATTTCTTCAGAAGGAAGAAGTTTCCTTTAATCATACTGACTTTAATCAATGGGCTCTGGATTTGAGAACTGGCTCATATCTGGAAACAGGTCCAGAGATCGTGTTTTTCCATTTTGGCAGTTGACATCTGCCCTGTACTCACCAGTTCTGAATTGTGTTGTTTCTGTTGTTGTTACATAGGTCAATCAAGACCCTCTGATCTATCATGCTCTTAGGAATACCCATGGTCTACAGAATATCATAGATCCCCTACATTTTATGGATCCCTGACTGATGATTACATTTGCTTTTGATGGTTAAATGCTGCCAACTACCTTTGCTGTTCTGAAATTCTATCACTCACTCACTGACACTACAGCATCTCCTACTGTCATCTCTGGCCTGCAAAGGACAGCTACCATTGAGCCCGTCAACTATGTCAATACCTACTCACTACTGCAATCTTACTGCTTTATGAAAGGGTGTCCTCTAGGCTCTCCCAAGGAACAGTCAGCTGGTAGGTTCTTGGGGCATACAAAATAAAACCATTCTAAGAAGCTCACCATACTGACCTCCTTAATAATCTGCCAAAGCAATTCTGACATCTTCTTTACTGTAGATTACCAGTGTGTCCAAGCTTCAAGTTGCCATTCTTAAAGGATGTTAGGACTTACTGAGACATTAAATCATCAGCTACTGCAGAGTGTCCCTATATCAATAACCTCTTTCCTACCCAGCACACTGCTAGTCCAATACTCTCAAGATCCATTACCTTATGAAATTCTTGGTTCCTACTGATACATATATTAATCTGTGGCTTTTTTTGTGAATAAATAATTTTCTTATACAGTACTTTTACTGTCTGTGCTAAAATCTAATTGTAGTTATTGATGAAGAAGCAAAGAGGGGAGGTTAGGGCTCTAACATCATCTTATGAGGCAACTAAGATGAGGCCTTAAATGGTCTCTAGGTAATGGAAGGCCACTTTCTTCCAGCAAAGGGGAAAAAAGACCCTTCTCTGAATTCCCAGATGGCTCAGAAATCTCGAGGCTCAGAGACCTCAAGCACATCTGCCCAATTGTCCCCACCTCAGTCTCAGAGTCTCTCTCCTTCCTTTTTGGGACTTGACATTAGCACAGAAAACATGTCGACCTGTGCATTCAATTTCTTTATAATTCTGCCACCCTTTGAATCAAATTCTGGGCTGAATGACCAATACAGTATGGCCTATGATTACAGAAGAATAATATCTGGTTTTCTTAGCATGTTTAGAATTTATAAGAACCTATCATTCTCTTTCCCCAAAGCTTTTAGAGCAGTTAACAACAACCAGTCAACTCCACAATCTTTATAATTGGAACTGCCTCATATCTTTTAAGTGCTGAAGCTATTACACAAGACACACATTTCCCCTTCAACATGTACCTCATCCAAATCTACCACAGGTGAAGTGACTGTGTGTTAGTAATTGTGAAGCTATAGTACACCAGAGGTCTGTACCACTCTTTTTCACCACTACCAATCATATCTTTGTTGCCATCTAAAAGGTGTAGTAAATAGATTCCTAAATTTTGTCTTGAGGGTCTGCTTTCTAGGCTATTTCTAATTGTCGTTTCCAAAGCAGACTCTAAGACAGACTTGGGTGCAGGGAGATGATTTGGGAGGTGATCTCAGGAAGCACAAGTAAGAAAGTGCGGAAAAGAGACAAGAAATACAGAAAAAGCAATAAAGTGTCCATCTTGGGACACTTTAAGAAGCTGTGTAAAGTGCATCTCAGGATTGTCCTACCAAAGGACAGAGAACGTGGAGCAATTATCTACTAATACCTGTTCTCCTTGGGTTCCCTTGGGAGCATTACCTTCTTTAAATCTTGGGCTCAGCAAGCTGTCATGGTGCCAGAGAAGCAGACAGGAGGGATGCTCAGGGAGAGAAGCTGTCGGCATGATGGAAATGGTCCACTACAATTGCAAGGAGGTTTAGACATGGGCCAAGGGAAAATGGAGCAGGGCATTCACAGTATTGCTTCAAAAATAATACTGAATAATGAAAAAAAGCACAGTTTGAATAAAAGAACAATGTCTCTGCCCCCAGTTCCTGGTACTGAGCTTCTAAAACTCTAGGAATTTCCTAAGTGATAAGGGCATAAAGAGCACCTTTTGTTCTAATATTTGGTTTTTGAACCTGGTTCCTGACACAAGGAACTTCTAAATTCCTTAAAATTTCCTGCATGATAGGAGTCTTTTTTTCTAATAAAGCGTCACTTGATGGGCTCCTGGAATGCGGCTGGTTACCAGAAACGTCAAGTCATAATTCGAAACTTCTAACTTTCAGCCCCACTCCCCACTCTTCCAGGAAGGGGAAAGGAGCTGGAAATTAAGTTAATGAGTCATACCTATGTGATAAAGCCTCCATAAATATCCTAAAAGTATGGCATTCAGAGAGCTTCCAGGTTGGTGAACACATCCACACATGTGGAAGGTGGCACATCCCAACTCCCGTGCTTGGGATCATTCTGGACCTTATGCATATCTTCATCTTCCTGTTCATCTGTATCCTTTATATAATAAACCGATAAACATAGATATTTCTTAGTTCTGTGAGCTGTTCTAGCAAATGATCAAACCCAACAAAGTCATGGGAACCTTTGATTATAGCCAGTATGTCAGAAGCACAGGTGACAACCTGACAATACAACTGGCATCTAAGGTGGAAGGTGGGGCGTCTTACAGGACGGAGCTCTTAATCTCTGGGGTCTGTGCTAACTCTGGTTAGTGTCAGAACTGAATTGATTATAGGACACCCGCTGGTGTGGTGTCAGAGAATTGTTTGATATGTGGAAAACACACACATCTCGTATCAGACGCACGGTGACTGTGGTATTAGCATAAGAGTAAAGGAGAAATACGAGAGTGTTTTTCCCAGAATATATACAACCTATTCTAAATCTACTGGGTTTAGCACTGCATACTGTTAAAACTGAAGAGATAGTTAGTGAACTGGCAGTTTTACCCTAAAGGTAAAAACAAAGAGATAACAGTATGGGAAATATGAAAAGGCTAATGAAGACACTGTGACATCAGAAAAGAGAGAGACAATGACCTGTAGAGCAGAACATAAGGTCCTAAAACTGTCCCACAAACACATGGTCGCTTGGGTCTCTGACAGAGCTATACTGCAGGTTGTGGAAGAAAGGAAACACTGTTTAAATGAATGGTGCTACGACTACTGCTTATCCAGAAGAAAAAGTGAAATTGGATTTAACCCTAACACCATCTACATAAATCAAATTCAAATGCACTCATGGTAAAGAATAAATTCCAAGGGAATCCTTGGTTTCACACAGATGTCAAAGACAGTATGTGGTGGGGAAGAGGAAGAGGATGTTTCAGTAGTTATTTACTGTGGACAAAATCACTATAATGGGTCACTTGATAAGAAAAACACACTAGCAGAAAGATATCATGGCAACCCACCTAATTCATTTTCCTCTATCATTTTTGCCATTAAAATGTCACTTAATGTCAGAGATCTGTCATTCCCCAAACTGGCAATGCATCAGAACTCCACAACATTCTTAAACTGAATTCTCAGGCCCCATCTAGGACTTACTCAATCAGAACCTCTGGGAGGTAGTACCTAGGAGTTTGAATTTTTAATGTCTTTCCAGGAAATTCTACCACACAGCCAGAATTGGGAACCACTGTCCCAGATCATTATTAGATCTCAGAATTCATTGAGGATATAGAAGCTACAAGACAGGAATGTCACTGGGACACCTGGGTGGCTCAGTTGGTTAAATGTCCGACTCTTGATCTCTGCCCAGGTTGATCTATCTCATGGTTTGTGAGTTCAAGCCCTGA
Source organism: Cryptoprocta ferox (assembly GCA_028646485.1). NCBI lineage: Eukaryota > Metazoa > Chordata > Mammalia > Carnivora > Eupleridae > Cryptoprocta > Cryptoprocta ferox. Next base: position 44,509,789 of record CM053573.1, read on the forward strand.
GTCAGGCTCTGAGCTGGCAGTGCGGAGCCTGCCCAGAATTCTCTCTCCCTTTCTCCCTGCTCCTCCTGCACTCGTGCTCTTACATGTTCTCTCTCAAAATAAATAACTAAACTTAAAGAAAAAATTAAAAACAAGACAGGAATGCCATCGAATCCGGTTGCAATCAAGTGGCCGTGCTCCTATCAGATTGCATCTCTCCATTGGCTCTGGATCTCCAACTGTTCCTCTCTGTAAGAACCTGATTTCTATAATTATCCCCTCTCTTCCTTGACTTTTAGCAGCACACCTTTGTTTGCAGACCATTCTTCTTCCTTGGTTCCATGACATCACATTTGCCTGGTTCTGCTCTTTCCTCTCTAGCTATTCTCCCCTGGGCTCTTTGGTCTCTCTTCCTCTACCTGATGTTGGAATAGTGGAGGCTCAGTGTCTTAGTCATTTCAGGCTGCCATACTGCCATACACATCACCACTGACTGGCTAGCTTAAACAACAAACAAGCTTTCTCACAGTTCAGGAGGCTGGAAGTCCAAGTTCATGGTGCTGGCATGGTCAGGTTCTTGGTGAGGGTCCTCTTTCTGATTTAGAGAGGCCATCTTCTTACCGTCCACACATGCTAGAAAAGAACTAGCTAGCTCCCTAGCCTCTTATAAGGGTACTAAATCCACTCATGAGGGCTCCACCCTCATCATCTAACTACCTCCTATAGGATCCATCTCTAAATACCATCACACCAGTATTAGGATTTCACATGAATGTGGGGGTGGGGTGGGAGGTGGGATATAGTTAGTACACTGCACCCAAGAACCCTTTCCTCTTCTCCACATGGTCTACGTGGTCTCATCCAGTCCCATTTCTCTTCCATTCTACTTCTACCACCATATTCCAAGAAATTGCTATCTTACTTGGGTGATTGCCACAGTCTGCAACCTGGTCTTGCTTCTACTGTTCCTGCACACTAGACAGCTTTGAAACTTCAAGGAGATCTCCCAGGCTAAAAATCCCCCATGGCCTCCTAAGTGAAATCCTTACCATGGCTAAGAAGCCCTTCCAGGTCTGGCCCCTGCCTCCCTTTCCATCCTCCTCTCGTGCCATGCCCCTCCACTAACCCTTCCACCCAGGTCACAGTGCTGCTTATTTTCCTTACAGTACTTTTATCATTTGAAATTATTTATTGATTTGTTTGTTGTCTGTTTCCACCTCCTCTAAGAGCAAACTCATCATTTCACCCCTAAACTGTTCCCTCATTTTTGTTTTGCTAGTTTCATCAAAGATGATATGATATTTTCATTTTTTAGGACTTGAAATGATTTCTTGGTTCTCTTTCCCTCACCATATTATTTCCAAACCATAGTCACAAACTGATGGCGATAATCCTCAATTTAGTTCTTTCTTTTTCTATACGGTTTTTTCCCTAGTCCAGTGGATGCAGGTCATTTTTGTTATGAAAGCCATAGGCAGATGGGAAACCACCTACTGAATGGGTGACTGGAGCAAGTTACTTAATTTCCTGCGCCTTAGTCTCACCATCTAAAAATTGAGAGAATAACAATAAAAACATGGAGCAGATGCTTTTTGTGCCCTTCAGCCCACTTTGAAATCAGCACAGCCAAGGGAGGAAGTTCTGGGCAGTTGCTAGCATTCCACCCCAAGCATGATGAGTTACAGAACTCCACTCTTCTGTGGTTTTCTCCAGTGGCAGCATAGCCTGGGAAGTATCTGGAAATTGAAATTCCTGGTGACAACCCTCAACCAATGGGAGATGGCAGTCAGTGGATAAATGCTCTAGCCTTCACCTTCCTGCAGGTAATTCCAAGGCAGAGTCTACATTGTTTCTCAGAGTCCCCAAGAGGATAAAAAGCCAGAGATATAGCCAGTTTAATATTCATCCTTCCTTCCTTATCTCATTCTCCTTGTCTTTATTCCTGACCCCTCCCTCCTCACCAGGTCACATCCCAAATAAACTTGCATCCATGCCTGCTTTTAGGGAACCCTAAACTAAAGTAGTAAATCTATCAGCTAGGGTCCAGGTGGGGGAAAAAAAATGAACCCTGTAAGTTGTACAATTAAAAAAATTTTAGTAAAAATATTTATGATGATGAGGTAGGGTTAGGAAAACAACAGATGGTATAGAACCCAAGAACTAATAAGAGTGGGGAGCTGTTACTACCCCTAAGTCTGAAGGAGCCTTGGCCTCCAGTGGAGGAATGAGGGCCAGGGTGAGTGTGAGGCAAGCAGGTACCCCCAGAAGAACGTTTAGGAGCACCTGCTCTCATACTCATGCAAGTGCCAGCCTAGAGTAAGTGCCTCTTTAAATTTTGTAGACTAGGCCTCTGCTTCTGGCACCCTAGTCCCAGCCTTGAATAGAAGACAACATAGGGTGTCATTTTTCTCTCACCCTTTGATTTCTTACTGATGCCTCCAACTTGCTGAACCCAAATCTGAAATCAGAGCTTAGGGAAGATTTACATCAGCCTTCAAGGAGACAGAAATGTAGAGAACAGTAAATGGAAAATATCCAATCCAGCATAGTATCTCATAGAGTTATGATGATTAGATGATTAAGATATAAAGTGCTTAGAAAAGTACCTGAAATATGCTGTTGTTGCTGTTATTATTATTGTCCATAAGATGCAAAAGTTTAAATACATTATGAGGGGTTCATGGACTCCCTAAAAGTACATGTATAAACTGGGTTCAAGGACAAAGAACGCCAGCCTTCAAGTAAGCTCTTTTCATTGTATGGAGAGCCTTCACAAACCAGTCTTTAAACTTTTTTCCTTCCCTTCTAACTCAGTCTTTCCCAGGCTTTTTACATCATGGCACCCACAGAAAATGACAATATTTTAAAAAAGAAGAACAAAAGAAAATGGCTTTGTTCAACACTGGAGTGAAGAGAAGAGCCTACCCTCCACCTGAAGCAACTGGCCCAGAAAGCTGACTTGGGAAACAAACTTATCAGGTTGTTTGGTAAATAAAACAATCAGAGTAAATGAAGTTCAATTCAGTCAAGCAGTCTGTAGATTTTGAGTATCTATTTGTGCCAGGTACTGTCCTGGTCCTATGGCCACAGTGGTGAATAGGAGAAACGAAATTCTAATCCCCAAAGAGGTGATAGGGGAGTGGGTATGTGATAAGAGGTAACTAAGGCATTTAAGAGCAGTGAGATAATGATTCTGACTGCTTGTGTGTGGAAGCAAGACTGAGGAAAGAAGAAAAGCAGGGGCACTGGTTAGAAGACTATCACAGTGGCTCAGACCAAGAGTGAGTGGTGGAAGTGATGAGGCTGGTTAAATGGTTAGATTTGGTATATATTTTGGAGATAGATCGCACCAAACTTTCAGTGAATCAGATGACAAAGCAACCAAAAGGACGGTGCTGCCACTTAAGTGGAAGAGGTTAGAACATGAAAGGGGTTGGGATCCAGGGCACAAGAGGAAGACTGATCCTGGGAAAAGATCAGGGACAGTGGGAAAGTGAACTCACATGGGAAATGCAGTGGAACTATCTGGAAGTTGTGAGTGTCATTTAAGATTTGGGGTCATGAACTGAAATTCTTAGTGAGTTCTTAAATAGCACCTAATTTAACTCTCCTGAAAATGTCTATTTTGTATAAGTGGATTCTTCCTTTATCTTTTACCTGTGCCAATAACTTACATTTACTTCTGTTCTTCTTAATCCTATCTCCTGGCCACTCCACATCCTAAATTTTGTGTTTACCACGCTGGTTCCTTGAAATCACATATGTATTTTTTGGTCTCAACAGTTTTTGGTTTTTCCTGTATTTGAACTTTATAAAATAGCATCTGAAACTTGGCATTTAAGTCAGTATTATGTTTCCAAATATATCCATATGGTTATGTGTGTTAATTCATTTCCTATGCTTAATTGAATGATGATGCTATAATGTAGTTATCTATATTCCTATAGAAACACATTTGGGTTGTTTCCACTTTTTTGCTATTACTTACAGTGCTGCACTCAATATTCTATAGTGTTCAAGAGTTTCCCGAGTGTATATATTTAGGAGTGGAGACTGCTGATCATGAGGTGTGTAGGTTTACCTTTACAGGGTTGGGCCTAATTGCTTTAACAAATGGTTATTACCAGTTTATACTCATACCAGTAAGTTCTAAGAATTCCCACTGAAGCATGTACTCTCTAGAATTTGGTAATGTCTCGTTTAAAAAAATGTATTTATTTTTGAGAGAGACAGTGAGACACAGCACAAATGAGGGAGAGGCAGAGGGAGACACAGAATCAGAAGGAGACTCCAAGCTGACAGCCCAGAGCTAGAAGCAGAGCTTGAACCCACAAACCAGAAGATCATGACATGAGCCAAAGTCGGATGCTTAACCCACTGAGCCACCCAGGCGCCCCAGTGTCTGACTTTTTAATTTTGTCAATTTCTGCATGAAAAACAGTATCCCACTGTGGTCTCTTTTTTATTTCCCAGCATCATTTCCTGTGTTTATTGATCACAACACTTCCTCTTCCATCTTAGTATTCCTTATCTAACTTCCGTTTTCAATAACCCATCAATCATCGAAATCTTCTGCCATCTACATTTTCTCATGAAAGGAACGTTACTTTTGAGGATTACATATTATTTTACATTACCCACATTTATAACTAATATTTTCCCTTTCAGGGCATTTAAGGCATACTTAAGGCATATTGATAAAGTCTGATCAGTAACGCATTTATAAGCCACCTATTAGGTGGATTTGGGGTAATTTTTCAGGTATGGCTAATCCTATCCTCATCAGATTAAGATTCTCCGGTTTTGTCATTTCTGAGGGTCTATTCAATCATTACTTTAGACCTTTATTCTTACAAATTCTATGTCCTCTACTCTAGTTGGTGACATCTGGAAGGGGGCTCCTATCCTACTTATCTTTAAACCACTATTCCAAGCCCAGTGCGTGTATTTCACACATTTTCGAATGATTTTTATTTCTGCATACGCAGACCATTCTGAAAAAATATCGTCCACACTTGCTTTACGGCAGGCCTCAGCACTCAGCGCCCAGCAGCTATTCCTAGCCCATTTCTGCCACTTCACATCGGAGGTGAGTTAAGAAGTACTAGTTTCTTACCTGTAGTTAAGCAGTAACGGACACCCTTCTCTCGTTTCACAATACGCGGTAACAAACATAATGGAAGAGGGCGTAAAGGAGACAGACGACTCTGAACTCTCCAGACCACTTGGGTCTTTTCGTGGGCGAGCCCTTCCGGGCCTGTCAACATTTCCTTAACTCATATCGTATACAAAGAGCAGTATACCAATCTACAGCAAAGGCCCAACATTCATGGACATGAATTCTCGTGCACGTTTCCTAAGAGCAAACTATACAAACACAGGCACCCAAACACAGACACACAAACGAAAACATACCCACGTGCTCGGGTTTTTTCCCGCGGCACAAGTTCTTTGAAACGGAACAGGGAAAAGGTGTCTTAGCATACTGTTTCACACTTTCGTCATTAGCTTTTTAAAGGGAGAGGGGGACAAAGAAAGAAAAGAAAAAACGAAGAAACTGTTCTTAAAAAGTTATTTAAAAAGATAATATCTTTTTTGATGTTATGTGCTTCCTTGTCTTTATGCTTTTCTGAAGATTTATTTTGACTTACCAGACAGATCTTACCCATCAGTACTTGTGTCGAAACTGCGACAAGATGGGCCTAGTGGCTGGGGAGGCGGGGCGGAGGTGTGACGTCTTCGTCGCGGGGCGGAGGCGAGGGTGTCTGAAGAGAGACTCCGCGCGTGCTGCCAACGCTGGGCTCCCGGCTCGGAAGCAGCCAGAAGACCTGCGGGTGTCCGCTTTCTCTTGGTGGTCTGCCCACATCTAGCCCAGCCTGAAGATGGCAGACGATCTTGGAGACGAGTGGTGGGAGAACCAGCCTGTAGGAGCAGCCAGCAGTCCAGGTACCTACTCTGTCCACGCTGCTGCGGGGCCTCCTTTGACCTCCCTCCGCCCCGTTCCAAGTCCTTCGTTAAGCCTCTGCCCCCGTCCGCCTCTGGCTGTCAAGGCGTTGGGCCCTTCGGTGATCTGCCTAGCTGTGGCAGCGCACGAGCACCGCAGAGGAAGCGGTTGAGAGCTTTCTTAAAACGTGAAACCGTGTGTCATTAACTCAGTTCTGCCCGCCAGTCAGGAAGGACCCTTTTCCCAAGCTCTTCCTTTTATATATGTCTTAAAACAAAAGAGATTTTTCGTGAATACAGGGAGTTTGGGTGTAGTGGTTAAGGGTAACTCCTGGATTAGATTCAGACTGCTTCTGTTCAAATCGCGACTCTAGCCCTCTTAGACTGTTGGGGCTACTTTTCGTCATCTGTAAATTAAGGATAATAATGCTAATTGCAAAGATTGTTATGAAGATTAAATGAAGATAATACAAATGATGCACTTTAGCACAGTACTTTGCACCTAATATGTGTGAGGTAAATATAAGCTGTGGTTTTTCTTGCTATCATCATCATGTTATTTGGACTATTAGACCCTGAAGGAGGTTTAGTTAGAGATCATCCTGTGAACTCAACCATTTAATAGAAGAGGAACAGGAGACCTAAAGATGTCAGGTTACTGACTTTGAACTTTTCAGGTTCCATAAGGATTTATATACAGTTATGTTTTTTAAACCATTTTTCAAAGTCTGCCTCTCTTCTCTACTAGATTCTAAGATTTTCTTAGGAGAAAACCAAAATCCGATTCATGTGTACAGTCCACTGGGCACTGCACATAATTGATCCTTGATACATATATGCCACAAACATTAATTTTGAAACATGTGTTGTGAAATATCCATTAAAAAATGCAAGTTCTGTAGCATTGTTTCCAGAAGGGCATCCTTCAGTTACAAACTGAGCAGAGGTCATTCTTAAAAAGGCAGCCAGGGTAATACTTCCTCCATTAAACTTGCTGACTCTTTTGCAACTTGTTTCTAGGAAATATCTCTCTGTGCTTGAAGCTACAAATACTTTTCTTTGCAGGCTCTAGTGTACCACATTTACTTTAATAACCCTTCCCCCACCTCAACTAAGGTGTTTAAAGCTATATTTTATGGTGTGATTTAAGTATAGAAGTCATTTAAGAAAAAATTGAATTCCTTCTGAGGGGTGAAGGAGACCCTATTTCTTGGTTCTAGCCTTGCTTCTTGCCCCTTACCAGCTGTATGTCTCTCAAGTTAGTCACTGTTTAGGAGAGAAATTAATGTGTATTGAGTGTCTATTATGTGCCAGATATTTTCATAAATACAAATTCATTTAATCTTCATAATATGTTTAGTGTTGCTTTCAATTTTGTAGATGAGAATCTAAGAAAAGTTCAGTGATATTCTTGGAAACATACAGCAAGAGGTCTGGGAAGAAGTTATGCAAGTGTGCCTGAGTTTCAAAGTCACACTTGCCGGGCATGAGTATCATGATATGTAAAATGAGGGATCCTTAGAGATCATGTTTTTAAGGATTTTAATCAACCAACTGTTCTAAACATTGGATCTAGTTAGAATTTTAAAGTGCTACAGCCTCCGTCATCTAGGTTGCCAGGATTCCTGTCAAGGTAATATGTTAGAGTCACCCTGCATCTTAGATTCCTTCTAGTTATAAGATTAAGGTTAGAAAATCATTGATTTTATGTATCAGGGGCATGTGCTTTGTTAACTGCTTTTAAGCATAGTGAGCATATAAGCTTCCTTGAGATCTGCTTGGTTTTTTTTTTATTGGTGATTTGCCTAAGTAATCTGTATTGTATTTCTAAATCAGAAGAATCACAACTGAACCAATTCAGATTTCCTGATTCTACCTATGTTAATGGAGTCAGCCTAAAATACGTGAACTGTATTTTGTTTTGAAGGTCAAAGGAGAAATAGTGCCATAAGTCAGGGAAAGGAAAGATAGTTGCAATGATGCCTTTATTCCGTTGTGTGTGTTATGCTACTTGCTTATAAAAGTAAACCTATTTCCTTATCATCTGTTTTCCATTCACACTTAACAGTAGCAAGAAGCATTTAGTCATTCATTCAGTAATCTACATCTAGAACAAAAGCTCAACATTCATGGACATGAATTCTTATGCATGTTTTCTAAGAGCCAACTCTACAAATATATGGCTTCCCAAACACTGACACACACTATGTATGACATCTGTCTAACATATCCAGTTATCTACTTATTGTCTAAGAAAATGTACTGTTTTTGCTGGTCTCATGTCTTTTTAGATGTGGTAAGTAACTGAGAGACTCTGAAATTCTCAATCTGATTATCACCCTTTTTGCATACATCTTAAGGCCTATTCAGGACTTACAATTTTTGTGCTAGAATCCTGCATTGCACTGGAGACCAGCATGGGTGCTGGCCCCTGATGTTTGGGAGATATTAGCTATATAAGTGCACACATGCATGCTGGATGCTACAGAGTTCTTGGTGATCATGTATGTAGATAGACATTTAATTTCTTACCCAATTAAACATTTGAAAATGACAGCCCTGCTATTAGAATTTTGCTGGGACTGTCCTAGTCTACCTGTGATGTCACCCTTCTTACACTATTGTTGGTGGTTGGAGTCATGGCCCAAAATAAGACAACTGAGAGTTGCCTCTGCTGCAGAGCGTGCAGCCAGTCTGCTTCAGGCAACAGAGCCTAGGACATTCCACCTAATGGCATTGGACATTCCATTTTATTTCATTGTACTTACTTCCTTATTCCCTGCCTACCTTAAGGAATTATTTGGTGATTTGTAGTAAACAGTACATGTATTAGAATCATAATTGCCAAACATTAATGCTAAAGTGAACAAATACAACATCTGAGGTTTCATGTAGTTGACCAAACTGTGCACTTTCTTAGTATGAAGCTGAAACTGAGAATGTCATTCCCAGCATGGATCTGGGACTCATGGAGCAGAGTCAAGAGTTTCTGCAGTTGGAATTGGTCATGTGATTGTTCACTTACTGAAGGCAACTTTGATCGTTTTTCCTTTTTATCTCAAAAACATGCCTATAAAATTACCAAGTCAAGTGTCCAGCAGGCAGCTGGGTATATGAGTCTGGAGCTCCAGGGTTGGGTCAGGGCTGGAGTTAGAGATTTAGGAATGAATGGCAAATGTATAGCTACTTTTAAAGAGGATATTTTAGCAATTTGCCAAATTCTCAGCCCCTAGTTTTTTGAGGAGTGCTTTTCATATGCTTCTCTAGCTCATTCTGAATCTTTGATGCCACTCCTTACCAAGCATCTAACTAGAAAACTCAAGTGTGAACACACTTCTATATACAGTATAGGGAGACTGTAGATAATAATACTAACTTATATTTGTTGAGTGGTTATTATGTTCCAGATACTGTGTTGATTGATTTATGTGTACTAGCTCATTTAATCTTCACAAGTATACCATGATATAGTTACTATTATCCCCATTTTATAGGTGAGGAAATTGAGGCACTAGATGGTTAAGTGGTTTCTCCAGTTGTTCTTTAGTTGGTAAGTTGGAAGGCTGTGATTCATAGGCAGGCAATCTGAAACCAGTCTGTGCACTTAAATTTCTCATAGATAATTATTCTAATTATCAGTGGCAAGAATCTCATCTCTAAAATAGCAATCCTTTATCAATTAAAAGAGGCTCATAGTTTACAAACCCTTTTGTTTATATACATCATTGTTATCAAATTGTGTCTATTAACTCCTACTTTATTAACAATGTTTATCCTTTTAAAGAACTTTGACTACTCAGAGATCCAAATAAGTAGGTTGTATCATAGGGCTTTGAGAACAATCTTTGCCAGGAAGTTTGACTTGATCCTAGAGCTCAAGACTCACACACCTGGCTGTCTTCTTCAAGTCTTTGCTTATTTAATAGCAATGTCAAATGAAAATGAGAGCCAACTTACTGAATTAGTTGCTTTCTCTTCAGACTTCTCTATCTCAGTAAATTAAATCACCAGTTACCCAATTTCACAAAGGCCTAGAAATACCTTGATTTATTCATATATTTTTTCTTTCACTCCTCATGTCTAATCTATCAAGTCTTGTTTTTGCCTGTAAGACATCATAAATCCTTTTTTTCCATTTTTCTCCTAACTCCATCAGAATACATGTTATCATCCTCATTCACCTTAACCACTGCAGTAAACTAACAGGACTCCCAGTTTCTGTCTTGTCCTTCTATGGACTGTTCTTCAGTTAGCAGCCACAGTGATCATATCTCATTCCTGCCCAAACCCTCCTGTGGCTTCCCTCTGACCCACATAATACAACCCAGGTTACTTTCCATGACTGCTATATGCCAGATATTCTACTGCTTACTCCCCTCTAGTTTATGATCTTGACCTACAACAGCCTTTATTTTGTGCCTCAGTAGGCCACACTCATTCTGTCTTGGCTCTTTGCAATAGCTATTCTTTTTTCTTTCTGGGCTCTCCTGTATTTCTCATGGCTGAGCTTTTCTTAGAACATTAAGACTTCAGTTCAGACATCACCAAAAGAAAACATTTCCTGGTCAGCCAGTCTAAAGTAGCCATCTGTTTGCTCTATTACATTGTCAAGTTATGGCAATTCTCAGCAGAGCACTTATCACCAACTATTTTTTTCCTTGTTAAATGATTACATTTGTTAGTGTATTACATTTTCTTGTTAAATTATTACATTCTGGTATGATCCCCACACCAGAATATGAGTTTCATGTGAGTAGGAATTTGTTTATCTTGTTCTTTACTGTATCCTCAGTGCCTACAGTAGTATCCGGTTCCTAGAGTAGCATCTGGGTCCTGGTACCAGTAGTATCCGCTGCCTAGAGTAGCACTCATGTCATAGCATGGGAGTTCCATGTCTAAAGAAATTTAGTCCACTGGAAGAATTGCCGAAATCTTGCCCAGGCTTTTGACAGATTTGATAGATGCTAGTTCTGTCTTTCTGAAAATACATTGGAAATCTTTGTGTGTAACTGTGTCTACCAACCTTTTATTCTAATCATATTTGTATTTAGTTTTATAAATTTTGTTTTGAAAGGAGAAAACAGACTTTTGCTTTATAATAAGCTGATAGTTCCAGAGTGCCTGGGTGGCTCAGTTGGTTAAGTGTCTGACCCTTGATTTTGGCTCTCGTTTTGTGAGTTCGAGCCCCACGTCAAGTTCTGTCACTGACAGTGCGGAGATTGCTTGAGATTCTCGCTTTCTCTCTGCCACTTCCCCTCTCGTGCTCTCTCTGTCTCTCTCAAAATAAATAAATAAACTTAAAAAATAATAATAAGCTGATAATTCCTAGTGGTGACAGCTTTTGTCACCTAGAATCAATGCAATTGTTCATTTTGTTTGAGAATGCTGAAATGAGCATTGTAATTTTTGTTGTTGTTGTATTATCATTTCATAGCATTGCCTTCGAATCTTTGCTTTATCTATGCTGAATTCCTCCTAGAGATGAAGAAGTAGGGGAACACCTTGGATCTTCTAAACCTGAGTAATTCAAGTGTTTGATTTTTTTTTCCTCTTCTTACACTGAAGTTAGGCCTTTACAGTATTAATTTTATCTATAAGCAGCCATGCAGAGTAGATGTTGTAAAACATTGCTTCTACATGTAGAATTTAGACTTGGAATATTTGCAGTAGATTTTGATAACACACAACAGAGAATCGATGTCAAAATCATTTATTGAGCTCTCATGCTTGGCCCTATTTTAGACACTGTGGCAGAATTAGAGCATAAAACATCTGCTTACATTATGGAATTTATACATCGATATGGTTCAACCAAAATGCAAGTTTTACTATTTTAAGATAAGATGTTCAAGGGCAAAAAACAGGAACAGGATACATTTTAAAAGGTGAAAGGAAGGAAAGAGAAGAGAGCATGTGCTACATTAACAGCCAGTGTTCTGTACTTAAAGATGATATAACAAATGGACCCACAGAGAAACTTCATGGGCTAGTTTTACTTTACTGTATACAATTTCCATGGTTCTTACAAGTGATTAAACAAGTGGTTCTTGACAACAATTGTGAGCATTTAAAGGTACAAATTTATGTATCTTTCTCCAACTACATGCATAGTAGTTCTATAATTTTGCAAAATGTCTCTGAATCTTTTGAAAAATACCAGGAATTTGGAAGGCCTAGAAATACTTCCATTTCCCCTCTCAGATTCAACAACACTGTAAAGTATTTTATGGCACAAATCCTTTTACCTGCTCTTCTCTGATGTTCTTTAGTTGAATACTTTAATGCATTCATAGAATTATACATTTCACAAAATGTATCACAAACAGCTTGAAGTATAGTTTCTCTGTTTTCATCAGCTTTCACGGAATTCTTAATTGAAAATTTAAATTACTAGTATTTTTTAAAAAATTAGTTGATTAAGTTCTTTAAGCTCTTGTTGAGTTCCTTGCTAGTCTAAGTCACACTAGACCAGAGGTCAAAAACCGTCTTTGTATAAGGCCAGATAGTAAATATTTTAGGCTTTGCTGTCCAGTCACTGTCACAACTACTCAACTCTGCCGTTGTAGCATAAAAGCAATCATACATAATAAATATGTAAACAAATGAGCGTGGCTGTGTTCCAGTAAAACTTTATCAATGGACAATGAAATTTGAGTTTCATGTAATTTTCACATCTTGTAAAATATTCATCTTCTGATATATTTTTTTTACTATTTAAAAATATAAAAACTATTTTTAAATTGCAGGACATACAAAAGCAGACAGTGGGCCAAATTTGACCTGTGGGCTGCAGTTTGCATACCCCTGCCCCAGATTCAGTGTCAGAACCTGAGTTGTATGTCACATGTTCCTTAAAATAGGAATTTGAAACATATCCCAGAGAGAATTGGATTTTACGTCAATTACTCCATTACTTAGTCATCATTATCAGTCATAGATTAGTCACATTCCTATTAAAACAGATGCTGTGTTCCAAATAGTTAGAAGGGGATTAGTTCAGAAATCACTGAAGCTAAATAAATGAAGGGCTGAGGAAGGACTCCAGCACAAAAGTTTCAGGTTATTAAAATTCTTGTTACAAGTTGGATTTGTTTTTATTCACTTGGATTTTTATCTAATTTCTTTCAAAAATATAACTTAAAATGTATATTAGGAAAGCTTCTTTTATTTTTATTGCTTTTCAGAGGGTCCACATTTCTGCAAAAATAGGATTATGTTCAGGAGACAAGATTCTTTGTTTCAGTTGTGTTACAGGTCAAACACCATTTTGTTGAACTCCAAATAGTATTCCAGTTCTAAGATGCTTATGCATTTTTATTGTGACACGTATTGCTTTAAAATAAGCACGGTTCGGGGTGTCTGGGTGGCTCAGTTGGTTGAGTGTCTGACTTCAGCTCAGGTCATGATCTTGCGGTTCACGAGTTTGAGCCCCACGTCAGGCTCTGTACTCCAGGCTCAGAGCCTGGAGCCTGCTTGGGATTCTGTGTCTCCCTCTCTCTCTGCCCCTCCCCCATCATGCTCTGTTTCTCTCTGTCTCAAAAATAAATAAACATTAAAAAATTTAAAAAATAAGTATGGTTTTTGGCTTGTGATCCTTTTGTTGAAATAGACTTTGTTATTGTAAAGACTTTTGTCTTAATTGAATTAGAACTGTTACCATTTAAATATGGGGTTCTACTGCTTGCCATAGAAGTGTCGCTATTTTCCAGCTCTTTTTTAGTACTTTGTACAATATCTTGTCTTTCTTAATTCTTTTGAATTTATGGTAGCTTGGCATGAAAATGTACTTTAAGGTGTCTCCTAACCTAGGAGAAAACAATTTAGAAATATCCATCATACAACATATTTTGTGCTTCTCTTCAAGGTAAAAACGTTCCCAGGGTCTTTTGTTTTTCTGGGAATATTTCTGGTGCTTGTTTTTCCTGTTTTATGCTTCCTTTCAATCTGTTTGGCTTCAATCTGTTTGAAATTAATAATTAGCATAATTAATCAGTATTGAATGTCACCTGGCATAATTGCTTTTCTGGACCCTGTGATATACCAATGTCATCTCTGAGCACATTTTCTCACTTATGTCTTGACTGAATGGCCCTTCTCTCCTTCATTCATTCATTCTCTGTTCATTTAACATTACCTGCATAGTGCAAGCATGGCACTAAGCACCCTACACATTTTCCTACTGCAATATCACCTGTTATTACCCTGTACTTCCTTCTGAACTGTTTCTCTCTTATTTTTATGTTAGAGCTTCATCACCTTCTTTTGTAGTCCACTTCCTTCCACTATTCTCTCACTGCTTTTCAACTTAGGCTTTTCTATTTCAGGCTTTTAATTCATCTCTTCTCCCCTGCATTCTCCTTCTGCCACTTGCCTGCTAGGACTGTTGCACATCATCCCTCTCTCTCTTTGGCTTGCATAGCTCAATGGTACCCAGATTTTCAGCTGCTCCTCCTTGAAATTGGAGTGGGCCAGGGGTATTTGTATAGTGACATGAGCACATTGAAGCAGGCTTGGCTGGATGAGTGTGGAGAATGGCAGTTTCTTTGCTCCTACTGTGCTGGCTCCATCCCTGGATAGAAAGTTAAAGCACTGTCCTTCAGGATTTCTTCTAGGATCATGCCTCCAGTTCTTGGTACAGAATCACAGAGAGCCTTGCCTCATGCTCTTCATAGAATTTTTTTTTATTTTCCCTGACTGCAGCTTAGTGCAAGGTATCTGTCTCTCATGTCAAAAATGCTTTATTTGTCTGGGCACCTGGGTGGCTCAGTCGGTTGAGCTTCCAACTTTGGCTCAGGTCTTGATCTCGTGGTTCCTGAGTTCAAGCCCCACATCAGGTTCTCTGCTGTCAGTGCAGAGCTTACTTCGGATCCTCTGTCTGTCTCTCTCTCTCTCTCTCTCTCTCTCTCAAATAAATACACATTTTAAAAAATGCCTTGTCTTATAACATTATTGTGTTGCTCGGTCCACACTGAATTATAGACACACCTTTCTCTTAATTCAGTAAGAGAGTTTTAAATGTGTTGAAAGAATTAGTTTAGCTTACTACTACCAGGGGACTGAATCTCACCTTGTAGATGACTGGTGGAATTCAACATTCTGTAGGTGGACATACTCATGGGTTATCAGAACTGCAAGGTACCTGAAGAATTATTCAGTTCTCCTGTTTTACATAAAAGAAACTCAAGGCCTAGACCAGTGAATGCCAAGCTCATTGTCAAATGAGTAAAAACTTAGGATTGGAATTTGAGTCTTTTGCTGAGTTGACTGCATTTTTCTATAGCACTGATTTGGGGAAGTGATGTGATTGAAGAATGTCTGATGAGATGATAAATTGTTGCCTTTTGTTAAACACCCAGGACAGTGATTTTTATCTCCCTAAAAGATCTCAGTATTGGTGATCTTTGACTCCCAAATGTCCCGATTGCTTTAGAAAGCAGAAATACAAATCTAAAATGGTTTTCCTTATAAGCCTAGCAAAGTGATTCCATGGCAGGGCATATATAGCTAGGCAACTTACTAGAAAAAATGGGACAGAAGACTAAGTGCCAGTAGTCAAGTGTGTATATTCCACCAGTGATTATCAGGTCCGTCACACAAAGGATGTATTCAATAGTTACTCATTTTTGTTGTTCCTTTCTTCTTTGTAACTAAGAATTACCACTTTTTTTCTCCTCGTTGTAAAGAAATCATAGTTTTAGGCCTTAAATATGACTTTAATTGTTCTGCCATTTTGATGGAAATAATCTGATTTTGGTGAAGCAGATTAGGAATTCTTGCTAGAATATCTTCTTAGCAAAATATCCAATAAAGTTCTATGAAATGAAAGAGTTACTTCTGAGTTCACCAGAAAACTTTGAAGCCGTTCTAATGAATTCAGTCACACCCCATGCTAATGATAGATGGTCCAACTTTGGGGTGGATTACAAGTAGAGTGAGGACTTGAAAGGATTTGGGCTATGTGTCTGCTCCTGTTTGTGTATATATACAAATACACACTATAGGTAAAATAATCGTAGACGTGCTGCTCTTTTAGGATCCTGTTCACCAGGTTCAGCAACCTGTGAGTGCACTATTTGTCATTTTGCTGCTTCCCCATTTCTTAGAGAGATGGCCTTTCCTCTTTGGCCTTCATGCTGGTAATTTTAGCTTTCCAGATATTTCTGTAGATGGATGTATCCAGACAGTGCATTGGTATGACTTACCTTTTCCCTCCCATGTGGAGGAAAGTGTTAGAGGTGACAGTCCTTATGATGTGTAGCTTCCCACAGCCAGTGTGGTGAATGGGCTTATCCATAGGCCCTGGGGGAGCTTTAGGGGAAAGCTTAGTGTTGCCTGTAGATTTTGGTTTGGGGATCCGTGTTGGGATTCTCTGCTTGCATACCTCCTTGATCTTGAATTAAACAGAAGAACAAAAGGTAGTTAATGGTACAGCTGGTGGAGAACCAGACATTGTTCAGGACATAGAGTCAGCTTGGGATTTGGCTTCTTTGGAAACACTGGATTCTGGGAATACATTGGATTAAAGACGGTCAAGTTGAGGAAAAAAAATTAGTAAAGCAGTTCTGTCAGCATGTGTTGATTGTGCTGTGTGCAAGGCCCTCAATAGTAGATGGTACTAGATATAGTGATAAATTGGTTGTTTCTTGGTTTTTGGCAATCATAGTATAGTGGGAGATAAGCAAGAGTAGTGTTCCAAATTAATCTCAAAGGGTCATGAGATTGTCAGGGAAAGGTTAATTTCAACTGAGGGGTCTAAGAGAGCTTCATGAAGAAAGCAGCATTTGACTTGAGTCTCTAAAGACTTTTAGGATTTTTAATAGCAGGAATGGGAGGGTATTCTAGAGTAAAGGAATACTTTTGACAGCAGGATGAGAGATATTTTTGTCAGTGTCACTGAGGTAGGAATTTGGACCCAGTTGAGAAATGGAGTGACTTCAAATTAGGTTGTATTTGATGGGCAAAATTGGACTGTAGACTGGGCCCAGATAGGGAAAATTGTATGTGATTCTACAAACTATGTTAGGGTGGGGGGTGGGGATGGTATGGAGTGGATAGGAAGGACAAATGCTGGGGGAAGACACATTGTAGAGGTAGAATTGTATTAATATTTGTTCTCTGTTAATATATGAGAAGTGAGGGAGGAGTCACAGATAGGTTGAATGATCTGGATTGGGAGAGTGAGTTGTGGAGTGTGAAAGAGTAAAGGCTGATTGAGTTCATATTCACTTGGAGATTTACTCTTATTTTCATTTATTAGGGGAAAATATTCTTAGATAAAAATATTTGTAAAAAGATCTCAGCTAACTGTAGTTAGTTCTCCCATTGTAATCCAAATTTGGTGATGATGATTATTTTCGCCCTCTTTGGTTGCATCATCTTTCTTTACTCTGAGCTGAAAAATATAAATCTTTTAGGGGTGCCTGGGGGCTCAGTTGGTTAATAAGCGTCCGACTTTGGCTCAGATCATGATCTTATGGTTCATGAATTCAAACAGCACATCGAGCTCTCTGCTGTCAGCACAGAGCTTGCTTCAGATTCCCTGTCCCCATCTCTCTCTGCCCCTCCCTTGCTCATCCACACTGTCTCTCTCTCTCTCTCTCTTTCAAAAAATAAACATTTTTAAAAGTTAAAAAATATATAAATCTTTTAAAATGTATTGCAGTTTCATAATAGATTCCTAATACTGATTTTTTGGGAGTTCATATTGTTTTCCATTCTATGGAAATTTGTTTCCATGTTTTTATTATACTCATAAAGTAAAGTCTTTTTGTGTAAACATTTACTTAAAATGCCCTCTAACTTTTATAGCAACCATATTTAGATTTTCAAATTAACATAACACAGACTTAACTAAAAATATGAGTCCTTCAATTAAGTATAACTGTATGGGGAATATGCTTCATATGACTTCTTTTGGTACATTTAGTCAATCTTCTGTACACCTAGCTGCTAGAAGAGTTTTTGCACTTTAGTATTCTTATTAACATTTTTAAAATTTTTAATTTTTATTTCTTTAAGTTTATATATTTATTTTGAGAGAGAGAGAGAGAGAGTGTGCGTGAGAGAGAGAGAGAGTGCACTCATGAGAGAGAGTGCACAAGAAGGGGCGGAGCAGAGAGAGGAGGAGAGAGAATCCTAAGCAGGCTCTTCTCTGTCATCACAGAGCCCAATGCCATGCTTGATCCCATGAACCATGAGATCATGACCTAAGCTGAAATAAAGAGTCGGACACTTAAGCAACTTAGCCACCCAGGCACCCTATCTTCTTGACATTTTTTAAAATACTTAATCCTATACATAGCAAAGATTTGCTGATACTCTGATATAGGTCCCCTCCTTATATAAATGGTATTCCTACCTTTCATCCTGTCCTCGTGGTTTCCAGTGCTAAAATACTCAATATTTTTACCTCTCAAATAGGCAGAACCTTTTTTTTTTCTTTTCTTTTTTTAAATAATAAAATTCAGTGCCCAGTAAGGATTTAGTGAGATGGGTGGCCTCAGCAATGACTGGGATAGTAGTTGGGTAGAATGTATCAGGATCCCTAAAATCACATCCTGTGACTCACTCATTTTATTTCTAGGAATCTTTTCTAGGAAATAATCAGAGATGAATTATAGATGAATTATAAATAGCAAGGCTATTCATTTGTGCATTATTTATAACAAGTTTATACTATTTATTATAATCACATGAAAGTATTATACTGTCTTTAAATAATGATGCTTTTGAAGATATAGGAAAATGTTTATTCAGAAATGTTAAAAGCAGGATTAATGTGGGGAAATAGGTTTAGAAAAAACCACCAAGTGGCGAAAACGCCCAAGGTTAGCTACCGAGATACTGTAACGGGATCACGAGTAACTTGTTATAACACCTCGAGGAAATTACTTCCCATCTGACACCATTATACTATTGTACTTTGATCACAAACTCCACTTGCCCCCCCAGACCCTTTGCTTATTACACATAGTAATGTCTGATTGTTTTCTCCACGTTCATATGTGTAAGATCTTGTTTTCTTCACGTTCACCACATGGGTAATATCTTGTGAGCTCAATAAACATGGAGATGAAACCCCTGTTCGCGGCTCTTACCTCCTCCCAGACATTAGCCTCTCTCGTATTCAATTCTGCATCTGCTCTCTTGCTAGACAAGAGAGAGCTCCAGATTCACAGTCTGCGATAGATTAAATACATATACATGTTTGAACTCTGTATGTTTAAAGAGAAAACACTAGGAGAAAATATACCAGTGCTGTCAGTGGGTAGTTCTGGTTAGTGGAGTTATAGGTGCTTTTTATTTTTCTTCTATTTTGTATATTCTCTGCATTTTCTATAATAAGTGTACAATTAGAAAAAAAAACAGCAAGTTATACTAAGAGATAAAAAAGGAAGGGGACACTTAAGAGATCAGAATATTATGTGAACATCAACCATATTGTCCAAACCATGAACAAGCAGTGGCAGCTGCAACTGAAATTAGTGATGGGCTAGTTCAAGTTGGCCGATCTTGTTGCCATAGCATTAATAATAGTCTTTCCAAGATAGGTTTCTGTGGTATCCTTTAGCTTTGTCAAGATTTAGATTGGTTCTCCTACTTAGTGTACAAAAATCTATGTTGGAATCCTGTTTAAATTGTAGATTCCTGGGCCTTACCCCTAGAAATTGTAATTAATTTGTCTGTGAATGTGCCCAGACATCCACATTTTAACAAATTATTTATTTGTTTTGAGAGAATGAGTGTGAGCTCTCATGCAGGTGCATGTAGGCACATGAATAGGGGGAGGGGCAAAGAGGGAGAGAGAGAATCAAGCAGGCTTCCCACTGTGAGCTCAGAGCCCCACGCAGGGCTGCATCTGATGAACTGTGAGATCATGACCTGAGCCAAAATCAAGAGTCAGATGTTTAACCGACTGAGCCACCCAGGTGCCCCCAGACATCCACGTTTTCAATAAACTCTCGGTAATTCATCTGATGCAGGTAGTCAGCCTGCCACACTTTGAAAACACTGCCATAGTTGAACGGCCTTTAGAAGTAAGGTTTAAGTTTTGAGGTGCCTTGCTGGCTTGGTCAGTGGAGCGTGTGACTCTTGATCTCAGGGTTGTAAGTTCGAGCCCCTCATTGGCTATAGAGATTACTTAAAAATAAAAAAGAAGTAAGTTTTAAGTTTTCTTTCATTGGAACTCTGCCCTGCCTGGGCGTGGGAGGTTCAACCCTGTGAAGAGCCAGGGCTTCAGGGCTCCAAAGTTTTCTAGGTGTTCATCAAAA
The DNA here is from genome assembly GCA_028646485.1 of Cryptoprocta ferox. Taxonomy (NCBI): domain Eukaryota; kingdom Metazoa; phylum Chordata; class Mammalia; order Carnivora; family Eupleridae; genus Cryptoprocta; species Cryptoprocta ferox. The sequence continues at coordinate 44,529,981 of CM053573.1, forward strand.
CCACCTTTAGGGGTTTTTTAAAACACTGCAGATGTCTGCATCCCATTTTAGAACCTCCTGACTCCGATTGTCTAGGAGTAGGGTATGGGCATGTGAATTTTTAATGAGCACCACAGATTATTCAGGACTGAAATCTGATACCCCAGTTGGTATGGTACACAATATGGTGCGGCTTTGTTTTAAGCTATATTGGTATGCTTTGGTGAAGACAATGTGGTTTGGGATGATGGTAATTGGTATGGTTAGTTGCCGGAAAGTTACTGGGTTCCCATTGTTTCTAGGCCATTGATAGTGCAAGTTAATTTTGTGTTTTCTTGATAACTCTGATTTTCACTACATAGTTTTTACCTCTAGATGGCAGCAAACGCTAGTTATTTTATGAGAACAGTCCTAGATGTAATAACCAAATCTTTAAAAAATGATGCTGTGGGGATTTTTCCCCCCGTATGAATTTTATTCTTGGACATATTTCAGTAAATGAGGTATGGAACTTTAAAATGTGTTATCTCTTGGTTAATTTTTATAGAACATTATGTCAAATAGCTCCAAGAAAGTTTTATCCAAATTTGGAGTGCATTGTTGCAAGAGGAATCCATGCATATGTCTGTTTTAAGACCACACAGTGAATGCTCTACTCAGAGTTGTAGGCTCCTGGGTTTCATCAGAAAGGAGATATCTTGGAGGAGATTAAGCAAGTTGGAAAAGTCATTCACAGAAGAAAAGATGTTTTAATGTTTTAACTCCGTTCATCATGGAGATTGGGATTTGGAATTGTTTACAGGTCTGAAGGATGCCAAATTCAGTAAGGCAGAGGCATTGGTTTTATCTAGGGAGCAGTAGAAAGGAAAGGAGTATATGTGTGGAATGTATTCACTAAATTCTTAAAATGTTGGCTTATTTGGTCCATAATTTCTTGAAAGAAACCAAGCAGTCTACAAGACTTACTTACAATAAGTCATTAAATGGCAGTGAGACTTTGTGACCAAAGGAAGTACAGAAAGGTGAACATATTTTCAGTTTTATATGAAGTTTTCATTCAGTAGCCCAATTTCTACTTGATCCTTGTGCTTTTTCATATTATCATTGAGGGCAAGCATCTAAAAGTGTACCAGGTCAGAATCAGCATTTATGGGGGAGCTATTAGATCCTTGTTAGACAGCTGGAGTCAGGTTTCCCTTTCTCTAAATAAAATTCATTTTGTAAGTGCTTTGAGCTTTTTGAAGTTGTATTGGCAACATATTGTCTAAGAAAGCAGTGTTGTCTCACGAGTGTTCCTGACTCCAAGGGCTGCAGAGCCCCTCGTTACACCTTTAGTGGTAGAGGTTGAAAGGATGAAGGTTCCCAGACCCTGCCTATCATTTTGATTTATGGTTTTTGGGGTGATGCAGTGAGGGGGCAGATTCAGGGCTGCCTGACTCCCTCTGGGACCCAGCTGTGTTATCACAATGACACTATTTAATATTTTTGTTTTTATCTCTTTTTAATGGGAAAGTATACAAGTATTTATGATATATGTGGTGATGAAAAGGAGGAAATGATGAACTAGAAAAAACATCTTTGAAATATTATTGCCTTTTATTTGTATTTTGTATTGTTTGGTAAATCACTACTAATTTGTATAAAGAAAAAAAAATGAAAATAACAGATAATGAATCTGGCAGATAGCCCAGAGTTTCTTATGCTGCTTTGGCTTTTTTCTCTTGACTTTCTTAGAACTTCCTCATTATACAATAAAACTTTATCACTAAAGATTTTACAGTTTTATACGGTAAGAGGTCCTTCAGAAGGAAACTCTGTAGTTGGATTAGCTCATTCCTATTAACCTCCTGCAAGAGAACATTTGGTTTTAAATAGAGTTGTGGCGTTATGATTTATGTTAAAGAGTTGTCCGATTTCTGAGGAGGTTAGAGGAAATTGATACCTTTATTTTATAATGTAACATGGTTTGTGGTTGTACCTAGTCACATCCCAGTCTCTCTGTGGTAATTACACCATGGGTAGTGAGGGCAGTCCGAGAATAAACATTGAAATACAGTTTTCAAAAATCCTTCCTAACCCAGTTGCTTCCATTTGGTGCCCAGACACATAGCATCACATGTCGAAATAGTATGCTAAAATAAATATACTAACCTTGAACTTTTGTCTTCCTTGTTTGTCTCCTTTGTTATGTGTTTTTTTTTTTAAGATTTTATTTTTAAGTAACCTCTATACCCACATGGGGCTTGAACTTGGAACCCTGAGATCAAGAGTTGCCTGCTAGGCACCTGTCCCCTTTCTTTTTATTCATCTGTCAGACTTTTTATCTCAGATTTTTTTTTCTTTTTTGGTACTCTTCCCACCCTTTCCTCCTCATTTCTTCATTTGCACCCATTTAAGTTTTTTGTTTTTTTGATTGTTCACAGGCTGACATTTTACAACAGCCTTGGGTTTGTGGCTAAAGCAGAGGCTCTGGTGCCATATAGACTTGGGATTGCATTCTGGCTCTGGCACCAACTAGCTGTATGTCCTCTGGCAAGCCATTTAGCCCATGCAGACTTCCATTTCCTCATCTATAATCCATATCTGGGGATTAGAGTACCTATTTGCATGTTCTTTGGGGAGTAGGAGAGACCCAGGGCACATCAGAGTTCCAGATAAGTGTTTGTTATTACCAGTTTTAATGTTACGAAGTTTGTCTTTTTCCTTGTATCTCTTCTTAAGATGCTTATTTCTTGATCGTAATCATAACTTATATTCTTTGGTTATTTTAACTTTCTTATATTTCTGCTTTACCCCTTGTTTTCACCCTCTCCAATTTATTATTGGAGACATGTTACCAACCATAGGAGTTGAGGCAGCTAACAAGCAATGATGTTTACTGGCCCATGTTTCTAACCAATTCTGACTTAACAATTGTCCCTTCACACAATCTGCCCCTTCACACATTCTTTTCCTTCTTTACCCTACTTGGTCTGATTGTTATGACTCTTTCTTTTTTAGAGTTTACCTGAAAACATACTATTTCCTACTCTTTCTTCTTTTTCTATCTTTTAATTGAAAAAATAAAGCAGTTATAGCACCTATAAAGTCCTTTGGCACTGACATTCTGTGAGTCTATGAAAAGAATAAATGCAAGCCAACTGTGGCCACCAGGTATGTTGTTAGCCACATGAGCCTTTGCTGAACACCTACCACCAGCAGAATTTAAGTTCTTGGTAATGTAGTACAGTGGCTTTTAAACTTTATAAGCCCCAAAATGAAGCAGGCAGGTTGTTTATGCAGATTTCCTGCATTGGTTTTCAGAGGTCTAGGCACATGGAAATCTGTGGAGTCTTGAGTGATTCTTAGAAAGGCGATCAGAGACTGCATTTGAGAAACATTGATATAAGAGTTTTAAAAATAAATGATAGCAGATTCTTGCTCTCAAGAGATTATAGTACAGGAGGGATAACAAGTGTAAAAAGAGGCAAAACGAAGTGCTATGATAGAGGTACAAACAGAAGCATTTTGGAAACTTGGAGGAAGATTGTGAAAAATAGGAAAGGTTTCCAGAGGAATTGGCACTTGAGATAGGAGTAAGATTTCAATAGAACAAACAAAGAGACAAAAATATTCTATCCTTAGGAACAGCATGAACAAGGTGTGAGGTAAGAAAGCTCAATGGTATGTGGGAGGATGGTCAGTACTGTGTTCTGATGAGGAGGATACAGGGTTTGTCCAGTTTCAAAAGGAGATGAGGCAAGAGATGGAGGACTGATCTAGAAGGTTTGGACTTTGGATACTCAGTAAGGGAAGTGTGAAGTAAGTGCTGTTTTGTGTGGGGGGAGAGGACTGAAGAATTGCCATGATCAGGACAGTATTGTAGAAAGATCACTAGCAACATGAGTGAAGGTTGGATTAGAGAGGTGAGGGGTTAAATATAGTAGATTAACTATTTTATAGTACTATCTGTACTGAAGTCTGGATGCGGGAAGTAGTAGCACAAATAAAAGGGGGAGGGCAGAGAAAGAAATACGAGGGCAGAGTGGCTGACTAAATCTGGGGCATGAGCAGAAAAGTGGAGAATGGCTCCCAGATGTTGAACCCTGGCAACAAGGAAGGTGGTGGACCATCATCAGAAGTGAGACAAAAAGGAACCCCAAAGTAGCAGTCCATTGGGGTGGGGTGTGGGCACATGCCAAGTCTGAAGTGTAACTGGACCTTCCATGTGGAACTGTTTGGTAGGCATTGAAAACTCGGAGATTTTGCTTTGAGAATCATCATAGAGAAATAGTTGATACCATTCAAGTGACTGAGAGCCCAAGGGAAAAATATAATTCCTCTTCATCTGACACTCTCTTCTTCTATGATAGATAATTCTACATTCCTTTCCCAGGGCCTGAGAGGTGAGTTTTGTTGGGACCTATTCTGTGCCCACATGCACTGCCCACCGCCCACCCCCACCCTGCCACAAGGCCACCAATCTTACTGATAAGAGTGTAGCTAGTTCTGAGAGCAGCCCCCTAAGGAGACATTTCTTCCCAGTACTTGAACAATGCTTAGTGATTGAGTCATTACCAAACACTGATTGGCTAGCAGGAGGAAAGGAAATCCTGCCCCTCTCCTCCAGTGACCAGGCTGGCCCCTCCACCATTGTGTCTGGGCTGAACAGATAGATTACGTAAACTTGTACTCTGTGGGGGGATCTGCCACTCCTTGGCACAGGGGCATTTGGTAATTACAGGATGACCCCCCCCAGAGCACATTTCCTTCCTCATTGGCAGTCTGCGAAAACCTGGACTAGGGCCATAGTTGATAGGTTGGTCTAAAAAAATAGTAATAATTGTCCATTGTTCTCCCTAGTCCTCTCATTACCCTTCGTAGAAGCTAAAATCAGTGGCCCTGGCCTTTATATCTTCCAAAATTTGTGTAATAGGTATTACTCTTATAATCAGAAAAAAAAGTTTTATATAAAAAAATTGTACTGCTTATGCCTGTCACTATGAGAGATGCCATCCTTCACTGAGATCTCTGTCCATTGACCCTCTTCTTGTTGCCTTCAAGTTGTTTAAGTTTTTCTAATGTTTTATGGACCTTTTGGGGATCTGTTGAAATTTTTAGTTAACTCCTCTTTCTATAAACTGTAATTTTCTGCAGCTTCAAAACTAATATCCATGAATTCAGTCAAGAATACCATTAAAAGGCAAAGAACAGAAAAGGAATAGCTCTTTTTTTTTTAAGAGAAGAGGGAGAAAAGCAGCCAACTTACTAATAGTGAAGGATAGTAATTTATTCTTGAGGAATTGCTATGAGTTGTTCGAAGAGTGGCTGCATTGAAGCAATTTTTTTATGCATTTAATTGTTTATGAGAGAGATATTGGAGACCAACTTGAAGACTTTCCTCTAAAATGTCAATTTTATTTGTGATGCTTCCTTGGTTAACACTTAGTTAATTCTGAATTGGAAGCAGAATTTAGAGACTGACAAAGCTGAACCTTAACACTTTTCCCCCTGAGCTGGGAAAATACACAATGCTTTTTTTTTTCTTTTAAGATGATTTTGGGACCATCATTCTTTCCTTATAAGTTATGGTGTTGCTTGAGAAATGGGAACTCTAAATTAGGATATATCATCCAGGAAGATTTTCTAGTTTTCTGCAAAGGCCAAAATCCCACTACCCCTGGGCTAAGTTGGTGTTTCTTATCCTTATGGTGGCTAGACGTTGATCCTTTGATTGCCTTTTCTGGGGGTGTTGGGTCACTATCAGGACTGTCAAGGCAGCTACTATTTATAAGTTTTGAAGTGCATGATTGATTTGCTCCTTCTATGGATCATTTTTACTCACTTCTGATCCCTTTCTCTCCAGCCATCTCTGAGGCCAATCAGGTACCTCCTCCAAGCTCATTCTGCATGCCCTGCATTTGTGCCTTTGCTTATAGAATCCTGCTTTAGAATAGAGTGGACTTTAACTGCAGCTCCAGTGCTCTCTGAGAACAGTCTCCCGATGATGAGGAATTGTGCTTCTCCTTGGTCTTGCTTTCTCCCATGCCCTATCCACAGCACCATCCCCATGTCGGTCTTCCCCATGCCTGCCCATTTATGTGAGGCTTAGCCTCTCTCATTCATAATCCCTTGTTCCCCAAACAGTAACCTCAGGGAGATGGGAGGAATTAGAAGGGGAGCCAGATCACTCTGGACTGTGGTGATCATGGGAAGTTTCAAAAAAGCTAAGGCTTGAGCCAAATCTTTCAGCATAGATCACGTGATGAGAGAAGAGAAAAATTATCCATGTAGAACAGTGGGGAGGAGGTAGGAGAAAGCCCTGTATATCTTTCGGGGTATTCTGAGTGTTCTGGATTAAGTGGCAGACTTGTGAGACACAGTGCAGGAATGTAATATTAGACATCCTGTCTATGCCCTTAAGTAATGGAGAGGATCAAATGCAATTTATTATGCTTCCCACTTGCACTGAGGTAGGTTCTCAGTATGTTGAGATGGAAAGAGAATGGGACAACAGAATTAAATTTGTGTTATGTCTCATTCTTGTCACATGCTAACAGAACAAGCTGAAGCAATTTTCCTTGCATCTCAGAATTAAAAATTTATATTTAAAACTGTGATGATATATAGGTTTGTTGTGAAATGAAATGATAGTGTATAAAGGATTAGTTGTTTCCATTATCTCACTACCCAGAAATCTTCACTGAGGACACAGTGCTCCCTAGCATTGTATTCAAGGCTTTTCACAGTCTGATAGGACCAGGCCCTTCTAGCCTTACCCCTACCCCAATCATCTCAGCTGAAGCCACACTGCCCTGCTCATTGTTTCTTGAACTTTGGTTTTCTCCTCTCTTGCTTGCCCTCACATCTCTGCATTTGTCTCATTCTTCTCTCATAGGTGTCACTTGGCAGCACCCTGGACCACTTTTTGTCCTCTCTTTATCTTAGTCTTCCTCATCTCCCAGCCCCTGCTCCTATCTCATCTGTTTCTGAAACCTAACCCCTGAACCTTGTCCCCAGAGTAACCTGCTTCTCTTCCAAATTCCTGTAGTACTTAACTCTCTGTAGAATTCCTTCTCTGTGTTTTGCTCTTAATTACCTTTTAAGGTAGTCCTCAACTCCTGCCCTAGATTCTAAATCTTACACTTGCATAACTGCCTCACATAGCAATGAGTAAAATTAGGTGCTTCATAAATATTTGTTGATTCATTCTCATAGATGATTTGTTGAAGAATGAAGAAAGCTTGTATTCTAAAGAAGACATTTGTGCCTCTGGTAATTATAAGCTACTACAGAAGGAATTGAAATTTCTGAGAGAGGACTCTTTGGAAAGGTCTAAACAGTAAAGGGTTATCTCTTAAAATTCTTAGGAATCCTCCAGAAACCATTTTTGCCCATTAAGGCAAATGTTGTTGGTTGTCTAGACTTTTCTTTATGTCTCCTGAAGGCATGTGAGAAATGGAAACCTCATCTGAAAACACTAGTTTATAATCTGGTATTGAAAGAAAGAAAGGTATAAGGTATTAACACAAATATAAATATTCAAATACACATATGCCTTGGGCCAATCTGTCAGCTTAGTGGAAACAATCCTTATGCAACTGAAGTCTTCAGTGCAGATTTTCAAAGTTGCTTTAAGGCTTATATTTAGTCAGATTCAAGATTTTCATCTCTACATACCAGACATAAGAGTTTTCAAATGAGCTGTCAGATTTTTCCCACGACAAGTAATATAAAAGAGGAACTGGCTTATAGAGTTAGTCAATCCATCTCTCTCATGCTGTAGTTCTCAAATAGAGGTGATTTTACTCTGCAGAGAACATTTGGCCATGTCAGGAGCCATTTTTGTTTGTCACAGTTGGTAGATGCTACTTGGCATCTAGTAGGTGGAAGCCAAGAATGCTCCTAGATGTCCTACAGTGTACAGGACATCCTTCCACAATGAAGAATCACCAGACCCATACTGTTAATAGTCCTCAGGTTGCAAACTTTGCTCTAATGAGAAAAGAGCTGATATGTTGAGGATTAAAAGGCTAATTATTAGAATCTTAAAGAAGAAAATAAATCTTTAGAGACCATCTGGTAGTTTAGGACACCTATAAGTGGGAAAATGAGGAAGGAGAAATTTAATAGCTGAAAGGAAACTCATGTAGATAATTGGTTTGCTTATTTATGCTCAAACTTCTTTCCCAAAGGAATTTTAAGTAATGAAAAGAGGGTGTTTAGACTTGGAAAGAATTCAGAAATCACTGGAAGTTGGAACTAGATGTGATCATAGAGATCACCAAGTCCAGTTCTCTTTATTTCACAAAAACTAAATTACTTTTTTAGAGCCCCATTGCTGACTGGGAAAGGCGTGAACTAGAACCTGATCTTCTGTTTGCCAGCCTCAAATGCTCCCTCCCAACCAGTCACTCCACTTATTTAAATTTTTCCTTGACCAGTTTCAAGTCTCAATTGCTCTGTGAAGCCTTGTTAATCTACTGTAGTCCTGCTTTATTTTTAGTTTATTGTGTGAATTTAGTTTACCATTTGATTAAATGTTGTCTCATACTCTTGTTTCTTGTCTCCTTTCCTTGCTCAGAATACTAAGCTCTTCAGAGACAGTGAATCTTTTGTCTCCATATCTGTCCCAATGTTGGATAGAAGGTAGGCAGTTCAGTGTGTCATGATCAGTGTATTAACCAGCTGTGTCCATGTGGTGCTTTGAAGAGAAGACATCCTGCATGTCACTGAGACATATGAGTGGGTTTGTCAGTTAGTGAACCCATTCCACCTTTCCAGAGGCCTAAGGGATGGCAGAGTAAGACAACCTTTGTAGATCTAGGGCATGTATACATTGTTAGTCATGCAAAGATGACTAGGCTTTCAAAAGCAAAACAAAACTCAGAGGCAAAAAAAAAAAAAAATCCTAGGTAATGTTACAGAAATATACAGGACCATTTGGCTATGAGGGAAAAAGGAGCTTACTAAAATAAAACTAAAAAAGCTTTCAACTAAAAAAGCTGCCTCAATTAATCAGACAAATTTTATTTCTCGGATAATAATTTCAGAAAAAAATAAGTGAAACTTTTAAATGAAGCCACAAGTAAAGAAGACTATACCTAGGATAGCTGATTGTAATGCCAAAGGTTAGTCCAGAGTACATTTTTATAGCACCATTTTAAGTGTAAAAACTAGTGTCCTGATGGAATGTTGACAGATTTAAATGTGCTGCCATATGAACAGTGTTAATTCATTATCAAATGATAAAGTACTTAGAAATGTTGGTCAGTTAGCTGGCTAGACACCCCAAGGATTCCTTACCCCTAGTGTGTTGCCTTCAGGGAATGCTCTGATATATTTCACTGCACAGTGGAAGTTCCATCAGTGGGAAAGGAAAGGATTTGGAGTTTAATCTAAATGAAAATGAATTTAAGGGGGTTTAGGGTTGGGGACTTTATTGAACCACTTATCTTTCTTGCTCTTTCTTGGCATTTGCCTCACTGTGCTCCAAGGTGAATGGAGTCCTTTGTTTTGGTTCATCCAAACAGCTTTGTTTAATGTGTGTTCTGGACAATTCCCAAGAAGTGCTGTAGGGTTATTGAGGGCCTGGGATCTTAGGGAGAAACAGCTTGTAGGTGTCAGACAGCCTGCTACTGCTCAACTAAAGATTCAGGCATCTATTCTTTGCTACAGTTATAAACCTAAGAACCTTCCCACCTTATAAAATGGTAGTTTTTATTAAGCTTTTCTTCTAAATAAAAAGAAAACCTGAGGAATGAGCTGTTTGTCATGCCAGCCACCAGAGGGTGGAATAGTCACACTTCCTTGGACAGGGGTAATTCATTCTGACAGAGCAGGACTATAGTCAGAACACATTTGCTAATGTTTATCAATACAGGAATTTCTAAAACAATGCAATTACTACTTTAGGATGCGTATTGGTCAGCAGAGGAGTTTGTTAAAAGTGCAGCTTCCTGGGCCATACCCTTACAGATTCTGATTTGAATCTCTGGGTGGGACATTAGGAATCTCATACATGTATCTTGGATTTTACTTTGAGAAACACAGATGTTAATGTTTTGGGAATGCATCTTTGCCTGATTATGTTTCTCTTAGGATTGCAAAGCAAAATGATTTTTTGAGGAAGAAACAATAATAGAAGCCAGGTATAGGTAAACTACAATGTTGTTAAAGATCTTTGCTTGCCTTTGTCAAACAAATTTCAAAAGAAACTCACTGTATAAAGATTCAGAATCAAAGAATCTACCAAAAACCTGTTTTCTTCTGGAGTTCTACCTCAGTCAATAAAGATCATCAAATCTTTAGGCTTCAAGTCTAATAATTTTAAACAAAATATCCCCTTAATGACCATCTTACAGTGCAACGTAATTTTATCCTTCGAGTGTCATGAAGACCCCATGTCTAATGTCTTGGCAATGTGAAATGCAGTTGCAGAGACCTCCTGGGTAGATTTATGTAATCCTGTCATCATCTTGAACATGTATATAGAGATCTTCCTTCATATGTAAAAATCCAACTATAGTAATGCACATTGTCCTACTAAGGGTGATGATTTTACTTTTGCCAATGCTCCCGGAGAACAGAGGCATCCTAAAGAAAAGTTTTGCCACTGTTCTTAAAAGGACAGAAGAATATGGTGGAATCATTTAAATCTGTAATAAGGTGCTGCAGCTTAAAAAGTTAAAGAGATGAGGGGCGCCTGGGTGGCTCAGTTGGTTAAGCATCCGACTTCGGCTCAGGTCATGATCTCATGGTTCGTGGGCTCGAGCCCCGCATCGGGCTCTGTGCTGACAGCTCAGAGCCTGGAGCCGGCTTCAGATTCTGTGTCTCCCTCTCTCTCTGACCCTCCCTCACTCACACTCTGTCTCTCTCTCTCTCAAAAATAAATAAACATTAAAAATTTTTTTAAAAAAGTTAAAGAGATAGGGGGACTGAGTAAAATGAAAATGGTTCTGAAGCTGGGACTTCAGATGAAACGAAATGAAAGGAAGATATTATTTTATGAGATGTATATAAAAACTATCTTCTGTGAGTTTCTCATGGGCCTCTTCGGAGAATACAAACCTTCACTCTCACATATCTCATGAAGATTTTCCAATGTCACTTCTTTTCCCCTAGTTTTCAAGGTTCTTTTTTGATTATATATGAGTTAAAAAGAAAGTTCTGTAACCTTTCAAACACACAGATATAAAAATTTAATTTTGAAATTAAGGACGAAAGATCTAGAATGTATGAATGGGAAGATGCTCTTTTTTAATATGTGATTTTATGGAAAAAGGAAGATTTTTTTTTATCAGAAATGATGCTGTCTTTACTATAAATTTTAATTAGTAACACTTTTAATAATCTATATGTTATAAATATGACAGTACTCCTAAATTTTGATGCTGATATGAATTATTATACTAAAATAATCCTCCCAGTAGAGGAACCTCTAAGAGAAGTTTGGTTCCTTGAAGTCCAATAAACTTCTGGTAATGTTAATCACTTGGGATGCCTATTAATAGTTAAATATCTAGAGCATATTATGAAATGAGAATTTGTGCATTATAATCATGGAGCACAAATCCTGTGGTGTTAACTTTATTGTAGAGAATTGTCTGGCTCACATAAGAAACTGAATTCTTACCAAATGGATGAACTATTGAATAGCCCAGAGTTTTCAAACTCTGTTAGTTGTAAGTGTGCCAGAAATGGATCTTTCCCCTCAGCACTTGGGGCAGCCAACAGAAACCTATGGGTTGCTCATTTCTACCTCTATTCATTGTATCCAGTGCTGTGGAAGCATATTTTCTCTTTGTGCCATTATCTGACAAAGGTTGGGAAGTACTGCAAAGACTTTGTTCTTTAATTCTTTCTAGTTTTTGTTACCCTCCAAAACGTCACAGGTACCCTCTCTTGATTATTATCTAGAAAAACATCTTATACAGCAGGATTATCAATGTCTACTTTGAAAGATGTAAAATTAAGTATGTCATTCCTTCTACAGTTCTAGCCCAAGGTGACTTAAAAATAAAAGTAGTTTTGAAAACCATTTAGACCATCATGTATTTTGTAATACAGTTGGGTCACTGCCGATTCGCAAGATAAATGTGTTTAAACAGAAGCTTTCTCATTCATCACCAGCCTCAGCTTTCATCCAAATTTATTTAATGATGATGCAAGCTCACAGCGTTGGTGTTGCAGTTCATCACCATGGAAGTGTTTCTGTCAACAAATCCTCGCTTTGCTATCGTGAAATTGATTTTGCAGGGAAAAGGAGGATAATCATGGAAGATTTCTTTTACTTCTAAAGATCTTCACAGTTTGCCTGGGTGTCTAAATGAATTGTGTTTAAAATCAGTAACTGGCAATAAATTGACCAAAGTAAATTAGACTGTTATGAGGTTGGAAAAGGGAAAATGGTAATGAGCTACCTTGTCTGAAACCTTTTTTTTTTTTGGAATGTGACTTGGGGACCAGATTTATAATTTAACACAGTCCTCTAAAAACTGTTGTTCTCTACTATAGAAATATAGAACATGCTCAGAGTCCTGTAAGGTAGGGATCAGAATTCTTAGGATGCTTTGGCTGAGTTTTTCTTACTTACCTTGTAAATGGCATAACAATAGTCGTAGAAGAAACCTTCCTTAACTAATATAATGTATGATTTTTTTTTAAATATGCCTTTTCTATAACTTGTGTTTGTAGCTATCTTTGGCTTTTGTTTGCTTGTTTAGAGGTTGGGGGATGGGGAATACAATTACATTGTAAGCTTCTGAATATAGCCGACTTACAAACAAGGTAGGAAGCACCTATCTTAAATAATCCAAACTATTTTGGGAACCAGATGGGAAAGAAGGACAAGAATGACATTTTTGATATGAAGTAGTGTTTAAGAGTATATATCATAGTGGCTAATTTCAGATTTGGATGCAAATATATGTATGTTTTATGGGGGGTTTTCATCTGTAGAAGAAATACAGTCAACTCTTGATTGTCAAGGTAACTTGTATTTTCAAATGTGCTTTTTCTGGCTTTCTATCACATTTCAAAGCTTTTTACTTTCACTATCAGCTCATATGTGCTTATAAAAGCAAATTATTTAATATTATATAATTCATTTAGTGTCGGTAAACATTTATCAAGTTCTTAATATGTGCTAAGCACTTTACTGGGCATCATGGATATTGAGATACATCTCAAGCAGGAAGTTAAGTTTGCTCCTGAGAGATCTTATAGTTCACTTTTAAATCAAAGAGACATAAACTTTATTTATTTGAATCACTTCCTCTTCCTCTAATAACATGTGATCAGAAGTTGACTGTAAATGGGAAGTAAGTCCTGTTTGTTTTTAAGGAAGAATGAATAAACCTTTTGAACAGAAAATAAGATTCTACTATACATGCAAAAATACAACAAAAAATGACCAAAAAAAAAAATTTCAGCAAGCAATGGTAAAAATAACAAATTATTTACTGCTTTAAAATGTTAAAGTATTTCATCAAGACAAGTTGCAGTCAAATTAATGTGAGTTATGGAAAATGAAATACATAAAGATGTATTTATACAAGTGCAGACTAAATATTTTCCAAAAGGTATGTAAATGAAAAGATATACAGTAAGTGCACACTTGATATGACTATGCAGGCAACAGTTAGTTTCAGATACTCTTGGATAGTTCATGCACAAACCTTCCCAAAGTACAAGTTCAGTCAGTCTTTTGGGGGATGTGGAGGGATAATTAAAAAGGACTGAGTTCCTTGCAATAATACCGCTATGGACTGGATGAGGGTGAGAGTCGTCAGTTATATATATTACTTACTGTAATTTGTGATTGTCGAGGAAGAGTTGTGGCTGTTGGTGTGATAGTAATACTGCTGGTGACTTTATTGGTTGTTTTGTTTAGTGCCCCATTAGTTAAGCCTTGAGTTCGGTTATCCTGTGGTGGTGTTGAAGGGCTGGCAGGTCTCACGGGGCTGGCTACAGCTTGCATGTAAGGACTTCCTAAGTGAATGTGGATTTTATTATCCTCAGTAGTTATCACACTTGAACTGTTGCTGTTTGAACGTTGAAACTGCCATGATGACTGCCGGTCAGGGGAGACTCTGAAAATCGCATGCTTGGCACTGATTTCTATTGGCTCTGGGGAACGTCCCTGCTCAGGAGAGCCTGCTGAACCAGTCATAGCCAAAACCTGAATAGGTGACATTGTCCTTTCTGGAGTTATAGAACCACAAGACTCTGGGGTCTGCGCTCTGGCAAAGGTTGCCATGGTAATTGGGGACATGCTTTGCTCTAAATTCATGAGGCCTTCAGCAGAGGTTTTGGATTTCACTGGTGTTATGGAGGCATTTTGGAGGATGGTGATCCTTTGTTTTGGGGTGCCACAGTTTGGAATCACTGCAGTGCTTGTGTAAGAGTGAGGACTCTCTGTGGTTGGACTTGTGATTTCAAGAGTGGCTGTGTTTTGGACATGGTCTGGAGTAACCTTTATATGAAGTGGCTGCCCAGGCGTGTGGCTTAGAACTAGATCTCCAGGTTGCATGAAATTGCCATTGGGTTTAGTCTGAATTTTTCCATTCTGAGGATGGCCCTCCTTAGATTTCATCCAAGGAATCCATAGTTTCCTGTTAACAGGACAGGGGGTAGATGAATTGCACTTGAAGGACAGCACCGATTCCTCATCATTAGGGTCCTCATCCTGGTCCTCACTCTCCTCGTATAGCTGACCGTTGATGACTGCTCGTTCTAGAGGAATGAGACTCTTGTAATCTGGTGGCTCATTGTCTACTGCTTCTGTCTGAACTTCTTTAGAAAACACTTGAGGGTCAGAAATGATTCTTCCATTGAGACTAGGCCGGAGGCTCTTACTGAAATGCCGATACCTCTCTAACTCTTTAGTGAGGTTTTCAATCTCTCTTCCTAAATCTCTGTTCCTGTTTTCTTGTTGATTGAGTTTCTTTTGCAGAACTGAATGATCTCCCTGGAGATGACATATCAGGTCCTCAGTTGCCATGTATTCATGAATTTTCTCTTTCAGTGCATCCACTTCTCTTGAGAGGTGTCCTGATTTAGCTTCTTCTTCTTGAAGCCTTTTGAAAAGCCATTGTTCATGGCTGGACTCTGTCTTTTCTGCTAACTTGTACTTGTCAAGTTCCATTTTAACATGTTCCAGCTCTTCAGATAAAAATTGAGCTTTATCTCGTTCAGTAGCATACCTACGTTCTAGAGTCTCGTACTCATCTTCTGTTTTCATAAGGTCATCCTCAATGGCTTTCATATCCTTTAACTTCAGTCTCAGTCTTTCCACTTCTTGAGAGAGCTCTTTAATCTTATTATTTTCTTGGTGTAATACTGTGGTGGACTTAGTAGAATCTTGATTTAATTTGTTTTTTAGGAAATCTTTCTCAATTGCTTCCAATGATTGAAGCCTATTTTTCAACATATTAACTTTGGACAGGAGATCACTTCCTTTCTCTTCTTCTGCTTTCAGTTTGTTTTTTAGATCATCTCTCTCCTTGGTGACACTGTACATTTTTTCTTCCACATCAGTTTTGGACTTCAGTGCCCTTTTTGTTTCCTCAATTAACTTCTCAGTAACCGTTGTCACTTTATTTTGCTCCATTTGAAGCTGAGAAGAAGCAGCTTGCAACTTATCTTCAGTTTGTTTTAATTTTTCACTCATTGTTTTTCTTTCATCTACCAGCATCACAGTTAACGTTTTCAATTTAGTTAAGTCCTCTTTTAGGGTAAATTCTGTCTTTTCCAGCCGACTTTCAATGGCTTCTAGCTCTTTGATCCTTACTTTTAAACTCTCCAGTTCTTGCGACAACTGCTTTGTGGTCATCCTTTCTTTTTCTAAATTGCATTTCAGAGAATAACATTCTTGTTTGCTCTTGTTGAAGGCATCTTCTAATTTTTCCAAAGCCATAATCCTTTTATTGAGTTTTTCAACCTCGAGTTTAAAGTCTTTACTCTGTAATGTTTCCTTTTCGAGCCTCTTATTGAGATCTCTGCACTGCTCCTCCATTTTTATGAGTTCTTCATCCTTCCCTTCCATTTCTAGCACACGTTTCCTGAGCTCCTCCACCTCAGCCATGATACCACAATTTCCATATTCTCCCTTGTTGATTTTTTCTTTTATATCTTGCAGCTCCTCTTCTGCTTTTCGTAAAGACCTGTTTGTCTCTTCTAACTCATCAATTTGCCGACTGAGTGCTGCCAACTTTTGTCGAAGCTGGCGATTTTGGCCATCCTCATTGGTGAGCTTTGCCATAATTGTTTCTTGGTTCTGGTGAAACCTTGTGGTTTGTGTTTGCAGTTCTTTCTCTAGTCTGGCTGCCTTCTGCTCTTCTTCCTGAACTCTGGTTTCAGCAAGGGCTAGTTTAGCATGTGTTTCCTTCGCACTTGTGGTTAGGTCTTGGATTTTCTGTCTTTGAAGGGCAAGCTGTGCCGTCAGCCTTTGTTGTTCGTCCACCACCATCAAAGCGAAAGACTTCAGTTTGGTCAGCTCCACTTTCAGGGCGGTGACCTTCTTTTCCTTTTCTTGCTCCTTCTTCTCCTGGGACTCAGTTTCTTGGTCAATCAGTGTCTTTAATCTGAAAAATAAAAGAGTGCATTCTGTTTTGTGACTGGTACTTTAGCAACTTCTCAGCTGTGTTTAAACATTTATGTAATTTAGAAAGATTTATCAGCTCTACAGAATATGGAAAGGAATTCCTGTACTTGACTGGCAAGGAGAATCTTGATAAACAGCTCTATTTTGCTTTTTTGCTTTCACTACTACCTTCGCCCCCACCCCTTGTTGGTAACAGTTATAGTTCACCAGGAGTCTTAGTGGAAGAGTAAATGCAAAAATAGTTCGTTTAAATTGCTTGTGTATGGGGCACCTGGGTGGCTCAGTCAGTTAAGCATCAGACTTCGGCTCAGGTCATGATCTCACAGTTTGTAAGTTTGGGCCCCACATGGGGCTACATGCTGACAGTGTGGAACCTGCTTGGGATTCTCTCTCTCTCTCTTTCTCTCTCTCAAAATAAATAAACATACATACATACATACATGCATACATACATAGCTAGCTTGTGGAACAGAGTCAGTAGACAGTCTAGCCTGAAAGCTGTAAAAACAGACACAAATTTGAGGTTCAAGTTGACCTGACTTCAGTATTGGCCATCTTCTACCAGCTAATTAACCTGGGCTTGTTATTTAGCATCCTTGAGCTTCAGTTTCCTCATATGGAAAATGGAGGCAATAATTGTATTATCTTAGCAGCCATCTGTGAAAATTAAATGAGGTAATTCATTTAAGATTCTCATAGTGCTAGCACATAGTAATAAGCATTTGGTAGTGTTAGTTATTGCTGCTGTTCTTTTTTCATTAATGTGGTTATTGTTACATTTATAAAATTGTTTGCTTGGACCATTATAGTATGTGTACATTATGTTTGGTGCTCAATTTCTTGATAAACAGAGATAAAATTGAGATAAAATTTTATTCACATTGCCTAGAAGTTATATGCTTCACTGATGGACCTCTCTACCAATTAAAACTTGATTTACACTAGCATGACATTTTGCCAGGAATCACTCACTTCACATATATCTTTATCCCCATAGTGGCTGGTAGTTGAATGAGGGGAATTGAGAAGCATCTGAAGGGGTTTAGAATTTTTGTAACATGTGGTAAGAACACAGGGTTTGATAGGAAAGAGTTTATCAATTAGAGTCAGATGGTAGAAATGATAAAGGAAAAGAGTAACTCCCTCTTAAATGATGACTATTATAATGTTACTTTTTTCTTTTACTTTTTAAATTTGTTGGCATAACAGGATGTCATTTTACATTCAATATAAATTATCTCTTCCACACACTTTTCTCCTCAGCAGTGAGGTCATAGTTTTAAATTTGCGGCACCCTTAATTACATTGGGAATGGGCTGATTATAGAGGATGTCATTACAGCTTTGCAGTATTGTTATACAGACTAAAACAAATGGAATCGCTGAAGAATTGAACTAAAGGACTTGTCATGGATGAAAAGTGATAAATATTTGTTTTCTGATCAAGCATAAAGAGTTCATAATTTACTATATCTTTTCTGTTAAGAATGAGTTAATTATCCAATGCAGGTCTTTAATCCTTGCCACAAAACTGTCTTTTTGAAAAGTTGTTTAAGGGTTTGAAAGGGCATTAAAAGGAAATTAATTTGGAAGAGTCTTCTTGGAAAAGTTTTCTTAAGATCCTAACCTACCTTTAATTAAACTACACAAGAAGAACATGTTTAAAGTAACTGTACAATGTAAGAATTTGCAACTTTTTTGTGGGAAGGATCCACTTTTATTTTTTCCTGTTTTGACAACCTAACAAGAGGCTGGCTCAAGGGCTGTAGCCTGTGAAATTCTGAAGAAGCTGAGCTGGATGCTGGGGTGGGGTTGATGATGATCTCATCCATGGTCTTGGCAAGGAGGCTTGCCCATGGTTTCTGGCCCTTTCCCACTCTCTCTTTGAGACACCTGGGAGCCTGAGAAACATGGTGTCTCCTTCCCGAATGATCATAGGACTTCACAACCCAGTAGTAAAGTCCACGGGCAAACTGCTTCGGTGGTGAAACAGTTATAGAAACTTTGGCAAAGCACTTCTTCCTCCTACCTTAGCATTAGAATCATATTTAACAATGCTCTGAGCATAACTGCAGTGAAATATTTTCCCCTCTTTATATCACAGTTCTTAGAGTTTTATTAGAGAACAGTTTCACAAAAAAACTTTTCAGGATTTGTTTTAACTTATTAAATAATACCATGTGTGATTTCACTTTCATGAGAAGGGCTTGTATTTTATAAAAGAGGGAAGATTTTTTTTGCAGTGCAGTGAAAAAAGCATTAAAACTGAATGGTGATTAGTGAATCTTGGCAGAGCTGTAATCAGCAAAAAAAGATTCTGAAGAAGTTTAAATTGTTTCCATTATGTTCACTGTTTTTGACAGCAAGCATGATGCATCTTTTTCATCATGGTTGTAAGGTCATGTATCTTTTTCATGGTTTCTGGAAATCAGTTGGCATTCCCTTCTGTTCCCAAGCCTCATCTTACAAGGTAGGCACATAAAACTGATAATTTGAGTACATTTGCTTTCAGTAATTCCTTACTACTTGTTTCCTAACAACCTGCTATTTCCCTGGTCCAGTTCCATGAGCACATCATAAGACCGTCAACAGGCTAGTCAGGTGAGACCTGTCAGAGAGGGATAGGAATTTATATGCAGGAGTTATACCCCCAACCATCAACTCAGGCAGGAGCTTAGGGCCAGCACCAGTGAGGACTGAGGATAGAAGAGAGGCCCTGATGGAAACTTCTCAGAGCCAGTTGGGTGCCAGTAGTGCTCTTAAACATTGTGTGTGTGCGTGTGTGTGTGTGTGTGTGTGTGTGTGTGTGTGAGAGAGAGAGAGAGAGAGAGAGACAGAGAGAGAGAGAGATGGAGAGAGGCTGATTATACTACTGCATTGAAATTAGCACTTCTGGTAAAGTGAAAGGGCTTACCCTAAATCATTCACTATTTCTTGGCTTATATTCAGAAGTATTTGAAGGTTGAGATAGATTGAGGTTAGTTTATGAACTTGAAGAAAGACGTTTCTGTGCAAAGTTAGCAAGTCCTTATTGGATTTGAAGGTGCAAGCCTGGCTTCTTGTACACAGTGCCCTAAATAGGGAAGCGAATTTTTACACTGCTGATTACTAACGCAGGGTGTGTGTATGTCTTTTTCTTTCAAATATATATGAAAGCTTTAGATAAATATTTGCTGTTGACTGTATTTTAGTCATTTGAGGTCTACAATCACATATCCAAAACTTTTGAAGCCGAATGTTTTCAAAGCTATAGTTTTTCAAATTTTAGAAAGTCAGTAGGGAACATCTGTCCTAAAGAACAGCTCCCACCAAGCCTGTGGCACCACCTCCTAGGCAAACCTCTGAATATTTCTGTAGTGAAGCATGTGAATAGTTACAGTAAGTGTGATAATCAAGATAATAGCCTCACATCTCTTCAGGCTTTGCTGCAGATGAGTTCAGTTAAGAAATTCTGCCACAATTTAGAAAAAAAATGCATTGTTCCTTTATTTTTAAAATTGCAGACAAGGGATTGTGGATGTTTGAAAATGAAGGTATAGACTGTTAGTGTTTTGGGGGTAAGGAGGGCGTGGAGTTGAGGGTCCTAAGCCTTTCTTCTTCAGTTGGATTGGGTTTGAAATGAAATAGTACCTTAATTTTCTATTTCCATTATTTTTCTTTGCTTCGTAATGGGTTTTAGGCATTGATGCCAACTGACTTCATATGCTAATACAGATTATCACTGACTCTGGGTTTGCTAGCAAAAGCAGATGAATGATTCTGAGAGCTTTTAACCTGGGTACTCATTGTCTTAAAAGCAGCACAGACTTTGTGATGCAGAATGCCCAGATACAAAATTCATACCCTCAGAGCTGTGTAGTCAAATTATTGTTCCTTTTTTCATGAATAGTTCCAATTAAGACACCTTTATGCAGGGATGTTTGTATAATCTATGCTAGGGTTTCTCTAACCTCAGAACTATTGGCATTTTGAGCCAAATGATTCTTTGTTGTGGGTGGCTGTGCTGTGCATTGTGAGATGTTTAGCAGCATCTTTGGTCTTGATTCACTAGATGCCAATGCAGCCCTTTTCTCCCCGGGTTGTGACAACCAAAAATATCTCTAGACATTACTTGCCCAATGTCTCCCAGGGGAGCAGGGCATGAAATCACCCCTAGTTGAGAACCAGTGATCGGTTAGTGTTGTGTGCATATGGATATTTATATATGTCAGTCTGTCATTAGAGTTAGATTCTCCATCATTCTGCATACTCAGCTTTAATTAAGCAGGTGCAACAGAAAGTTCCCACCTGAGTTACATATATACCTGGTGATTATATCTTCCCTGCAAATGGCCTGTTCTTTACGAGTGCTTCTCACAGTTTAAGGTGCATCTGAATCAGCTAGGAATTTTGTTAAATTGCAGCTTCCCATTCAGTAGATGGGAATGGGCCTCAAATTTTGCATTATATGAAGCTCCCAGGTGATGCCAGGACTGACTATGGGTAGCAAGGCTTTACTTTTTACATGTTAGATGTTTTGCAGAAATTATACCCTGACAAATATTAACTCAGCCAGTTGTTTGTTGTTGATCATACCCCAATCTGTGGGCATAGCCTGTATTCCAGACCTACAGGGCCATCCATTTTTTTTCACAGAGAACACCAGATAGGAGACGACTAAAAGTGCTATATTTCATCCAAACTACTAGAAAAAAATGACTCAATATACATATCGTAGGTGATGGCTCAGTAGCTAAATTTTCACCTAAAAAAGGCAGTAAATAGTTTTAGTTCTAATTTGTGATTCTTCTCACCCAGCCCAAAGACTTAAAATACAGGAGACTGTATAGTAGCTACCATTCTTTATTTAGTGCCATTGAGGTTCTGCCAAGCACTGAAGTAAGTTTATGCATCTGTTGGTTTTAATTCTCATGGTAAGCTTATAGGGTTTGGGATTATTATCTCTATTTTACAGCCATGAAAATTGAAGCTGAGAAAGGTCAGGAAGGTGCAAAGCCCAATACCACATTGCCTCTCCAGCAAAGAACACAAACTTATCACCTCAACCTGCTCTACACACAGTGTCCTTCCCCATCCCCACCCCCAAATTCTGTGTGTTGGAGAAACTATCAACCTAAAGAAAAATTCTCTTTATCATTGTGCTTGCATTCTTTTTAGTTCATATCTCATAGAGCATTGGTTTTTAAATGTTTGTTCTTCTATCTCCTAAAATGATTTTTATTATGTACAACTAGTTTGTTCATATAAAGAATTTCCCTTAGCAAATATCATCTGCCTTTTCTCAGCTTGTTGAGGTATAATTAACAAGTAAAATTGTAAGATATACAAACTATACAACATGATGATTTGATGTATATATATATATACACGTTGTGAAAGGATTCCCACCAAGTTAACATGTCCATCACCTCACATATTCACCTTTTGTGTGTGTGAGAATGCTGAAATGAAGTTCCACGAGCTTAACAAATATACAGTATTATCAACTGTAGTCACCATGTTATATGTTAGATCCACAGACCTTATTTCATCTTTATAACTAAAAATTTGTATCTTTTTACTTCTTCCTGTTTCCTGCTCCTACCTCCCACCCCCAACCCCTAGCAAACACCACTGAACTTCCTCTTTCTATAAAATTCAACTTTTTTTTTTTTTTTTTTTAGACTCCACATATAAGTAATCTATCTGGCTTATTTCACTTACTGTAATGCCCTCCTGGTTCATCTTTGTTTCTGCAAATAGCAGGATTTCCTTCTTTTTTAAGGCTGAATAATACTCTATCATTCATATATATCACATTTTCTTTATCCATTCATCTCTTGTCAGACACTTAGGTTGTTTCCATACTTTGACTATTGTGAATAATGCAGTGAACATGAGAGTTCAGATATCTCTTCAAAATAGTGATTTCATTACCTTCTAATGTACACTCAGAAATGGGATTGCTGGGTCATATGGTAGTTTTAAAAAATTTCTTGAAGAATCTCCATATTATGTTCCATAGTGACTGTTCCCATTTACATTCCCACCAACAGTGTACAGGAGTTCCCTTTTCTTCACATCCTCGTTAACATTTGTTATCTCTTGTCTTTTTGATAGTAGACATCCCAACAGGTGTGAGATGATATTTCATTGTGGTTTTCATTTGCATTTCATTTCCCTGATGACTAGGGATGTCAAGTACCTTTTTAATGTCTGTTAGCCATATGTGTGTCTTTTTTGTTCGTTTGTTTTAAATGTTTTTTAATATTTTTTTATTTTTGAGAGAGAGAGAGAGAGATCACAAGCAGGGGAGGGGCAGAGAGACAGGGACACACAGAATCCAAAGCCGACTTCAGGCTCTGAGCTGTGAGCACAGTGCCCAATGTGGGGCTCGAACCCACGAACTGCGGAGATCATGACCTGAACTGAAGTTGGATGCTTAACCAACTGAGCTACCCAGGTGCCCAGATATATGTCTTTTTTGGAAAAATGTCTACTCAGTTTCCTTGCCCATTTTTTAATTTTTCTGTTTTTTGTTATTGAGTTGTATGAGTTCCTTATATATTTTGGATATTAACCCCTTATTGGATGTATATATCATTTGCAAGTATCTTCTCCCATTCCATAGATTACCTTTTCATCTTGTTGATAGTTTCCTTGCTGTGTAGAAAGAAGCTTTTCAGTTTGATGGAGTTTCATTGTTTATTTTTGCTTTTGTTTCCCTTGCCTGAGGAGAATATCTAGAAAAATGTTTCATGGCTGATGTCAAAGAAATTACTGCCTATGTTTTCTTCTAGGAATTTTAAGGCTTCATGTCTCACATTTAGGTCTGTAATCCATCTTGTGTTTATTTTTGTGTATGGTATAAGAAAGCAGTCCAGTTTCATTCTTTTCCATGTAGCTGTCTAGTTTTCCCAGGACCATTTATTGAAGAGACTGTCTTTCCCCCATTGTATATTCTTGCCTCCTTTGTTATAGATTGACCATATAAGCATGGGTTTATTTCTGGTCTATTCTGTTCCACTGATCTGCATGTCTGTTTTTGTGCCTGCGTTATACTGTTTTGAGTACTACAGCTTTGTAGTATATCTTGGAATCTGGGATTGTGATACCTCCAGTTCTGTTGTTCTTTTCTCAAGATTGCTTTGGCTATCCAGCATCTTTTGTGGTTCCATACAAATTTTAGTATTATTTGTTCTAGCTCTGTGAAAAATGTTGTTTATTTGATAGGGATTGTATTAAATCTGTAGAATGCTTTGGGTAGTATGGACATTTTAACAATATTTATTCTTCCAATCCAAAAGCATATCTTTCCTTTTTTTTTGGCATCTATTCCTTTCATTAATGTTTTATAGTTTTGGAGTACAGGTCTTTCACCTCCTTTGCTTTTGGCATAAAATCCAAAAAGACATTGCTAAGACAATTATTGAGGAGCTTAGCCCCTATATTTTCTTCTAGGGGTTTTGTAGTTTCAGGTCTTATGTTCAAATCTTTAATCCATTCCCAATTGATTTTTGTGTATAAAATAAAATAGTGGTCCAGTTTATTCTTGGCTCCTTTGTTGAAAATTAATTGGACATATTAGGATATGGGGGGTTTTTTTGTTTGTTTTTTTCTCTCGGCTCTCTTTTTTGTTCCACTGGTCTGTGTGTCTTTTTTATGCAAATACCATACTGTTTTGATTACTATAGCTTTGTAATATAGTGTGAAATCAGGGATCATGATGCCCCAGCTTTGTTCTTCTTTCTCAAGATTGCTGTGGCTAGTCGGGGTTTTTTATGCTTACATATATATTTTAGGATTGTTTTTTGTATTTCTATGAAAAATGCTGTTAGGATTTTGATAGGGATTATACTGAATTTATAGATTTTTTTGGAAAGTAATATTCTTAAAATCTGTGAACATTAAATATCTTTCCATTTATTTGTGTCTTCAGTTTATTTCATTAGTGTTTCACAGTTTTCACTGTTCAGATCTTCCTTGGTTAAATTTATTTCTAAGTATTTTATTTGTTTTCTTGCTATTGTAAATGGGACTGATTCTTAATTCACCTTTCTAATCCAATAATCTAATAGTTTATTCTAAAAGGATTTTTAGGAGCACCTGGGTGGATCAGTCAGTTAAGCATCTGACTCTTGATTTCAGCTCAGGTCATGATCTCATGGTTTGTTAGATAAAGCCCCATGCAGGGCTCTGCACTGACAGTGTGGAGCCTGCTTGGGATTCTCTCACTCTCCTCTCTCTCTAACTATCCCCCAACTTGTGCATTCTCTCATAATGAATAAACATAAAAACAAAAATAGGGGCACCTGGGTGGCTCAGTCAGTTAAGCGTCCAACTCTTGGTTTTAGCTCAGGTCATAATCTCATAGCTTTGTGGGTTCAAGCCTCGCATCGGGTTCTGTGCTGGCAGTGTCGAGCCTGCTTGGGATTCTCTCCTTCCTCTCACTGTGTCCCCTCCCACTTGCACTGTCTCTCTCTCTCAAAATAAATATATAAAAAATAAAAGGATTTTTAAAAACTAAGTACTTCTTCACACATTTTACAGCTGCCATCCAAAAATTCTTACTCAAGGTTTAAGTAACTGCAAAAGATATAGATTAACATTCGCCATATAATCTAAAAGTCACCATTGGCAAACCAGCCACCCAAATCAGACATTCAGAAAAAGTCTGACTTCATTTTTCAACTTAAGTAAATGTGTAAATATCCATCTCTTTGGCAACCATTTCACTTCTGAAAGAGATAAGGCATAGCAGCTTGCCCCAAGTTGTTCCCAGATAAAGACACAAGCACTGCTTCCTCCAGTGGTTCTGAAGCTCTTGCTGCTCTGCGCTCATGGGACTCTCTCAGGTATAAGTCTTTCTGTAGTTTTCCCTTTGTTCTGTGACCTAGAGAATTTTCCAGCCTAGGAAGATGCATTTGGTAAAATTTTGTTAAGTTAGAAGACTGTTTTAAAAGGACTGCTGGAGGAGCACCTGGGTGGCTCACTCAGTTAAGAGTCCGACTCGGCTCCGGGCATGATCTCACAGTTTGTGACTTCAAGCCCCACATCAGGCTCTGTGCTGACAGCTCAGAGCCTGGAGCCTGCTTCAGATTCTGTGTCTCCCTCTCTCTCTGCCCCTTCTCTACTCACATTCTCTCTCTCTCTCTCTCTCTCTCTCTCTCTTTCTCTCAAAAGTAAATAAACATAAAAATTTTTTTTAAAACCCTTGTGAAATCAACATTATTATAAAAAAAAAGAAAGGACTGCTGGAGAACTCAGTGCAAGGAGCCCTTTTTCTGGCAGATCGGTTTTAGAAAGCCTATGTGTATGGATTGCGGATATAGACATTGATTCCTTTAAAGTTCTCCATGCTTATAAGTCTGGGAAGTCTTTGTGTATCCTCAGGGGTATATGTACTCCAGTCTGAAGACTACTGACTTAGAGTACTCATATTCATGTTCAAGTAGTGATAGCACAGGATTATAGGACTATTCACTGAATCCTGTCCAATAAAAACAGGTTGTAGAAGTTGGTTTCATGGACACAAATTGAGGTAGTTAAATCCAAACTGGCTTAAAGCAGTGTCTTGTTACAGCTTTTTCTTTAGAGTTTCTATTATGGCTTAGAACTGTTATAACTTACTGTGGTTTATCACTATTATTATGTGCGATTATTATGTGCAATACTAGTTCCTTGTTTTTTCAAAAATATCACATCTGTCATCTCGAATGTTTTTTGGTACTAACCATAAAGCTTGTTCTTTACTACAAATGATACATTCAGAGGGTCTTTCTAGTTCTTAATTACACACACATATGTCAGCACACATGTGTGACTATATTTTATCTCCTCTTTGTGAGACAGTAATATTCATCATATAACACATATGAAACAGATGGCTTGTCTAAATGTTCTAAATACCCATAATAATTCATAATTTTCACCACTTTTGATTGTGTCTTATTTATGTGCATTACATTCAACCCTTCTAAAATACAAGCTTCTTAAGAATCGGGCACATGTCTGATTCATTTGTTTCTTCTACAAATATGTTTACTACAAAGCCCTTACATGTGGCGGGTATCAAATGTTGTTTTATTTGTTTACCAAAATGAATGTTTTTTGAAGGAATGAAGGAATGAACAATATGCCTTCCATGGAAAATACTGTAGCACTGTCCTGAATAATTTTATTCAGCTTTAAAAGAAGATGCACTCATGTTTACTATGTTCATGGTTTTAAGTATTTAAAAAAGTGAGGTGTAAGTGGTTTGAAAACACTACACATAGGTGTTCTCCAAGTACATTATTGGATTTTTGAAAGAATCAGGACTGTTGGAATTTTTTTTCCTTCTTCAGATTCCTGCATTAAATTATATGTGCTTGTTTGTTTGAGAAGAGAAATTGGTGGTAAATGTCCACATTCTAGGGCCTCACTCTTCTTTTGGTTATTTTGTCTCTGCAAACAAAGGAATGGTTCTTTTATTTTTTTCCTTACAGTCCAGAGCTCTACTGGACAAATATGTTTATTACACAAGCAACATTAATCAACAGCAAATGAAACTGAAAAGGAATATTCATCTATAATCTGACCACCCTAATACATAATTATGTTTCTACTTTTCCAGATTTTTTTCCACTTTTTTTTTTAACATGTAGCCCATATAAATAAATGTAGGGTAATATTCTAGCAGTAAAACCAATTCTACAAGCCATTAATGGCACTGTGTTGTTTCTGTTAGCTGTAGAAAACAATCTGTACGTAGGGAACTTCAGAGGTCAGCTTACCTTCTCATCTGTCATTTTTAGGAGACACCTGCTCCATTGTGTTTATTATATGGATCCTGAATTTAAGTTTTTGTTGTTGTGAATATGGCAAGACTTGTTCGTTTGATTAGCAAGCAACAAAGAAATTACTTAGTTCTGGGGCTATACTGAGATGAACAGGGGAGGGTTCCTGTTTTCAAAGCATTCGTAGGCTTTTGGGAAAGAATGAACAGATAGTTCCAGTGCAGTTCAGTAAAGATTCCAGAGCATTAGTTCTCAAACTTTTTGGTCTAATGATTCATTTACACTCTTAAAAATTATTGAGGATTATATCTATCAATATTTACTGTAGTAGAAACTCAGGCTAAGATTTTTAAATGTTTATGTATTAAAAATTAGCCATTGTATATTGACATGTTTTATGAAAAATAACTTTTTCAAACCAAAAAACTTAGTCGGAATATTTGCATTGTTTCCTGTGTCTGCAAATTCCAGTGTCTGGCTTTGTCAGAGTAGTGACATCACAACACCTCATATAGCCTCTGGAAAACTCCGTGTATACTTTTAAGAGAATGAGAGTGAAAAAGATAGTGTTATTATGAAAATAACTTTGAACTTGCAGAGCTCTTGAAAGGGACTACACTTTGAGAACCACTTCTCTCAAGGATAGATAGTCTGAAGCATAAATGACAAATATGCCCTTCTCTGAAAAAGCCTCTAGTTTGGGCTATCACCTGCTGCAGGCTATAACTGAGTGAGCCCTTTGCTTCATCCAGATTCACTGACCTAGTCACACTGCTCCAGTGTTTCCATCATTAATAAAACTAGTTGTTTGTTCCCTATCTTAGATAGGTAGAAGATTCTCTGCCTTTAATACCCCTCTCCCAGTTCTAAGAAAAATCCTAAATGATAAAACTGTCTCCATAAGACATTGTGTTTTATTTGAAACCATAATTTTAAATAAGGTCATGGAAACCACAAGGTTGCCTCATTTTTAAAACGCATCCATCCACAGTGCTGTGCATATCAGCTGACATTTGATTCATTTCATATTTTTTTGAAGTAGTTACAGTGAACACTTACATTTACAAGATACTGTGCTTGTTATTTGTCAGTTTACCTTTTTCTGTCAAAACCAGGCTGTATACTTGTGTAGCTTTGATCATAACTTATTATAGTTTCCCATCAAAAATCACATAGTATGATCATACCCAATTCTGTTTGTTCTTAAGATACATGAAATATTATAGCTCTCATTCTAATTCTAGGTGTGAAACTTTACTTTGGAGGGCCTCAATTTCTAGATTTCCTTTCTAGATTTTCCTAATATTCTTCCAGAGCTCATTAATACATTACTTTTTCTTCCTGGTTTAACATGTTAATCACTAAGCAGAAACTACATACATCACACTGCTTTACTCATTTTCATATCTCCTCTCATTGAGAGTGTGGTTATGATTATATTCCACCATATCTTTTAGCAATTTTTATCTAATATATAATTTTAATTGTTGCACTGCATTGATAGCAGTTACATTCATAGTTAAATAACCACAGAACTCTAAGCAGTTTGCAGAATAATTATAAGCAATTTTTTTGGAAAGTTTCCTTAGTGTGAGATAGTTCTTGATAATCAGGCCTATAATTTATGTTTCTTTGCTCTACTCCCTTTTTCAATGGGACTTTTCACTGTTTAGTCTGATTTTTAGGAGCACTCATAAAAATAGCTATGACCAGTCTTTTTTATTCAATGTGTGCTGCTTCCTTTTATTTCTCTCACGAGTCAAAGGTTTTTTTAAAAATTACAACTACAGCATACCATAGTCATAATGTAATGCTCAATTCATTTGACTTGGTCAGGAAGATCTAGAAGAACAGTAACACTTTTTTTGGCATCTGCTAGCTGAGTATGAGTGTACATCTGTGTCTGCTTTATGTCCTTGTTATTGAAGGTCCTGTCATCATCATTGAGATCATTTAGACACACCATAAATGGGTCCATATCCGGCAAGCTGAGTTACTACTTTTCCTTCACTGTGAAACAAGAATTGGGGCATGAAGTGACAGAGGAGGTTTTGGCTGGTGTCAGAGGAATATATTGTAAAAATGGGGCACCTTGAGTCAGGACTTTTCATTATCTGAACAATTTTGTTTGGATCCTCAGGGATTAGGGGAAGTGAAATTGTAAGATGCAAATAGTCAGTGACCTATTAATGTTAAGGAGCTTGGAAGCTTTTAGCAGAAAAATAGGATCCTTACAGGAGGCTATGAAACCCTCACAATTAACAGAGAGAGGGACAGGGGTTGGGACAAATCTTCTTAAAAGCAAAGCAAAACAAAACAAAAAACAAACAAAGAACTAACTGGAAAAAAACAACAACTGAGACTAAGGGTCTCCCAGAAAGAAAAACTGCTGAAAAGTGTGGTTTTAGAACCAGAAAAAGACCACTCAGAGCTCACAGGCACAGAGTTTGGGGAGTAAGGCTACAGGGAGAATATTTTCATTTTGAGACCATGGAATCTGGGCTAAAAAAGACTCTCCATACCCCATCAAAGGGCCAGGTGGAGACTTGAAAATATGCACAGGTTAGGTCTGGGAAAGGAAATAGGAACTAATACAGAAGTGACAATAAGAATAGCACATGTAGATCTAGGATAATTACTTAGAGCCTGAATTATGTGTTGTCTCTTTAGTGCTATAGTTAGTTAAGAAGCTTTCTTGAAAGAACCATAGGATGATGACGTTCATTTAATACCACTAAACTTATGCCTCTCCATCCCCCATTTTAATTATTCATGTTAAAAAATATCTACTCAAATAGATTTTTTCCCATTTATTCAGATGAATTTTTTTGGCTTGCTTTGAATATATTACAGCTATAAAGGAGGTTTTTTTTTTTAAAAAAAAATTACTGTGAATACACTGCTAAAGAGCTTACTCTTCTTTCTGTGTTTTTAGCCTCTCACACACTCTGAATGAAGTTTTTAATTATTTGAAAAAGATCCCTCATATCAACATTTTAACATTTTCTCTTTTCCAGACTTTCTTGTCAATTGCTACTATGCCAAAAACAAAACAATACAAAACAAAAAGACCCTAGTCTATCTTTCATCAGATTGAGGCTTCAGGTCCGTGGCTGACTGGGAGTTTTAGGTGGATATCTCCCTGATGTTTTAAGGCCTTGTTGGGCCAATCACAGCCATGATACCTTCCTTCCCCTTACTGCCTTGTTTCTCTCTAGGGAGAAGCATTCAAAAAGCTACCCAGCATGTGATGCGTTGGGTTGTCAGGGATATGTGTGTGCTCCTGTATTCCTGAGAGACAGAGCATGCAGAGCTATCTTGAAGTCTAAGTTGGTGATGGTGGTGGTAATGGGTTCCTAACACTTTCATTGTTTATCATTCTTTCCATTCCTTCCTCCTCCTTTCTGTAGTTGATTTTGTACTCTCTGACTTGTGGATTTGTGTTCTTCTGTATCTTATCCATTTGCCCCAAGGTAGCCTTCTGTAGGGATAGGGCTGATGTCCTCCCTACTGCCCATCCCCTACTGCCCCAGCAGTAGATGGCAGAAAACACTGCAGGCAGCTGAGTGGCAAGGGGCAGACAGGAACAGAAGGGCGTAAGTGTACTCACTGAAGCACCAATGGAAAAAAGGCAATAGAACACTATAGGAGGTAGGGTAGAGCTAGGGGAGAAATTCAGATCCTGGATTTCAATTTTCAGAGTTGAATCTTGGCTTCCCCACTTCTACCTAGTGTGGCTGAGCAAGCAGTTTTAACCTCTGTTGAGTCTCACTGTCTTCATTTGTAGAATGGGGATAATACTGGCGACTCCCTTATTATAGTGTTGTTCTAAGGATTAGGTAAAACAATCCAGAAGCTCCTAGCATACTACCTGGCACAGGACGTATCAGTTACTATTAGAAGTGGGAAACTGATGGTGAGGCAACACAGAAGAGCACCTCAGCCACAAAGAGCTGGCCTAAAGTAGGGGTCACTTACGAGAGAGAGTCAGAGTTCACATTAGAACGAAAGATGTGATTACATAATCTGTTTCTTGTGATCTACTTTCAGGCCATTCGTGAATCTTTTCAGCCGTGCACACGGTTAGCCATGTTGATTGTCATTTTAGGCCAGGGTTTCTCAGCCTTGACACCATTGACATTTGGGGCTGAATAATTCTTTGTTGTGGGGGCTGTCCTGGGCATTGTAGGATGTTTAGCAGCATCCCTGGCCTTTACCTCTTGAATGCCAGAAGTAACCCAGTAACCCCCAATTCAGGTTACATGTCACATGTCACAACCAAAAAATGTCTCCCAACATTGCAAAAACCCTGGGGACAAAAATCATCTTTAGGGAGAACCATCATTTTAGGGCATAGGTAATTTTTTGGAAAACTTCTGTTACCTCTTTGTGTTAGTTGTCTCTGATATTCATAACTCTTTTTCATTATCTGCTGTTCAACTGTATTTGGGATTAGCTAGTATTTTCCATTTCTCTTTGATTTACAGATCTACACCACAGCTCTTCTCCCTTTCTGGAAAAGAACGATGTTGTGAATGTGCATTATACAGTGAAATGCCAGCATATCACAGTGGATGCTAATAGTGACCTTCCTAAAGCCTCTCCATTTTACCCCTGTTCTTCATTCCTTGAGTGTGAACATGTACTTTCTTTGCTGGGAAAGTACAAGTCAGATACTCTTAGACTGGTCTACTTGGGTACTCAGAGGCAGGATGGGCTGACTGATTTGCACAGACCTGGAGGGAACAGTCTTTTTCTGTATATGCTGCTTACTGCCACATGTGGTTTCCCCAGTGAAAAATATGGAGAAGACTACTGAGGATATTTTATAATGTTTTTCATTGAGCACTTCAGAAAATAATATAAAGTAACAGATTGAAGAATACCCAAATTTTCTAAGAAATAAGTCACTTGAGGTTTTCATATTGTTGTATAATTAATTTTGTAATTATTTTGCTCAGTTTTAACCCTTTAAGCAAGTATGAACTTCAGTTTTGGATTGTAGATTAGCATTCCTTTTTTGGGGAGTGAGGTTCATGACATCTTTATTTGAAGAGCAATCAAAGGAGGTTACAAAGTAGAAAAAGCAGAAAAGGCAACCAAATGTCATTGATTTGCTTTGATGGACAGGGGCTCCCTCAGGTACCAGGTTCCTGAGTGTCCCAGATCAGGCTCCTGACTTAGCCCTCATCTGTGGCCAGATGAACATTAGCATTAGATTAGCATTCCTATATATATAATACATATTTCAAAATATGTACATTAAAAGGTAAACTGTGTCTTTCTCCCACCTCATCATCTACTCATTCTCCTTTCCAAACCTGAAACCACTGTACATATTACTTCATATATGTACTTCTAGAATGTAAACAAACAAATACAAGATTCTTATTCTCTCGTTTATGTAAAATATAGCTTACTGTGACTGCTGATCTGTCACCTTGATTTTTGCAGTGAAACATTGTCTTGGAGATCTTTCCATTACATCGGTGTTTTTAAGCAGGGGTAGGAAAAAGGAATAAAAGTCAGCATGACTGCTAAATAAAATCTTTACAACTTCATGCTAAAAAAATTAAAGTTTGTAGCACTTTTTAAATCACATAATATTGAGGGAGCATATATTTTTCCGGTTTGGTTTTAAAACTTTTAAAATAAAAGATAAATTTCATATAAAAGACAATTTTAAGATAAATTGTAATAGTAATATTATTTGATTATAATTTTATAACAGCACTTTGTTATATAATTGTCTTTAAAATGTCTGTTTGTAGCATCTGCATTTTCTTAGTTGAAAAACTGAAGCCCAGACAGATTAAGTAACACACAGGTTACAGTAACCCTGGATTTGGAACAGACTTCGGTTCCCAGCTATGATCCAGTGCAGAATTTAGCTTACAGAAAGAGACAAGCATATTGAAGGTCTACTCTGTGCCACTTGATCTAATTCAATCCTTATAACAATGTTATGAGGTATTATTTCCATTTTATAGATGAGGGTAAGAACCAAAAAAACACTAAAATATAGACAGGTTAAATAATTATCAAACAGCACAAATAAACCAAACCAGAATAAAAATTCACTGACTGCAAAGTGTGTGTTCTTCCCACTTAACCAGAGTACATGCTAGAAAGCACAGAGTACTGACCTCAAAAGAGTTTCCTCTTTCTCCCATCCCATGTTTTTAATGTTCATTTGTTCATTTCTGTAATCTCCGACCACCCCTCCCCCTTGACTCTCTGACTCCTTCTACCTTTGCTCTTTCTGCCAGCCACACCTTCCTTGTTTTTTCCTGAACACAAGTGGTCCCAGGGAGCCACTCATCCCCCTCATTTCATCTAGTACTATCTAGTATACTGTATTTTACTTATTTGATCATTGTCTGTCTTTCCTACTACAACATAAACTTAATGCGAGTGGGTAGGTGTGTGTGTGTGTGTGTGTGTGTGTGTGTGTGTTGTTCATTGTCTGATCAATACTGGCCAGTTTTATTCCATGCTATATTTTTATCTCGGTACTTAATTGGCATTTAATAAATATTTGAACAAATACCTATTCTACTTTAGAACTATGTTATTCTACTTAAGTACTATGTTAAGGATTAAGGGTGTAACTGTAAGCAGTAGACATGTGGTAAGTAGTTTGTTCCTTCCCTCTATAGTCTGTTGAATAACCATTAACATTTACTAAGCAATTATTATATGCCATGTACCATTGCTAGTCCTGGAAACAGTCATTGGAGGCAAGTATTATTGTCCTCATTTCACAAAAAAGCAACTAAGAGAAGTTAGATAATTTGCCAAAGTTTCTACTGGTTAATTGATAGAACCAGAGTGCCAATACAGTTTTTACTCTAGACCCTGTCTCTCACCACTATGACATACATCCACACCTCCTAGCTCATGTGTGTCATGTACCCGGCTCTCCAGTGAGTAAGTGTGTTGTAATATTCTGCCTGTCAAAGGCACAGAAATCACCACTTATAATCCTGTTTTGTCACGGTATTTTCTGTAGGTTCATGATTACCTTGAGCTTGATGATGAGACATTAACAAATATTCTCTTAATCACTGTAATAATAAAGCAAGTTTAGTCATTTGGCATCAATTCATAAATATTTTTGGATGGTTTAAAAAACTGACTTTGCCAGTAATAACATCTCATGTTCCCCAGAGGAGGTGGGTTTGTCATAAATACCATTTCCGTTGAACATTTCAAGGAACTTAAAGTTCTCGGAAAATATTTTTAACAGGCGGACTTTTCTCAGGCAGACTTCAAGGGCATAAAACTATATACCCTTAAAAGTGTGGGTGCATGTGCTTTATCTTATTAAGAATATTTATATGTATTCTCTTATTGCTCAAAATACATTTATATTTAGATGTTTTCTTTCTGTCTTAGTGGATTTAGGTAAACAGACATGGATTCTTTAGAAGAGCATTCTAATGTAGCTGCAGAATTTTCTTTGTTTTTATCTCCATTAGTCCCTTTTTTCTCTTCCCAGATCACAGGTTATTTTCATTCAGATATTGTAAATAGATATTTTAGAGGATTAGTTTAATTCCTTTCCTTTAACACTTACTCTTTGGTAGGTCGCTTTTCTTTCTTCTATTTTCTTTCCTTTAAAAAGTTACAAAGAGTATATCCTTTTCCAAATCTTATTCTGAGCCAAAAAAAGATTTTTTAAGCCCCTAGTTCCTGTAAGTCTTTAAGAAAGAAAAAAAAAAGGTTTTCCTCTTTTATTTGGCTTTCTGACATTAATTCACTGGTTTTCAGTTTGTCAGATTTAACATAAAAGGCCAAAGCAGGGAGCAGCCATATGCCAGAGTGGATGAGTTCACTGGTTTTCACCTCCTTGTAGTCTGGCTGCCTTTACAGAGGCAGTGGCTAACGTGGTATGCTTGGGAAACCAAACGTTTCCTAACTTGTTAGTGGGAAATTAAAACTTCAAAAAGTTAGAAACCACAACAACAGAGTCACACAGTTTGCCACGAGAAACGGGCTAAGGAGGAGCCATAAGAATGTAAAATGTGAAACATTTTGAGTCCTAGAGAATCCCCCCCCTCCATTTTAGCTATAGTAAATCAGTAAATAAGGGGCAAAGGAACTAGGAACATTTAATAGCACTGAATAGGATTCACACACAGGTCAGGGCAATTGGAGGATGAAGGTTGATGCTTGACTTGGCTTCTTGCTGATTAACAATCAGATCATGAACCATGGTGAACATCTTCCATCTACCCTTATCCACTTCTCCTAGTTCCTGAGGATGACTGGTTTCTGTCTTCCTCCAGGATGTTTTAGAGAGCTGGAGTTTGGGCCATATGTTGTTTAATTAGGTGGAAACGTTTTAATCTAGAATCCCTTATAATGTGAATGACAATTTTTCTTGTAGTCTGCATTTGTGTCCCCTTGTGTGCATTATAAAAATTAAAATTTTGTTTAATTTTTCCCTGATAATTCACAGGATTTGGGTTCGATTTTCCTTTTCTGCCAAGCATCGAAAAGACAAAATACATGGACACATAGTTAGATCCTATTTTCTCTTCTCCAGGTTGGGATCTTTTCAGATGAATGTGTTCTAGAGACTATTAACATTATGTTGTAAGGGGCAATTCAGTCAAGCTGTTACAGTGGTTAGCAATGGACCTGCTAGAGGTGGAAGTAGTGACATTACACTCTACTTCCTTTGGCTCTGGGTCTGCTGCTGATTTTGTCCCTGAGCAAGCTTCACCCATTTAGTTATGTTTATCTCTGTGAGAAATCTGTTTGTGGCAGAATTAAAGAAAAGGCTATAGTATACCTTGTGTACATGCTATATGAATACCCATCCGTTTCTGCTCTGACCATATCTTACCATGATTTGAATTTTTTAAGAGAGGGCAAACTATTTCAGATTTGCAGTAGTTGAAAGAAGTGTTTTTGAAGAAAGCACTGACTTCACTATTCTTCACTTTTAAAGTTAATTCATTCACAGTTAAAAACAAAGGAAAAAGCAAAACGCCATTTCTCAAACAACAGAAAAGCCACCTTCAGAAGAGCTGTGTATCTAATGGCCAGGGAATGCTGGGCCACTGTGCTACTGACTTTGCTCTCTGACTCCGCCTCATCTGCTTGTCACCTTAGCTGCAACAAGGGAAAGCCATAATATGTCATATCTAAGGTTTACAAAGCCTTTGATTATCCTCAAATCTCAGTTCCATAGAATAAAAACCCCACCAATCTTTAGACTCCTTCCCTCCCTTCTTTTTTGTATAGCATTTTGTACAAATTCACATGTCAAAAATGTATATTTTGTTCCATCAGAAGAAATTTTATGACTTGTCAAGGTTTCAATGGTTCATAACTACACAGGACCTTAATTGGAATTTCATGGGATTCAACTTTATTTTTGGTTCTTTATACTTCAAGTATTGTAGTTCAAGGTTATAAGTATGCCGTAAAAGTAAAGAAATAAATCGTTTCAGTGTCTGACACTTAAAATGTTATGCTAAATAGAAAGTACACTGAAACTGTAAAATTAACGCCTAGGAATAAGTGTCTAGACTATTAGTTTCTGAAAAGGATTCTTTATTGTCTGTGGGTAGGATGTGATATAAGCTCTTTAGCCCATGTGGTAAGATTTGTCTTACCCATTTGTTTTATTTGTGTGCCTCCCAGGCATGGTAGGACTTTCAAGGTAAAAGAGGGAGATTCCAAGCTAGCTTTTAAGCCTTTTGCTCTTTGGTTCTTTAACTATTCAGTA
Source organism: Cryptoprocta ferox (assembly GCA_028646485.1). Taxonomy (NCBI): domain Eukaryota; kingdom Metazoa; phylum Chordata; class Mammalia; order Carnivora; family Eupleridae; genus Cryptoprocta; species Cryptoprocta ferox. Next base: position 44,567,043 of record CM053573.1, read on the forward strand.
ACTTGTTTCTTAATTCAGGTGACTAAAAAAAACCCGTTGGAAAGCTCATGTGGGTTTCTCATAAGAGGGATTCCCTTCTAGCAGGGAAATAAGGATAAAAGATAACCTCACTTTTCTGAGTAGCTGAATTTAGGCACTAGACATAGGGATTTTCTCCAGAAAGCTTAATCCTATATTTCACACTTTATGACTGGGTATGAGAGAACATGAGCTCTTCCAGACTGCATCCTTACAAAGCAAGCACCTTCTCTTTGGTGCTGAGCAATCCCTTGTGCCTCAGCCTGGTGGAACCCTAGGTATAGCCCAGATGATGATGGAGCACCACCCTTGTGGGCAGTCAGGCATAACCAGAAAAATAATAGATACCATTTACTGAATATCTGCTATAGGTCCAGCACTGTGCCAACTGTTTTTGTCACATTTAATCTTCACTTTTAAGGAATGAAATCTATTCTATATAAGTCAAAATAATGGGTTTAAAAATCATAGTTTGGGTGTTCAGATGCTGTTTCAAGTCTTCTCTTTTAACCTCAGATTCTCTTTTCATAGTAGACTTTCAAGGGATAAATCTCCCATTGTTTTGGAATACTCCATTCAATAGCTTCCATTTACATTTCAGTTCCCATCTTTTCTATGAATGTTTGTTTCCCACCTTGTCTGGCTGGGTCCCCCTTTCTGAGTCCACACAGCCCTTACAGTTTTGTGACACAAATACTTTATAATGTTGTTTTATACCACCTTCTAATTTGTGTATAATAGTTTTGCTCTTGAACTAACTCTAAGCTCCATGAAGAATTTGATACCTCTGTATCCCCCACATGGGTTTGAACTTAGTATGTACTTGACTGACCGAGAGGTGAGACGTGTCATTTCTTACGGGAGCATAACTCTCTCTTGGGCTGACCCGAAGTTCTCAGAATTTGCTCTTATTATTAAAGTAGCAGAAGAAGTAAAGCTTTGTTCCTCTTGTTTCTGTCACTTCTGAGGAGGGACAAACCTTTAGTGAAATGAGAAATGCACTTGAAGACAAGTTTAAATATATTCCAAATGGAGGAAGTCCAGCCATAGAATCATAACCTTGCCTGTGATTCTTTGCATCTTTGCCAGCCCAGTAAATTTTACGGAATGGTAAGAAGAATCTTGTGAGGCATAATTTTAGGGGAGATGAGTGAAACCCCAAATCACTTGACAAAATTGTTCTCACCTTTATCTGAAAGATGTCTGCCCCATTTATCCAGTATGAAAACCTGAAGGATAATATGCAACTTTAAACATAATGTATTTCTTTTAATAATATGAGTGTTTAACTATCTTGATAATAAGTGAATCAATATTATTTTTAAAGAATAGATCATATTTCCTTTAGCAGCAAAGGATTACTTTTCATAAAACTCCAGAGTGATTTACCTCCTCTGCCATTTCCAATTGACAGACTAATAAACTAAGGCTAAGGTAAGCGTCTTGCATAGCATCCTATTGCATGGCCCTTTGTCTTTAGCAGGAAGGAACTTTCTGTTCTTCTCAAGCTCCTAGGCCAAGCAGCTCCTTCCTTTTCTTCAAATGTAACAGCAGCAGTCACTTAAGTCTTGTCAACCCAAATGTGATGAATGTTTCACATTCCTATTATGATTTCTGCTCAGAGATTTGTTTTCTGTTTTGGTTCAGTGAAAAAAGAATTTTAAAAAGAGGGAGAAAAACTTAGTTCACCTTTAAACTTTTGTTCCAAGCCTGGTGGGCCATGAGATACAGTAAATCTGGCAGATTTGTTTCTGTCTGCACCGCCCATCTTGAAGGGCTGACCTCATCTTTGAGGCTGTTCTTGGTACAGGGATCTGGAGCTCTCACAGGCTCAAGTATCATTAGTTTTGTTAATCTTTTCTCTGTGCTTAAGAGTGGACTTTTTTCCTCACATCCCTCTCATTTTCTTTAGCTAATTTTTCTGTAATGACACTATCAGTAGCTTTTATTTTTATAGTTTTTGGTTCTGCTTGATCAGAGTATCCTCGGGGGTTACTGCTTTCATTATTCTGTCCTCCCCCAGAATTGAGAGATGCTTATGGTGGATGACAGTGTTTCATTTTTTTTAGGTAGGTGGAAGCCAAGGCTACAGGAGGCTTACCAGGGAATAGATGGTAGAGACAAGAAGAATGGAACTTGGATTTATGAACCTTTATTCCTACTCTTTAGTCTTACTATTGAGATAAACACTATTTGTCCATGCCAATTTAATGTTATTAGTAAGTAAGCAAGGAAGTTGGAGATTAACTATATTCTGGTTAGTTCGTTTTTTTGTTGTTGTTGTTGTTAAACAGCCCCACATTGTTTACCTTCACTTAATTTTTATGTACAGCTGACCTGGCTTACCCATATTGCTTTATCAGTCCATTAAAAAAAGAGCAGGGACAGGGCAATTGTACAAGAGCTGCTGGTGATCTTAGTCATTGTCACCAACATGGTGCCAGTCAGTGTTAGTAGGTGTAGCTGGGTTAGTGACATGATATAGTGTGTAGAGAACTTAATGGCTGGCCTCTTGTCCTGCCTTGTGCTTAGTACAGTGCCTGGAAGATATAAGTAAATGTTTGCTGCTGGCTTCAAAGATTGACATTGGAATTATCTAACTGAAACTATAGAAAAATCACTCCTTTTCTGTAAAACCTCACAGATGCACTGAACTACCCATAAAAACTTAAGAATCAAAGTGTATGCTTGGGAAAAGGTAATCTGCTGGTTTCTATTTATGGCAAGGACAAGCTGTTTGGGTCCAAAGACTGCATCTTCTAGGTCTTCAAATGAAGCACAGAGATTAGGGAAAACAAAGGAACCTATACTTCCTTAAAGACAAAAACCACTACATTCTGCTCATCCATATTTTGTTTCTCACCCATTCCATGCCCCATACCGTATAGTACAAAGTAGATTTTACTGCACTGACTTCATCTGAGCCTGATTTGTTTCCTGGTTTTTGTGTTTGTAGTCAGTTCAATGTGGTTACTTCAGATAGTGGCAGAGATTTGCTTTGAACAGAATCTCATAGAGGGGGCCTTTCCTAGCCCATAGTTTTCAGAAATGCTCCTTCCTTACCAAGTAAGGAGCTTCTAGGTTGTAATTTATTTGTTGGTACATTCATCTAACACCCTTCTTGTCCCAGGGACACACCTACTAACTATAGCGAGGTACTTTGGCAGGCACTAGGAATAAAGGTGGTTGCAAAATTGACCTTCAGGGAGTTTATAATCCAGGAGACAGACAATAAACAAATAAGCAGTAATTATGTAATTTAATGTCATGTAGCAATGCACTGTGTGAAGGAAAGTAAAGCAGGGTGAGTATTACCAGGAGCTTACAACCTTCATTAGTTACCTCCTCTGCAGTTTTCAGGGAGGCTGTTTTAATTTTTTTTAACATTTATATATTATTTTTGAGAGAGCGTGAGCAGGGGAGGGGCAGAGAGAGAGGGGGACACAGAATATGAAGCAGGCTTCAGGCTCTGAGTTCTAAGCGCAGAGGCCGACGCGGGGCTCGAACTCATGAGCTGTGAGATCATGATCTGAGCTGAAGTTGTCCACTTAACTGACTGAGTCACCCAGGTGCCCCTCAGGGAGGTTGTTTTAAAGGTATTGGGTCATTTTGAGTTTTGAAAGGGAACCTGCTAGCTGGGGAGGTCTGGAGAGTGCAGAATGCTTAGTTGAAAGATGCTGAGAAGAGGTCAGTTGTCAGGTTTGTGGCTCAGACCTAAATGTCTCTGACGTAGAGCATATATACATTCTTCCTAGAGAACCACTCAACTTCTAAGCAGAGTGAGCTTTGACACCCAGAGGACCTTTAAGTACAGTTATTTGTTTTCTCTTTCTTTTATCACCTCCCTTCCATTGTAGTAGCCTGGTTGAACTTTATTGGTTTTTACCTCCAAGGCCTCTTCTAGCTATAAAGCTCTGTGGATACTCCCTGCCAAAAAGAGAGAGACAGAGAGAGAGAGAGTGCACCTTCTCTGGGGCTTAAGGCATCCCATTGTTCATATGGAAAATTTTATTATCAAGTTGCATCTATGCAACTTTTTATATTTATTATCAATATCAATAATTATCAATATTTATTATCAACATGCATCTATGGAGTTGCATATTAGCTATTCTGATGTAATATATGATTTCTTTTACTGATAAAACTGTCCTTTAGGCTAGAATCAGTTACAAACAAAAACAAGAGGTTGAGTGTATGTTTGGCTACCCCTTTACCTTCCTTAATGGTACACTTACATACCTACTGCTCTACATACCTTCTTATCCACACCCCCCCCCACACACAAACACACCATTCCCCAAGCTTGTCATTAAAAAATAATAGTATCTTTAAAAGTTAATCTTATTTTCAAACCAGTAGGGAATAGGCATGTGAGGATGGTCAGACTGGAAAAAGAACACTGCTAATGTGTTATTCTGTTCTTGGGTTCATAATTAAAACTGCTGCTGTCCTATCTTAATCTGCTAAAGCATCTGAGAGAAAAAGCATGAAAAGGGAATGCTTCTCCATATCTGAAAAAGAACCAAGGGACTTTCCGTGGAGAGCCTTCCCACTTTTGTTTTTCTCAGCTTTCCCAGTCAAGAGGTAATGTTAGTACAGAAGATAGCCAGGAAGAGATAATTTCAACTCTGCTTTTTAAGAAAAAAGAATGATGTAGGGGTGCCTGGGTGGCTCAGTTGGTTAAGCATCCGACTTTGGCTCAGGTCATGATCTTATGGCTCGTGAGTTTGAGCCCCACATCGGGCTCTGTGCTGACAGCTCAGAGCCTGGAGCCTGCTTCAGATTCTGTGTCTCCCTCTTTCTCTGCCCCTCCCCCACTCCTGCTCTGTCTGTCTCTCTCTCAAAAATAAACATACATTTAAAAAAATTAAAAAGAAGGAGCAGGATGGCTTGCAACAGTGTTGGTGACAATCTGCTAGGAATCAGTGCATCTAACATTCAAAGTAGAAACTGACCCAACACATATTAAACATAAATGATTGAGTTGGTGGGTCCATAACTACTGTAGTGATGTCAGAAGCACCCATAGAAAAATTTCTTTGAAGGTGTGTGATGCTGGCTGCATATGCAGTGTCTCTTCATCTTTAAATCCTTATTTAAAACATAATTACAGAAATTAAACAATCAGATTAAATTGAAGCTACATCCATAGTCAAATACAAGTTAAATAAACTTAAAAAAAACAGTTAAAATTAATGATATGCCCAAAAGGATAAAGGTAAGATGTGTTAGGTTTTTCAGAAATAATGACTGGCTATGTGAACAACAGATTTCAGTACATGAAACAAGTTGAAACCAATATTGGTTTGCATTTTCTGATTATTATGCCACAATATCCACTCTGTTATAAACAGTTCTCTTCCTGCCCCCCGCTTCCTTTCCCCCTCAAATAGGAGGCTGTATTTTTTCCTCTGTTCACCTTGTAAAATCATTCACTTTGCTCTGAAGTAGATAAGGACAGAATATGACTTAAGAAGAAAATGGAATTTTATTCTTGGTACTCCATTTTCACTTTTTACCTCAATATCCATTTATTGCCAAAGTCACTTTTTTGGTGGGAAGGGGTGGCCGAGAAACCTAAAACAAAGTTCACAGCCTTTTGAGAAGGTAAATTTATGGGAATTGCAAGTGGACTTAAAAATTAAGAAGTTCAAAGCTTGGTTTATGTTTTCATATTGCCTCTTCCTATAGATTCCATCACAGCATTAGGAAAATATCACAAAAATACCAGTGCTTCAGACTTAAGGTCAATTGCCATAAAAGGGCAAATAAATTTATTAAGCATAAAATTTATATGTGCTTTATTTGGAAATGTAGAAATTTACATTCCATCTATTTAAAACATTTTTTCCATCATATAGATTGTCCCTAGGACTAATAAATGCTCATTCAGAGAGTCTACTGTGTGATAATATATCCATGATAAATCTTGTTTAACTTTCAGTTTTAAAAGGGGTCTTAATGGGCGATTTGTTTTTTGAACCATGCTTTATAGTTAATAAATGGAAAAAAGTGTAGAGTATTGAAGTGTGTCATTTACAGATTAAAAAAAATGATGCTTGCCTTTTGTAAAAAAAAAAAATAAAATAAAATGCAGACCCTGGGAAACACAGCTGTTAGAGATTTAATAGAGGTTATGATTTTCAACAGATGAGCTATAGTTTATGGTACACATGGCACTTTGGGTATAGCTGAAACAATAATTGATGGTTCTGTTTCCCTCCTCCTCTATCAGATTCAAAAGAGTGGAATACCTTTTTACCAGAGCAAGAAGTTTTCCGTTTCCAATTACAGCCTATATCAAATAAACAACTTTTCTATGCATATTTTGTACTTCTCCACAGTGACCTGGGTGTTGGCCCCTCTTTCTTATTATGGTAGGCTTCCCTAGATTTAAAAATTAGTTTTGGGGAAATCCTACTTTTCAGTACTAACCTGCAGTTTATATAGCCTGTCTTCAAACCAAATAACATATAATTTTTCTTTTAAAATACTAAAACCAAAATCTTGCATTGCTGCAAACAAAATTAGCAAACAAAACAATGAAGCAAAAGTAGTAGACACCAATATTGTATGCTTTAAAATACTCAACCACAGGAATTACTGGAAACACAGATAAATCCCAAATTTGGGGCACATAAAAAATGCTGTTTCAAATGATAAATAAAATATAGAGGCTATTTAAAAAGAAAAATAATTCTGTCATACATTTAAGTTTTATTTTACAATATATGTTCAGACCAAATAAAGTGTGAGTGATACATGATTTTTTCATCACCTATTCCGATGTTTTAAATGTGACATAGTATATTTTATTTTTAATTCTTCTGCTAATTTTTATTCTGAAATGTAAAAACATGTAGATTTTCATCCAGGTGTTCAATTATCATATGGTAAAAGTTCATTTAGCAATAGCCTATTCAGGGTTCAGATGTAAGTTCAAAATGCCACTGATTAACAAAATTCTTCTACAGGCTTTACCTTTTAAATTAGTATTTCTACATAACACAACAAACTGTTGTCCAAAATACTACTCTAGAGAAGTTTGTCATATATCCATTTACTGGAGTTGAAGTAAAAAGTTGGAACTCAAAATTATTAGTTACCTCCTACACAGATTGCCATATGCTTTTAAGACAGAACAGAGTCTGTAAGATTTTCTTGGAAGCTTAAAAAGTTTAACGTTTTAAATTAGATTCATCCTAATTACAAGCTGTATTTCTAACAGGGAGTTTCTAGTCTTTTATATGAAGATTCACAAAGGGGAGGGGGTGAGAAACGGCACTAATGAATCCACTACCATGTGGCAGTTTCGCACTCTGCTCTTGTCAGACATAAGGGAATTTAAGTCCGAGGGAAGAGAAGATCAGGAGATAGAGTTGTGGTATTACAATATACTCCCCCACCCCCGCAGCCCCCGCACCCATTCCCAAAGATTTCTCCATACAGGCAGGATTCAGTGTGTGGCTCACTTGGAGAGAGGATGTAATATATAGTCATCCCCCAGCTCTCATCATTTAAAATCAAATCTGAAATCCGTTTTTCCATGTGAGTAAACTTTTCGTTTTGTGTGAGTCTTAAAAGGTTTTGAACCTAGAGTTCACTGGACGCGCTTTTCGAAACCTGTCTGAAGTTCGTGATGCTGGTAACTTGAAAAGCCACCTACAGTCAGCCTGGCTGTCTGACAGCAATGCCCCTTGGTGGAGCGGAGCGGCTCTCCCGGGCTTACCTGAGCTGCCTGCGCCGGGGCCGGGCGGGGGCCGGGAGGGGGCCGCAGTCTGGCGGCGCTGCGAGCGGGCTGTGCGCGCTCCGGGAGTCGCCCGAACAATGCGAGCGGGCGCCGAGCGCGCCCGGCCTAAGGGCGTTACGTCACTGCGCTGCCTTATAAGGCTCTCCGCGTGTGCGGCGCAGGCGGCGGGGGCGCCGGTGACAACCAGATCCGCGGCGGCGGTGGCGGCGCGGCAGCAATGCGCCCCAGCTCCGCTGACGCTCCGACCGTGTGAACACGGACTGTCGGTCCCCGGCTCCCCGAGGAGGAGAGTGGGCAGCGGGCCCGGGACGCCGGCGCCCTTCTGCCTGCCTAACCAAGGCATTGGGGGTCGTGGTCGATCCGTTAGTAACTTTTCTCCCTCTGGGGCTCTAAAGCTTCTGTTATTGCCTCAGATTCTTAAATGCACATCCTGTTAAACATCCTGTTTAAATAAGAATTTATTTAAACTTTCGTAAATACATTTTTGTAACATTTGTTTTTTGGTTGCTGGGGGGAGGCAGGAGAGGGAGCCAGAAGTTTTTTTTGGATTGTTCTTTTTTTTTTTTTTTTTTTTTTTTAGACACCCCGGGGGTGATTTAGACTTCAAACTTTCTCCTTCCTTTTTGTAAAGAGTAGGGGTCCTCAGAGGATAGTATTTTATTTCCTGATGATGTAACTACCAAACAATTCTTGAAGTGATGATGGGAAGGCCAGATGAAATCTTTTTTTTTTTCAGTGTTTTTCCTGAAAGAACCTCCTAGTTCCTCATTTCTGCATGCCTGTGTTTAACGAAAGTAGTTAAAACTAATCAGTTTATTTGGCAAGGAAAAATATTTATTAAAAGTAAAGATAAATGTGTTGTACTTTCAAGACAAAATATAAAAATAGAATTTAAGAAGCAGTTTTAAGCCATTTGTTCTCTTCTACCAGCAAACAAAATAAAGACATGAGAAGAAAAAAGAAACTGACCAAATATGACTGAATTAAAAGCATGTTACCCTTTAAAAGCATGTTAGTATTGGGCAGATTTTACTTTTATAAATTCTTTTTCTGGGAAATGAGAATTATGCTCCCAATCATTTTGCACATCAATGCGAAGTAATCTCTGAAAGTCCTAGCCAATTATATGAATCTGCTAAGTAAATTAGGGATGTGGCTGTCTTATTTGCAAGCTTCAAATGACTTGAGTAAAAACTGGAGTCTATTTAACTCTTTTTAGATAAATATTAAAATAGGATTGCTTCCTGTTATGACATACATATGTCTATAGAATTATTGTTTTCATATGTTTTGTCAAACAGGAATAATGAAAATAGCTTGTTTCTTTTCCTTAGTTTGGAGTAAAAAAGCCTGGTTGCAGAGAATGTATAGTTAGTGAAAATGGTGAAAAAAAGATAGGGGGCAGAGAATGTGTGTCATCTTTGTTAAACTGTGGGCTTACTTCTACATCACTCTACTGACAGAGAAGCCTGTTAAACTAACTCCTGCTTTTGATATATACTGTTTTGAGAAGCTAATGACCATACCCCTCAGCTGAGCTTCTTTGTATTTTCATATTAACATTTTAGATATTACTTTGTTTTGTTACTCTACTTTATAGTTGTGAAGTGTATATGAATCTTTTTAGTTTCCTATGCTTGCCTTGTATTTATTAACCATGTTTTTGAGACTTTTCTGCCAGATTTGACTTATTTCAAATGAGATAAAATGACTGTTGTGAAAGTTGCATAAATACCTGAATCTTAGCTGCAAACTGCTAACATAAAGGATCTTTACCCAAAGCCAGCATTTTTGTAACTGGTTTTGCCTCCTTTCCCCTCATAGGTACAGAAGTTTCCTAACATTGTACACCATCTTTTATTTCTTTCCCACATTTTTATACTAATGTTTTACATTTATTTTCATATTTTTGACTACCCACTTCCCCTGTAAAATCTGTCAGCGTTATTTCCTCCTTTTCTTTAGCTGCAGTAGCTGAAGAACAGAGAAGTTAAGTGGATACAAGACTTGTCTTGGGTTATGAAGTGAGAGAAAAGAAGATCAGCACTCCTTGTGTGCCTTGCCTTGTGGCCCTGTTACGCTCTGAAGCAGTGATCTCTCTACCCCAGCTATGACTCAGCATTCCGACTGAGATCATGGTATAGGACCATTCTCTTCAGGAACCAGTAATAACATTTATTGAGCTTTTAGTTCATGCTAGTCACTGTGCTTAGTGTTCTACATGCACTCATCACTTAATCTGCATAAAACATCATAAGGTGGTATTCATCCTTTTCAGATGAAGAAACACATTTGGAAGGGTAAAATGGTTTGACCAAAGTCAGACTGCTAGTAAAGTAACAAATGTGGAGATTTGAAACAGTTTATATATATATAGCAGTAGTCTTCTCTTAATGGTTTGCTCAGAAACTCTTAGAAGTGTTGGTAAAGAAGTGTTCAGAGTTAATTTAGAAGTTTCTATCTTTATTTTCCAGACTAAATGTTAAACTAGGAAAACTAAGACTGACCTTTGCAGGCCCCCCAACCAGAGCCGCCCTAATTATGCAGTGAATAACCCTAGGGAAGTCATTCACATTGGAAATATCATGGATTTGCATATTTACTAAGATAACTTTTTTCAGGATGTTGACAACATGTTTTGTTCTAATAAAATTAGAATATTATGACAATTTTCCTACAGATGAAAGCCAAGAGTCTTGAGTAGGGGGTTATCTTTATCTAACTGACTCGAGAGCACCCTGGGTCTTGTATTGCTGACTCCAGCCAACCGTTGGTATTGAACTCCACTGGCCACATGAGTTGACAAATAGACTTTTATTTGCTTCTCCTTTCCTATGAACATTCTCTTTGAGATGTAATGTTTGTTTTCTTGGCTTCTGACATGTATTATCTAAAGAATAAAGCTAGTTGTGAGCATGGTGCCTCAGTTTTGGCTAAGAAAATTTTTATTTTTTTTACTGAAAATTTTACTGTCCAGTTGCTATATGGCCCTCTCATTTTATAAGGCAAAATTTCCTACAAATAAGTATAACTACAAATAAAAGTCATTTCTATAAGAAGTAATTTAAATTTATGATCTAAATCAGCAATAGCATGGTTATTTGGAAATGGTACAAAGGAATTTTTCTACCAATCTAATTGCTTTCTAATGAGGAAGAGCGGTTTGTAGGCAGCAAGGGTGGAAACTAGAATGTATCGATTCAGTTGAACTGTATGAATCACTTTATTAGATAGTCAAAAACAGCTGAGTATCAGCAATTTCCCATGGTTCAAGCTAATGCCAGGAGTTTAGTACTGTGACCACAGCAACCGATGTTATTAGCAATGTCCACAAATGTTTAGAAATAACCATTAACATGTTACTAAGCATGTCAAAGCCAGTTTCTCTTGGCGAAGTGACTACTCTTACTTTCTTTCATGTTTTGTCTCCCTGCCTTTGTTCTTGTGGCTGTTGAAGTCTTCTAGTCATCCAAATAAGTACAAGAGAAGCAGTATTATACTGTACCTTTCTTACAGATGCCCACAATTTTCACCACTGCTTCTTTCATCAGTTAAGGGGTCATTGCACTGTTGGAATCTTTGGAATGGTAACATTAACTTTGAATATGATGTGTTTGCTCCTTTGCCTCCTCTACAAAATAGTATACTTAGAAACATTGTAACATACAAAGAAAAACAACAATTCTTATCACAGGCATAGTTCTGTATGAGAAGCTGAGTATAGTGGGGACAGATCAGGATGGCATGGGAAGGAGGCAGAGTTCTGTGGTCTTACATTACATTAGGTTGCAGTTGGATTGGCCAGAGTGTGAGCCTTTGGCACCAAAGGCTTTGGTTCCATCTCAGGGAACATTCTGACACCTTGCTGGCAGACTTCTTGCAAAGCAGTTTTGTCTCTGAGCATTGGGCTAGCATGCCATGTATCTGGTGCTGATCTCTCCTCTGCTGCTGCACAACTTCAGAGGAATGAATTGAGCACCACAGGTGGGCAGCTGTAGAATGTGAAGCTAAAAGGGAAGTTTGAGGGCAAAAGCACCTTCTCTCCTTGCCTAGAACAATCAGGGTTTTTTTTTCTTTTTTTTTTAATAGCATTTTATTTTTTAAGTATGCTCCATGCCCATCGCGGGGCTTGAAATCACAACCCTGAGATCAGAGTCGCATGCTCTAACCAACCAGACACCCTGAACAATTAGTTTTCTAACTAACCTGTTCCTTTCACTCTTCCTGTTCCCCAGGTGTCTTTTGCCTAGTTCTGTACATATAAGTGCCCACAAAAAATATACCACATCCCCGGGCAGCACAGCACTTGCACTGTGTACTTAAAACCTTTCACCAATAGTTAGTGGGCTACAGTGAACCTGAATTTGCAGAGAGACCGTCTCATTCTTATCTACAACCCAATCCCTTGTCCTCCATAGTCCTTGAAGCTTCCAGAGGCTCTTCAACTATTCCTGTTCATACTTTAGCTGACTTTGATTTTATAACAGGGATTAATACCCTTGAAAGCAAACTCAGGCTGATTATAGCAACAATGTCAGTGGTAATACAGTAATAATGTTAGGGAATGGGAAGCCTGTTATTAACATGATTTTCTGTGGCTTTGAAAATCAATTTTAAAACAGTTCAGTGCACATGATAATTTGGAAAATGCAGAAAAGTAGAAAAGACATTTTACATCTAGTCCTGCCACATGAATACTGCCAACTATTAACAATTCGATGTACAGTTGACCCTTAAACACAGGTTTGAACTGCATAGGTCTACTTATATGCAGACTTTTTACAGTGCATTACTATAAATGTGTTACGATTTTCTTAATATTTTTCTCTAGCATGCTTTATTACAAGAATACAGTATATAATACATATGCAAAATATGTGTGTGTTATTTATATTATTAGTAAGGCCTCTGTTAAACAGCAGATTATTAATAGTTTTTTTGGGGGAGAGGCAAATTAGACTGCATAGGGCTTGGTGCCCTTGATCCCCACATTGTTTAAGAGTCAACCGCTCTATGTTTCCTTTTAGTCTTTTTATAAACATTTGTAAAACATCTTTGTTTTTACACTGTGGGCCATGTGTGTGTATTGTGTCTTTTTATCTTTATTTATATATTTTAGTCATGTTCATTGCTTTTCTGTAGACAGAGGGTCATTTAAAAGTATATATTTGCATACTTTCCCTAGAAATGATAGTCATAAATCCAACCACTGCCTACTTTTCCACTGACAGTGCTATAGTTTTTGTTCTTCAACAAGTGAAGTAGCAAAGTCTACATTTTAAGATAGATTCTCCTTTTGATCTAGGGACTTCCTGTTCTTGGTTTACATGGGATGCTATGAGTTGGCTTTGGGACTCCAGTGAGCGTGCCAATAGGTGAGCAGAATGACTTGAGAATGAAGAATTGATACTATGATGCCGCCATAAGATTATTAAATGGGAAGCTGGAAAAGCCTGCTATTTAGGTCCAATCCATTTGCTTATTTATTTCTGCAAACATTTTGTGTTTCCTTGGTAACTAATAATAGTTTTGAGAAACTGTTGAACTCACAAGTATTACTGCAAGAGTAAAAAAATCCTCGAATCACAGAAATTAGAGACAGAAAAGACCTATTAGGTCATCTTTTTTGTCCCTTGCCAGTACAGATTGTTCTCAGTGCTTTGTCCAGTTCCTCTTTAAAGAGACCTTGTCAAAAAGTTTTACCCTGTATCTTTTTAAGTAGTGCAAAAAAAAATTTCTTTTTTAAAGAAAATAGTCCAATAGAATATAGTTGTGGATCTTGATTTCAGACTAAATATTTGTAGAGAAAGACCTCTGCATTCAAAGTACAGTTCAACATGTTTTATTAGTTGGAAGTCATTGGTATGGTTTAGGATGTCATTGGAATAGTTGGCTAAGGGTAAAAAACAGCTGGGTAAGTTGACTTTATGTGTTTTCTTTTATCATGGGAAACTCAATTATAGCAAAAATGAAGATAAACTTTTAATTATATAAACTCATTGAAATGGGTCTAGAAGGCCTGAGGAAATAAAGTGTTTAGGAAGTAAAGTTAGAATAAATGGTTCATTCTAAGATTAGATTTATGAAAGAGACATCCTGTAATCTCCTGTACTGTCTCCAATACTGCTTTGTCCATTATTTACAGTTAATTGTTGGTTGATGTGAAGATGGCTTCCAGTTGTAAAATCTCCTCCCTCAGTCAAATAACTTCTTCCGAACCCCAGAAAGACAGAATAAAACTGTCTCATAGAGCAGTCAGTGGTGGTGTTACAGACTAAATGCTTCAATCCCCTATATTATAACTAAAGATGTCTTCACTGGGAAAAATGATGAACAAATTAAGAAATGTGCTTTGAGTTCTATTTTGAAGGATGATCATTTCCTAAAATCACATTTTAGAGTATAAAAGACCATACAAAATACCTACTCTATTTATTGCCATCCCTTGTTCCCCCTTTTTAAATAGATGAGATAATTGGACCTCAGAGAAGTTAAAGGACTTGTCCTGAGGTCAAAAGCCCCCAGCCACTATGTTTTATGGGTCTGCATATCTCTTTTTGGAAACATGAAAAGTCAAAAATGGCTTACTTAAATAATGTCATAAGAACTTTCAGAAAGAATATGTCTGAAATTATAATTAAAGTTAGAATAATTTATCTAGGTTTATACTAACTATAGAAATAATTTGAAGCATTAATGAACTAGCTATCCACTTTATGGGTGAAAAATACAATATTTTTGTTCCATTTCTTCTAAATTGAAGATCTGTGTATTTCTGGTAATGAAACCAAGCCACTAAGATAGACCACGGGTTGACAACTCCAGCCAAAAATTTAATGGAGCAATCTAAACTTTTAATATTAATTCTGTTCTATCCTTTAACACCATTGTCTTCATGCTTACTAAATGGTCATTCAGTACATGAGAAGTGCTGTTACAATTTATGTCAGTAGGCATCCAATCTGCATAAAATAAAATATAGGTCACAGAGATGTCAAAAGTCTTGTGTCCACCCTTAGATTGAATTCTGTCTTGAGAGAGAATTTCAACTTTCTGTCCAGGACTTGCTGCTTGCACGTCTCCTTGTCATTAGTTAATTTTTTTTAATGTTTTATTTATTTTTGAGAGAGAGTGAGACAGCGTGAGCAGGGGAGGGTCAGAGAGAGAGGGAGACACAGAATCCGAAGGCAGGTTGCAGGCTCTGAGCTAGTTGTCAGCACAGAGCCCGACACGGGGCTCGAACCCATGAACCATGAGATCATGACCTGAGCTGAAGTCAGATGCTTAACCGACTGAGCCACCCAGGCGCCCCTTGTTGTCATTAGTTAGCATCGAATAGCTCTAGGGATTTTTTTACTTTCCCAACAAGTCCATTCCATTCCAAACTGAAAACTAGCTTCCTCTCACTTCTATTGACTATTCCTGGTCTTTCCACGGAGTTACATTGAATAAATACATTGCTTTGACCTGACAGTTTTTTAAATATTTGAAAACAGTTTGTCCTGAATCTTAAACTATTCATATTTTATAATTTGAGCCATTTCATACCCTGTTTCTAAAACTTTGTGCTCAGAATGAACAAATTACTTCAGTATATCGGGATTATCTTCCCCTTTACAGACATTGTAAAGTCTTTTGCATGTGTGTGTAAACATAAATTTTCTTAGCATTTGAGGTAACCACATCAGACTGCTGTGTCATTGAGCTTACTGATCACCAGCCTCCTAATGACCAACTACATACCTATTTTCATCATGTATTGCTTCTGTAATACAGGTTAATCCTTTGTATCCTTTGCTGGCTTTGTTTGTATTACATCTTTGTTATAATAACAACAATAATAAATGACACATTTAATGTTTAATGGATGCCATGAAATATATGCTTTACATATAATATCAACTTTGATCCACGTAATGACCCTGTGGGATACTTAACCGAGGAACAGAGAGATTAACCTGTCTAAGATCACAGAGCTAGTAAAGAGTGGCACCAGGGTTTGAGTTGCAGAATGACTTCAGCAACCTCTGGTACAAATCATATTCAGTGTCTTGTAGTAGGATTTGGACTTAGGGGATAAACATAGAGGCATAGAACTTTGTATCTCTCTTACCTGCCATCTAGTTCATTGGGCTTGCACTATGTGATGATGGAATGAGAATGGATCTTGGAGAGAAGCTGGTTAGCTTCCCTCATCTTATAGTTCATATAACTAAAGGCTAAGCTGTGCAGTATTCTGTTCAGGGATAAGCAGATGGGGCAGAGCTCATGCCAGAATATGGTGCCTTTTCTGTTACAGAACTCTAAAGTATTTCTGGTTTGTACAATTTTCTCTCTCCTCTCCTCCTCGTCCCACTCTTCCTTCCTTCCTTCCTTCCTTCCTTCCTTCCTTCCTTCCTGTGCTTATTTATGGCACTATAAGCATTAAAACAACACTAATATTAATCAAAATGACATTGAAAATCTTATCACACCATATTTTAAACTTTTTCATTTATTGCCAGCTTATGAATCTGTAAGTTTTTTATCGTTTTAGATTATGACATATATGTAAGACTTTTATTAAATTTATTCTTAATGGTCTGATGTAAGTTTCACAGCTCAAATATGCCACTTATAAAAAGAAGATCCAGGGAACAGGAAGGGAAGGGAAAGGAATTGCTGTCATTTATTGAGAGCCTACTGTGTGCTGGTCATTCTGCCTTGCCCTCTGCCTTGATATCTCAAATCTCCGTCATGCTTTTTGGGATTCGGTATGAGGGCTAACACCATACTGCACACAACCTGAGGAATGAGGATTAATGGAAGAGAGTGTTTTGGATCCAGCAGGAAAAAGAGGTAATGATCCTTCATTGCCTGACTACTTCCATTCATTGACTATTAGCTTTTGATTCATTTTTTGTGCCATTTATTTCATAGCTGCATTGAGGCAAACGTGTGCAAAATGTATGGGATGCTATTTATCGTGATAGGTTTTGTCCTTGTACTTTTAAATCAACTGAATACTGATTAAGTCTTGATCCAGAAACTATTTCTTTTATTTAATCATGTTTCTTTAATTCTCTTGATCATAAATATTATTTGCTGAGGAAATTTCCCCTTGAGGTATATTAAAACATGCAAACAGGGAAAACTTTGTCATGATACTGCTTTGACAGCCCAAGGACTTGAGGAAAAAAAACTTCAAGAGCAAAATCCCTTCTTAAACAGTTAACTATGGCCTAACAGTGGCTTCTTGCCAAATCATAACTTAAAAAAGTGCTGATTACTTTTTAAACATAATCAGTTCTAGTGAATACTGCTCCAGTTGGCTTTTGAGACACATAGAATCAACTTTCAGTTACCCAGAATGGCTACTGCCCTACTGATGCCAGAATGTCTATGGCCCAACCCACTTATTAGCACGGGGAGCCTAGAGAATCACTGATATTGACTCTCAGTGACCTCAAATTTAGACTTTGAGATTACTATTCAAATGCTGATGTATTCTGATAAGATTGAGAGAAGTACAAACTTATCATATGATTGATTGCTAATTTGTGTCACTATTACACTATGCCATTTACAGTGTGCTATAAATTAATTTTTAAGTAAATCTTATTATCTTATGAAGAACCCAATCACATTTCATCATCTTACCTTTTTTTTGCAGAAATTATGAGTTCTTAGTTAAATGTGAGGATTTAAAATTTACATGAGTTCATAAACTTATATTTGACATTTCTTTTTTTAAATATATCATAGACTCAAAATATGAAAGTGGTTTACGTCTCACTTCACTTCTGAAAGGCGCTGACTCTTGGTTAAAAACATTCTCCATCCATCCACCCATTCATCCATCCATCCATTTTGTCCTCTATCTATGGCTCTCATTTACTGAAAACTTATGGAACAGATGTCTAACTCTCTTCTTCTGTCTTCCCTCCTCTCTGCTCAAAACACACATACACAAATACACATGCAGGCTTTCATGTACACTCACCAACAATTACAAGAGGAAATTAAAAACAGTGAAACTCAACTGTTTAAATTAGAAATGGGAATCTACTTCCTAAAGGCTAAGGCAGTATCTTTTCATCTACTCATGGGGCCTTCAATAACTAATAGCACTTTTTGTGCGTGAGGATTATCAGCAGTCATTTATGCCACTATGTTAGTAGTAGGTTGGGTGGGAGGGTGATTGGCTTTGATGCATGGCTTCCACATGTACAACATTTAAAATTTTTCATGGTCTTGGGAGGATAAAAAGGCTTGTATTCTTCAATTAGGTAGTGCCAATGAGAAAATATTATTAAAATTCTCCAAGAAAGAAACGCCTTTGTTTATAATATTTTCTTATTGCAGTAGAATTGAGTGGGTAAAAGGGAATACTGTGTGTGTGTGTCTGTGTGTGTGTGTGTGTGTGTGTGTGAGAGAGAGAGAGAGAGAGAGAGAGAGAGAGAGAGATATGGATGACTTATATAAGAGGCTTAGACTGCATCTTCTATGTTCTTTCAATAGACACTCAGCAACTATTTTTTTGAGCATCTTCTGTGTCTATTTATTACGATCCTGAGTTTATGGCAAGGGAGGAAGAGAGTATAAAGCATGACTCTACAAAGAGTTTGATGTGTAGATAAATGAACAAAAGCCAAAAAACAATGGATATTAAGTTGGGGTGCTGAGTTTGATGAAGGAAGAATTTTTGTAAAAGTATCAGGCCTATAAATATCTGGGAGGTCTTCATAACAGAACTTAAAATTCATCTGAACCTTGAAGGTCCATTAAAGAATTCCAGAAAGAAGAATGGCACAGCAAAGGAACCCTGGATTGAATGCAGTCATTGATTGTCTCTTGTTGAGCAATTCTGACCCTCTGCAGGCAGTTGTGCCAGGTGGTAGACATTGCAGCCCTGGAGGAGAGGGTGGTCATGTAGGGTGAGGCCAGTCTGTAAATGGGTCTTAGAATTCAAGCAGTGTGGTTTGGATTTTAACAATATTGTAGACAATAAAGTGCCATTGGCAGCTTTGAGCCGTTGAGTAATATATTGAAGCAATTTTAAGTGAATAATGGCATTGTTCTTTTTCAATATTATATTGAAGTGTAATATATAAATATAAATATATAATAAGTAGAATTTGGAGTGCTCTGACCTTGTCATGTATTAATGCTTCTTTTAGGTACAATCTTGGGAGAAGTGAGGGTATGGAGCAGCCTCTACTGAAAATTTTTAATTAATTAATTATTATTTTTTTAAGTTTGTTTATTTGAGAGAGCTCACATGCATGCGTTGTGGGTGAGCAGAGAGAAGGGGAGAGAGAGAATCCCAAGCAGGCTCCACACTATCAGCCCAGAGCCTGATGCAGGGTTTATCTCAGCAACCATGAGATAACCTGAGCCAAAACCAAGAGTCAAACACTCAACAGACTGAACCACTGAGGCACCCCTAGAATTGCTTCTTAATTTTTAAACATGTGTATTTGGGTAGAGGGAGATCTTTTTAACATTGATTACAGTATAGTCAGAAAATATAGTCAGTGTGTTATCTACCTTTTGAAGTTTTTAAGATTTTCTTTATGATCTCACCATGTGATTAGTTTTTATACAAGTTCCCTATCTGCTTGAAGAGAGTGTATATTTTGTAGGAGTTAAAAGTAGTGTTCTCTACATAGATAAAGCTTGCTTGTTACTTTGTTGTTAGAATCTTCTGTAACCTTAGTGATTTTTGGCTTCTCAATTTATGAATGGCTTCGAGAGGTGTGTTAGAATCTTCCACTGTGATGATGGATTAGTCTGTCCTTGTGTTTCTTTCAATTCTTGCTTCACATATTTGAGACCTTATTTTTAGATACATGTAAGTTCAAACTATTTCTCAGAAATCGGATTTCTTCACCTTTATATGATGACTCTATAGATGCTTTCCACCTTAAAGTCCCTTTTGTGTCATATTAAACATAGCTGTGTAACCTTTCTTTTATAGATTTTTTTCCAACCTTCTCTTTTCAGCTTTACTATATTCATATATTCTAGTGAGTCATTTAGAAACAGCATACCTGGGGATTATTATTGTTAGAATTGTTTCAATCCAGTCTGACAATCTTTGCCTTTTAACATGACCATTTAGTGTATATTACAGTGATTATTGATGTATTTGGATTTACTTTTGCCATATTATTTGATAGTTCTACTTTTTAACCACCTTTTTTTTGGAGGGGGTGCTATTGTTATATTCATTTCTTAGCTTCTTTTGAATTTTATTTTTATTCATTTTCTCCCTATTTTGGAAGGTACACACTATTCCTATTGTGTTAGGAATTAGTTGGCCTGTAACTTCTACCTCACAAGTTAAATTATCAGTCTAAAGCTGATCAGTATTTTAATCCTTCTCCAAAAACTTTGGTGGTTTCAGAACACTTTAACTTTGAGAACACCCTCCCAATTTATATATTATTTGTCTTATGTTGTCTCTTATATTTTAGTTTTTTTTTTTTAATTCCACAAGATGTTACCATCATCTGTTATTGTTCTTTTAGTCAGTGTTGGTTTAGATGCACCAACATGTTTACCACTTTCTTTACTCATGATTCCTTCTTTTATTTCTAGAGTTTCATCTGGGATCACTTTCCTTCAATATGTAATGCATACTTTTGAAGTTCCTTTAGTGGAAGCCTGCTCTTTACACACTCTCTTTTTATTTATTTGAATGTCTTTACCCTTGTTCTTAGGAAGATTTTTACTGAGTATAGACTTCTAGGTTGATACTGTTTTGTCAGCACATTGAAGATAATTATTCCCCTTACTTCTGGCTTCTCATGTTAATGTTGAAAAGTCAGTCATTGATCTACAAGTCATTCCTGTTCTTTCTGGCTGTTTTTTGATTTTCCCTTCATCTTTGATATTCTGCAATTTCTTTGTGATGTACTTAAGTATAGATTTCTTTTATCCTTTCTGGGTTTCATTGAGATTCCTGAATCTGTGGACTTGGTATCTTTGCTTAGTTCTAGACAATTGTCAGCCAATATTAATTTGTCAAATATAGCTTCTGAATAATTTCTTTCTTTACCTTTTAAAACTAAGACACATGTTAGACCATCTTACTCTGTTCTTTATATCCCTTAATTACTCTTTCAGTTGTTTTTATCTCTTTAGATCTTCAGGCTACATTTTATAATTTCCTCAGATTTTTTTTTCTAGTTCACCAATTCTCATTGCTGATATGTGGTTATATTTTTTATTTCCAAAAGTTACACTTTTTTCCTAATTTGGCCTTTTATATCTGTTACTTTTTAAACTAGAAATGTCAACCCCTTTTTTGTCTTTAACATACTAAGTATGTTTTACATGCTGTCTGATAATTTAAATATCTGGGATCTTTAAATATCAGCAGCTCATATTCTGCTGTCACCTCTCTGGCTTTCAGTCATTGTGCATTATGTTTTGGTTTGTTTTCAGATTTTTTAATATGAGCTCCTATATATAGGAACTCTATATGTGGGAATTCTTTGAACCCTGGGTTGAAGATTGCTTTCTCTAGAGAAGAATTACATTTGATTTCGCCAGATGCCAGGAGGTATTTTCAGCCCAGAATCTCTAGACCCAGGTTTTTTTTGGTTTTTGGTTTTGGACCACCCAGTTAGTACAAATTTGGGTTGCCAATTCTCATATGGGCTAGCTTGTTATGATAAATTTTCAGTGGAGTTTATTTCTCCCCTTACTCCAAAGGCCATACTTCAAGGAAAGCAGTTTTCCTTACAGTTCCTTGAGGTTGATTTTGTCTCTAAGTCATCTTTACACTCATGGTTTAGCTCTTGGCAATCCCAGCTTTATGTAGGGTTGGGAGGATTCTGTGTTTTGCCCTCTGTGCCCTCTGATGCTATAAAAACTAAAATGTAAGTTCACAGAGTTAAAAAAAAAAAATGCTCTCAAAGCCAGTAGCTGCCTTACCTTGCTGGGTTTTTGCTTTTATTCAGTCTTTAACTATTGAATATTCCTTAATAACTTGCTGTCTCAAGGATGTGTATTTTAAAATATTTTGTATTTTTTATTTAGCCCTTTAGGTGTTTTTTGTTTGTTTGGTTGGTTTTTTTGGTAGTGGTGGTACTTTAGAATTTTTTTTATTGAGACGAGCTTAGAGTAGCTAATCAGTTTCAACATTGGAATTGGACATTAGCACAATATAATCTAATAGTGAAAAACAACTTGTGTAGGAAATATTTCAGATTAATATGTTAGAGCCACTTGTTTGCTCCTTTATGCTAGGAAATGGAGTTTTAGCTTAACTCATCATTTCTATTCATTGTTTAGTGTACTACTTGGCTACCAGCAATTTTTTGGATGTCAAATAATATAAACGTTGTCTCAAATATAAGCTCAATTATTAGCAAAACTTTTTAAGTTTTAGTCTTTGTTAGGTCTGTTTGTTAATGTTAACATAGGTCTGCTGTCTAGGATAGCTATGATCCACTTGTACTTATTAGTTACATTTATATAAATGTAATTATTTTCTTGAGTTTTCACAGTTATTATTCCTTAGTTTAGGGAAACACATATTGATCAGAGCCCAGTGTAAAGAGAGGTAGTCTTAGAGAGTCAAAGGAAGCTTCCTCTATACTTTTAGTGAACAACTGTGAGAAATTAGATATTATTGAAGTCTCATTCCAGGTGTTCAAGGGGAAATACTTGTTAGGAATGATCCCACTTTCTCAGGAACGTAGCCCATCTTACATTCACGAGCTTTTCACAGAACACTAGGCACGTCTCTAATTTGGTATAGAATAACATGTAATATAAGATAGCTTTTCATCTTGGAAGATCTCCTAAGATATGATGACTTTAATTTGTTTGCCTCCATTGAGAACTGTCCTGAAAATAGTGTCCCAGGTCCTCCAAGTGGTCTAGAATGTGAGTAACCCAAAGGAAATGATATATTAGCTAGGATGCTTCCAGCTGCAGTCAGCAGAAAACCTGGACTCCCTTTGGCTCAAACAATGGCAAAATATATCATCTTACAACAAAAAATCCAAACTTGGGTAGGCTCCAGACATGCCATGTTGCATATACTTCTCTGGCTTCTGTGATTCTGGCCTTTTCCCCTAGTAGATGACTTTATCATCACCCTGATAGCAAATAGCCTTAGCAGTTCCAGGCATCATATCCAGAGGTAGATCCACATGCATCACCTAGAGGTAGAATAGGGACCATCTCTTCTGGGTTCTCCTAAGGAGCCAGGAGACTTTTCCCATAACCATTTCCACTTCCCTCTCTCTCTGACCCCTTCTTTCCTTCTCTCTCTGCCCTTCCCCCCCCATCTCAAAATAAATAAATAAAATTTAAAAAAAAAGAAGTGAATGTTAATATTGTATCATTTGTTGATCTTTTTCTTTAGACATAATACGGCATTTTTCTGGGGCTAAATTTTTTGTCTTCTCATAGAATATTAAATGTTTGACAAAGTGAATTTAGGTCTCTTTAACTCCATTGACTCCATAAATACTACATGTGGAAAATTATTTAGCTAATATGAAGAACATTATATCTCCAATTTCAGGGTTAATGTAATGTTTTGTGAACTTTGAGGATATGGTGTTAGTGCTACTTAAGAATCTCAGTTATATGGGATGCCTGGGTGGCTCAGTTGGTTGAGCATCCAACTGTTGATTTCGGCTCAGGTCATGATCTCACGTGGAATCTTCATGGGATTGAGCTCCTCATGGAGCTCTGTGCTGGCAGCATGGAACCTACTTGGGATTCTCTCCTCTCTCTGCCCCTGCCCCATGTGCACATGCTCGCTCGCGCTCTCTCTCTCAAAACAAATAAACATATAGAAATGATGAAATTCATCATTATGCTGACCTATAGCTCATGTTTCTTATATACAGTTCTGATTTAGAAATTCATGTAATAGCTTACTTATTTGCTTTTCCCCCAGACTGTTCTCTGGTCTTAATTCACTATCATTGTTTTAGCTTGAGAAAATGGAAATTAGCTTTAGAATAGAATCAAAGTAGTAGTAACAAATTTGAAGAGGTTCAATGGTTAGAAATGTTATTAAGGGTTCTGTTGGCAATATTTTCTGATTTTGCTAAAGTCTAAACTTTCTAGTTAGAAGAAACAAGTCACCTGCCTCAGGTTGTTTATTGGAATGTTACCATATTTTATTGTCAGATCATTGTTTTATTGATATGATTTGGTGACTAAATTTGTTGTACATATCACAGAAACCATTATTTGTTCACATATTTTTATTCATCATCTTAAATGTGAGTGTATGTTCGTACAAGTGTTTGTTACATTTCATGCACGCGCACGTGCATGCACGTGTGTGTGTGTGTGTGTGTGTGTGTGTGTTTGCCTTTTAACTGTATTGCAGTTGCTTTATCCTCAACTAGGAGTTGGGGGCGAGAATGAGGTCCTGAAGATGATTTTCAGCAGGGAATGAACTGGGAAGTTTTTAACAATTGGGTGAATAGGTCTGCAGCCCTCACTCAGATCTTTGTGTCTCTTGACCTTGGTTGGCTTTCATACAACAAAGCCTACGGGCTGTTCCCAAAGAAGAGGTGTAGGGCTGCAATAGTGACTGTGGCTTAGAACTGGCAATGCCTTACTTAGATGAGTGCAGGATGCTCTGTGTATCTGTTCTCTCAGGGAAATCTGGGAGCTATCAGGACTCACCTATTGCTTTCACTTGTCTCCATCTCCAGTAACAAGATTTTAGAATCTACATATTTTTGAATTTATTGGTCTTCAAAACTAAGATGAGTTTGAATGGTAAACTCAAAAATATTGTTGTACATTTTGTAAAATTTCAAGCCTTCTCTCCAATCTAAGACTAGATCTTAGCTTTCTAAGGTATGGGCTTTTACGGATTTTTTTTCTATCATAATAGACATTTAAGAATTACGTAGTTTGATGAAACCAATTCTTTTAGTGAAATTTCAGAGTTGGCTGTCTTTGTAATGTAACCTCCAACTGCTTTAATCTCTATGTGGAATCCTTTATTCTTTATAGATAACTGATTTATACTTAAATAGAATTAGAATTATGTGGTAATTGAAAACAATTTTTATTTACCAACAGCTCTTTATAGAATACATAGATAGATTTTACCACCAACCCCAAAGGCATATTGAAGGTAAAAATTCTGACTCTCTCTTTGCCCAATACATAAATATTTCTATTAACTTCTTTACAGCTTTCTTTTTTATTGAAGCTGGGTGACTATACATTCAGCGTTCATTTATTAAGTACCTACTACATTAAATGAGACGTACTTGATGGGAAGAACGCCATTTAACATAGAACAAGAATATAATAGTCTTAAGTAAACTAAGTTCCTTTCCTCTCTATTGTATCCAAATTTTTGTGCTATATGGTTGGAAATAAGACAGAGCCCATGCTGCAAGGAATTTATAGCTCGGGGTTGGTTGGAGAGGTGTTAATATGGAAGAGGAGATAGCTGGTTAAAAACTAAGTGAATTATACAAAGTGCATAAAGTACCCTTTCCATGCAGAAGAAGAAATGCTACATCTGGAAACGTGTGAGAGAAAGTGGCATTTAACAGTTCAGGTAAAGTTCCGCACCATTTGCCCCTCTGTTGTGGATGCTAAAGAAGTACAGTCATTAAGAAGGAACTAGTCTGGTGTCAGGTCTGAACGGGGCATGAAATGGGGGCTGTGGGGTATGGCAGATGTTCACAGGCCACATCACTCTTGTGTGTTGGTGTCCTGTTCTTATTCCATGAATAACCATTTCTTATTATTTGTTTTTTATGCTTTTAAAGTCTGTTGCTTATGATTTCTTTTGCTCTGGAAGAAACATGTGATAATGCTTAATTTATATAGATCTTAGGGCAATTTACATTCTTCCACCAAAAAGTGAATACTGTACTTTAATCTTCAGAATGTAGGAGGTTTCCCGATTTTGCAACAAGACTTTCATTTATAAAAGATTTCCCCATAGAAACAAGGTTAACAGAGAGTTGATTCCTAGACTAGCACACAGAGGCTCACTAAATCCATAATAAAGCCAAAAGTCTGTATTTAGGTAGCTGCAATGGTATGGTGATATTGCAGCACAGTAATATCATAGCACACAAGATTTATACATAATGTGATTATTACAGCATGTAGTGGAGACCAATACTCGTGCAAATGTGTAGAGTTTAAACCGTATTTTAAACTCTAATGTGTAGCTAACTTTTTGTGGACTAGCCGGGAGCCTATGTTTTACATAAAATATGATATTTATTAGCAAATGTGTTCCAGGTTTCCACTTTGGATTCCAGGTGACTACCCTCCTGCCATATCCATGGCAGCCCTTGGCCAACTAATCTGAAGAAAATTAAGTAGCTCTGCAAATACTCTTGCCCTCCAGGTGTCATCCTTTTGAGCAGAATGTGGGCTGGCTTTTTATAGAGAGGGAACATTCACAAGTAAGGTGTTCATAACCCAGAGAATGCCTATATGTGTTTTATGTGGCCAGGAGGGTTAAACTTAATATATTTTATTCTTAACTCTTCCAGGTTCAAGCATGACAGCATGATCTTTTAGGCAACTTGCAGTTACCCATGTTCATGACTAGAAAAGCTGAAAACATCCCCCTTTAAATAAAGGATGAATCATAATTCAGCTAGCTTTGCAGCTGACTTCATAGATTTAGTGAGCTATTGCTCAGCAGGACTTTTTTTTTTTTTTTTAACATATCCTGTAACACGATTGGTAATATTTGTGGGTTCTTCAGAATACTCTATTTCCTCTCTGCTCATGGACAAGAGCTTATATTTTGGCCAATCTCCTTTTCCAGAAGAAGCCAAGATCCTGGTAGTGTCTGCCAGGTATAGTTTAAGGAATTTAGTTCAACAATAACATAATATTAATTCATGGCTGTATTTCTTGACCTATAGATATGTTTTAGTAAGCCAAACAAGGATAATCAGTGCAGACTGAAGTAAGCATTTGTTATTTGTTAGTGTATAACAAAATATGTGATATATATAACACCAGACTTCCACATTTTATCTCCGTAAATCTCTTTCATCTTTGCTGGAAAACCCCTTCCTCTTAACTAATCTCCATGGTCTTGTCTTTACTTAACACAAGGCAATCAATCCCAAAGCAACCTGAGCCCATGGAACAGGTGCCTTGTTAAAAGAATATGGTTAAATGTGGGTAAACTCTAGCAGTGATTGCTTAGAAAAGGAAAGAATGTTGATATTTGCTGAGGGTTTGACAAAGGAGCCCCTCACCTATGTTTGACCAAGCTTTAAGCTTTAAGATAGGCTTTTTGTAGAGGAGGCATGCAGCTCAGTAAAAGAGAGAACCATTTGCTTCTCTAGTAAATTGTTGCAGTTGCATATTCTAAACCATGAATCACAGATGTCTTTATGATTACACATCCTTCCCAGCATATGAGAAAATACACTTTAGAGAAAAGGAAGTTAAGAGAAAACAGAAGTGTGAATAACTGCTAATGGTGCTCTCTCTGGCTCCATTCCGTCTGCCATTTCATCATACATAAAGGGTAGTTCAGAGATTCTTTCCTGGCAAATAAGTGGCAACATATGTTTGAAACAGTGAATGGAAACTATAGGGAGAAAATGACAGGCATATGGCAAGAGGAAGGCAAGGGAAAATTTGTTGCCCTAATGTTAGCCACATAATTGGTATACTCTTCCATAGAAGGGCTGTTTTACTTTAAAAAGTCTGCATGCCCCATTAGTGCAGCATTTCTGTGTGTGGAATGTATATATTTTCTAGGTTTGTTTTGTTTTTTTCATGAATGGCTGTCACATAAAGCTATTGAAACTCCATACAGAGGTCTTGAGAGAAAGGTTCTCAAAGGGGAAAGACAAAATCGAGTCAGGAAATAAGACCCTTTATTAAAGTAATAAAAACAAAAAGTGGGGAAGCACTTAGGAACAATTACTTTGAAGGGCAAAGAACAGAGAAATGGGCCCCAAATTTTGTCTTCAAGTATGATCCTTTTTTAAATAATTCTACAGTGGCAGCGTTTGTGATTCATTTGTTGCCATAGCAGGTAAACCCTTACAGTGGGTTAAGATCCCATAAGTTACCTTAAAGGGCACAGGTTTGATGTTTTGTTACACATTGTGAAAGGACAGTGATTTACTTTGAAAAAATTATTTTCTTAACAGAAAATATCAATGGATACTAAAGGCACTAAAGCCATTTCCAGTTGTATGTCATACAAGGCTAATAGTTAGGAAATGTGTTTTCAGCCTTTGGAATTTAATCGTGGCTTAGTGTTATATTGGAGGAAAGTGTTGGAAAGAAACATTGTGTCTCAGAAGAAATTTTTATTTTGTTCTGTTTGCTGAGAAATGATTATGACAATATCATTAGCCTTTGTGTTTCTAAGATTTTAGTTAATAAGATTTTTCTTATTCACATTGTGGGGAAAAATCAATTGGTGGTGTTATTGATTTGGGACTTGAAAATGAATAATGTTAGCATGAACATTAATGGACTTATTAATTAATGACTTATTAATTAATATGTATATATCTGCAAATTTGATTTAAACATGTGTCAATCCTGTAAAACCAAACTGTTCTGTATCTTCTCTCAGAATATCCTGCTTTATTGTGATTGGCATAATTGGTATGATTTTTTTTATGTCCGCTCTCCTGCTTTAAAAATGGATACCTAAGAAGGTAAGGTAAACAAAATGTTTTATTTGTAGTCAAAAATTTCTGTATACGATACAGTTGACCCTTGAACAAGGCAAGGGTTCGGGCACTGCCTGCACAGTCAAAAATCTACACATAACTTTTGACTTGCCCAAAATTTAACTACTAATAGTCTACTGTTGATGGGAAGCCTTACTGATAGCATAAACAGTGATTAACACATACTGTTTATGTTATGTGTATTATATACTGTATTCCTACAGTAAAGCTAGGGGAAAAAATGTTACTAAAAAAATCATGGGGTCGCCTGGCTGGCTCAGTTGGTGGAATGTCTGTCTACTCTTGATCTTGGGGTTGTAAGTTTGAACCCCACATTGGGTGTAGAGATTACTTAAAAATAAAATCTTTAAAAAAGAAAGAAAATCATAAAGAGAAAATATATTTTCAGTACTATACTATATTTATTGGGAAAAATATCCATGTTTAAGTGGGCCTGTGTAGTTTAAAAACAAGTTGTTCAAGGGTCAACAGTATATTTACATGTAAAATAAAGCAGGACATGACAGAGAGAAGACATGATGAAGTTTTGTATCCTGCCCACTACCAATTTTTGTACTACTCACAAGCTAAGACTGGTTTTTACATTTTTAAATAGTTGAAAAATATCAAAATAAATGTGAAAATTATATATTTAAAGTGTCTATAAGGTTTTATTGGAACACGGCCACATCCATTTGTTTACATATCATCTGTGGCTACTTTCCTGCTACAACACCAGAATTGAGTAGTTGCAGCAAGACCATCTGGCCTGCAAAGCCTAAAATATTTACCCCCTGACCACTTATGAAAAAGTTTGCTGACCACTCTTCTCTACCTTTTTACAGTGTAAAACAAAGCAGACAAAAGGCAAACACAAGTTTGCTTTTATATATCTCAACTAATTTGTGTTCATTTGTCTGAACCAAATTTTGAATTTTCTGTACTTTTTTAATCTTGAATAATTTATAATATCTGAAGATTAATATTATTGCCAAGACAGTGGATGCCTTTGATGGAGTACTGAAGTGATAATGCTGTATTTGAGGGAAAATCTAGAATAGTGAAGATAGAAAAACAAAGTTTTGTTTCTGAGACTAATGGGAGGCCAATGAGGCTCTAAACTGGTGATACTTAGTTTTCTATTTTCTTGTCATATCACTTTCTCTTATTCTACCTTGCCCAGAAGGAGGATATACAGGATGAGTGGTGAGAATTACAGGATTGTAAGAGAGCTCCCATCTCCACCATTGTGTGTCAAGTCTTTTTGCTTAAGTGCACATGGGAAAACACACCACCATGAAATATCCAGTGCTCATGACTAAGTGAAGTTTTCCTTGAAACTAATCACCTTGAATAATTGAGGACTGACTGTATTAAGAAAAGATATCCTACCTCCAATATGGATTCCTCATATTAATATTAGATTTAATATTCTAATTTTTTTGTGTCTTGAATTAACCATCAAAATGTATTTCTAAATAGACTTAGTCTAATTTATCAGACTCTCAAAAAAAAGTCTTGGTTTAAATGTTGTCTATTCGAGAGTTTAGATGTGATACATTATTATTACTTTGTTGCATATTTAGACATTTTTAAAAGATTGTTAAGAAAAAGAAGCTGTATTTCTATATTATAGATAGCATTATTTTTAAAGGTGTGTTGTGGGTATATGGAATGAAAAACATTTCAAATCTGTTGTTTCACATGGAATTACACAATGCCTAGGGGCTATGTTTGCTCTGATTCTTTATGTCTAATCTTATCTTTTTCCAAAATCTTTCCTTTTAAAAATGAAAACCTATAAGGTCAGCTAACAAAATTTTTCTTTTGTAGTGATAAATTAATAACAGATGGACTTTTGACATACATACACTCATACATAAAAATGTGTACACATTTTTCACATCATCCTAGTAGTTTTTTATTTATTTTAATGTGTTTTGGTCTATCACACAAGAATATCAGAAGAAAGGACAATTAAATGAGATATTCCATGAACACTGAGTCTGAGTCTTTGAGTCTGAAACTGTCATAGAAGTTAGGTACATTTAAAGCTACCCTGTTATGAGTATTAATATTAAAATGGATCAGATTTCTGTTGGTATTTCAAATCACTTGAAAAGGGCAGAACACACATAAAGAAAATGTAATCAATATCTCTTTTTATTTAGGGCCTTAGAGACAGCTACAGTAGATGTGCTTTTACTATATTAGATGAAGATAATATGTGTGCATTTATATAGAGGAAATTGTTTTTTTTCCATCTGAAAATAGTAATTTAAGAGACAGTAGTGGGGTGCGTGGGTGGCTCAGTTGGTTAAGTGTCTGACTGCAGCTCAGGTCATGATCTCACTGCTTGTGGGCTCAAGCGCTGTGTTGGGCTCTGTGCTGACAGCTCGGAGCCTGGAGCCTGCTTCAGATGCTGGGTCTCCCTCTCTCTCTCCTCCCCTGCTCACACTCTGTCTCTGTCTCTCTCAAAAATAAATAAACATTAAAAACAGAGAGAAAGTAGTTTCTGGTGTTTGTTGATCTTTATTTTGCAGCATATAGAAAATCTGTTCAATTTTATTTTGAACATAACATTTGATTATAGTTTTCAAAAGAAGTTTGCTGGCTTCTGGTACCAAATTATTACACTTTGTAGGTGTTTTGGACAATTTTTACTGTGATACATCCCTTTAGCCTTAATGAACATTACTAATGCCCCAGAGGTAAAAATGGAAATCACATATTTTAAGATCATACAGAAAATATTCCATTTAATTCTTTCTACAAAGAAGTTGTCCATGAATTATATTGACTGTATAATTAAAATAATTCGTAGTTATTATATATAAAGTGTTTAGGTATTTGTGGTATCTGTGTGGTAGCTGTTGTGATTACTGCTGTAGCTTCTTTTCCAGCAGTTTCCCAATCCCTATTGCATTCCTCAACAAAATATTTCTAAGATAAAGTATGAGGAATAACACTCAAAGTGCACTGTTCCTGCACCTGAAATTCCTGAAATTGTTCCTAAAATTGCTACAATGGACATTTTGGACTCCCACTTCATCTTGAGTATGACTCTACTATGGTCCGTCTTCCAGGCATCTTTCCTCAGTGCACATTAACATCTCAGGGATGATCAGCAAGGCTCTGGAGTCAGACTCCCTGCTTTTTGACTAGAGTTCTCCATTTACCAGTTATGTAATCTCTCTGTGTCTCTGTTTCCTCATCTATAAAATAAGGATAAGGGGAGTCCCTTGGTCATTTAATTGTCATTTTAGATGAGTTGTGGCCTGGAAATGCTTAAAGAAGCACTTATACATATTAAGAATTCTTAAACTACTTAGCTCTTATTTTACATTCCTAAGATGCCATCTGTGGTGTCCTGTTTGTGTTGAATCTTCAAAACTCTCTAACTCCATAGTCAGAATCAAATTGACGTTATTTTAGCATGAAATAAATGTAAATGTGCCTGAAAGCTTTTTGAAAATTTAGGATCTAACACCCATCTAGAACAGTGTTGGCACATAGGAGGTACTCAGTAAATATTCCAAGAATTAATGAATTAAAAAATTAAAAATATTATACCCATATAATGGTGATGTCATTCTTAAAATTCATGACTAAATAGTCAAATCAAAACCATTCAATTCTTAGATTAAGGAGAGATCATTTAACTCCCATCTGTGTTAATGAGGTGTGAAAAACAAAGATGGTGATGATGATATTAATAACAACTAATATGTACCTGACATTTACTGTGAGTGAAATACTGTTCTAAACACTTTATATGTATATAGATTAATTCATTTAATCTTTACAGCAACCTATAAGGTAGGTACTACTGTTATCCCCATTGAATAGATGAAGAACCTAAGTCTGAGAGGTTATATATAACCAGGATTCAAACCCATGAAGTTTGGCTCCAGAATCCATGCTCTTAACTCTTTGTGATAAACAAGCTATAATTTCATTACAGTTATTTAGTCTGTTTTCCCTACTTAATGTTCATTAGAACAACCATTTAGTTCCAAAAGTGCTGTTCATTGCCTAACCCTGACACTTTCTGCTCTCCCACACAAGTCTAAAGCACTGATACTCAAGCCGAGCTGCACAATGGAATTACCTGGGGGGCTTCCAGTACTTTTGATGCTTAGGTCTCAGAGATTCTGGCTAATTGGTGCACACTGGGTATCAAAATTTTTAAAAGCTCTCTTTGTGATTCTAATATACTCAGCACAGTTTTAGTCCATTGGTCTAAAGGAAAATGAAATTGGTGTGAGCCCTAGAGCACTCCTGAGGGTTTGGGGCATGCAGGTAGTAGGCTCTGGATCCTTGAGGATCCAGGAGTTGAAATTCAAGCCAGTTTGCATTGTTTCTTGTTGAGAATTGTTTCCTTTGCATGCAAGGAATACTTGTTAGAAATACCAGGTGATAGTAGATTCAGAATTTACTCAGGGATTAAATTGTATTATATATTATTCTTTTGATTTGTTATTTTTAAAAAATTAAGTAGGTTGGTTTAGCATCTTGACTCTTGATTTTGGCTCAGGTCATTATTTCACAGTTCTTGAGATCAAGCCCAGTGTCTGGCTCCGCACTGACAACATGAAGCCTTCTTGGGATTCTCTCTCTGTCACGTGCACACATGCTCTCTCTGTCCTTCTCTGTTACTCTCAAAATAAGTAAACACTTTTCTTTTTATTTATTTATTTTTTTAAATGTTTGTTTATTTTTGAGAGAAAGAGAGACAGAGAGCGAGCAGGGGAGGGGCAGAGAGAGAGACACACACATAGAATCTGAAACACGCTCCAGGCTCTGAGCTGTCAGCACAGAGCCCGATGCGGGGCTCGAACTCACAAACTGCAAGATCATGACCTGAGCCAAAGTCGGACGCTTAACCAACTGAACCACCCAGGCGCCCCAACACTTTTCTTTTTAAATCAAGTAAGTCTTAGCATTGCTTTAGTCTTGGAGTCCTACATGGCCATTGAAATTTTAAGGAAACTTATTTGGAAAAGCAAAATGGCTACAAGTGGGAGTAGAGTAGTGCCTTTCTTTAGGGTTATTAGCTTATGGCTCCAATGAGAAGAGAAGCCTGACTTTACTAAACTGTTTAGGAAAATTTATATTTATTTCAAATGTTTATGGTTTATCATCTCAGAAGATTAATGCCAAATCCTCAAAAATGTAGTGACGAGCGATGACTCATTTTAGCTCATGTTAAAACAATGTGCTTTTGTAATTTGCCTGTCTCTGGGGAAGCTATTAAACACTAAACAAAATGCCTCAGAAGAAATTGATTGAGTGTTTTAAATTATGTACTTTTGCTTGGCTATTAGCCAGAAGTTCTTTGGGAAAACTCACTACATATCAAGACCCGTGAATTGTGCTGACAATGATACTACATAGTTTATGCAGCTTCAGTACCAGCGGTGTGTATTCTAAAGTTAAGTAGTCAAACAAGGCTCAGGCTTTTTGATAAACAATTTGTGTTAACTCTACTCTCCGCCAAGTGATTTTTTTCTTTGTTAAACTCTGGACAGGATATAGCTAATGGAAAAGCTTTTTTTTCCTGCATTATCTTTTTGATAAATAACACAGATTCCAACAAGCTAAAGAATAGTTATTATATAAATGTATTTTAAGATTTATACATTTGTTTCCTTGTAAGTAGTACCATATATCTTGTCCCTAGTAGAGCTCACCATTGTGTTTTGCATGTACCAGATACACAAACTATATGTGTCATTGATAATAATGATATCAATAAATAAAACATAAAGAGTGGACTATAATTTCCTGTGATCTGTCAGTACTGTATGAAGTCTTTTAAAAATCAGTGTTGAGGTGCCTAGGCAGCTCAGTTGGTAAAGTATCCAATTTTGGTTCAGGTCATGATCTTACGGTTCGTGGGTTTGAGCCCTGCATCTGGGCTAACAGTGCAGAACCTGCTTCAGATCCTCTGTCTCCCTTTCTCTCTGCCCCTTCCTTGCTAATGCTTGTACATTCTCTTTCTCTCTCAAAAATAGACATTTTCTCTCTCAAAAATAAACATTTTCAAAAACTCAACTACATTTTATTTTTCAGGAGCAAAATATTTAAATGACTGGCTTGCTTTCAGTAGCTTCCTAAGTAACGAGGGTATTTACAGTGTTAGATTAGATATTTTTTTTAGATTGGATATTTTTAAGAAAAATTTTTATTAGTATAATGAACTCTTAGTAGTAGTAACCAAAACATTCATAGTACCATTCGGCACTTTTTGAGTAGGCATTTGGGGATGTGGTCTCCTGACAACCAAAAGTATGGGGCCACTCACGACCATTTATATCATATCCAGTAAAGAGTAGGTGGTCAATAGATATTTGTTGAGTTGATGCTCTATTCATACTCATCTCTTATTCTATAAGAATCAATTTCATCAGATGCAGTTCCATGAAGGAACATGGAAAAAGGTAATGAAAATTAAATGACTTCAGAGTGATTCTTAACATGGTGATAGATATCCCTAACGAAGTTATCCTGATACATAAGTATCTAGCTTTCATCCCGTTCTAAGATGGAAAATGGTATGAAGAATGATATTTCAGGTTGGATTTGAAAACTGTAGGGTGCCTGGGTAACTTAACTGGTTAAGCATCCGATTCTTGATCTCTGCTCAGGTCACGATCTCATGGTTCATGAGACTGCACCTGGCGACAGCACAGAGCCTGCTTGGGGTTCTCTCTCACCCTCTCTATCTCTGCCCCTCACCTGTTTGCTTGCACACACTCAGTCTCTCAAAATAAAAAAATAAACCTAAAAAACTTCCTCTAAAAAAAATATATAGGGTAAAATGGTCAAACTGCTGCCCATTTCTAGCTCTTGCCCTTAAGCACATTATTTATCTTCCCCAGCCTCAGTTCCTTCATCTGTTAAATGCTGCTAATAGTAGGACCTATTTTGTAGTGGTATTATGAAGATTAAGGATTGGGTGAAAAGCACTTAAAATAGTAGCTGGCATATAGTAAACAGTTTTGTGTGTGTGTGTGTGTGTGTGTGTGTGTGTGTTGATACATGTACACGTTTTAAAGCATTTGATGTATTGTTTGGGTGGGCCATAAAAAAAGTAGGTTTAGAAGAATTTGATAGACTTACAGAAGAAATCAAAAATTAACTATTAAGCATAATTTGTCTTTTAGGGTTTCATCTTCATAGGCCCCAGCATGGCTTCCTTGGCTGCCACCCTCAAGGACAGGGACCCTGGTTTGGTTGCATATGTGATCCTACCCAAAAAAGTATTTGTTTCTGTTTTTACTAAGATGCTTCACACAGAAAACTATGCAATGCTGCTTTCTGATTTCCCAGGCTGAAACAATGAAATAATGATAAAACTGTAGTCTCCTGCTGCTTCATTTACTTGTACTAATTTGTCCTAAATGAAAAACTCTTCATTTGGTAATAGAAAAGGATGGCTTCAAATAATAGAAACAAGCCCAAGCTAATTAGGTTAAGCAAGATCTTCGGCCAGGAAAAGTAACTATTGAGATATGCATCTTGTTTTTCCAAACCAATGCTCCTACTTTAGAATTTGAGTGGGCTTTAATTCATTTACCTGGTTTGAATTGCCCAGTTTTCATACAACCACTTTACATTTCTGGCAGCAATGAGTGTGTTGAATGTTTTTGTTATTGTTGCTCTTAATGATAAGTGTGTAGTATTATTCTCACTGTAAACAAAGGTCTATAAGGACCATAGACTAGATTGTTTCACCATTACAATGTGGTTATTTTGTTATTTCCATCATTTGCTAGTATTTTGTTCCAAGTCTTGGAGTAGATCTTTCAGTATTGAGAGAGAAAAACTGCTTCACAATCAAGTATTTATAAATACTTTAAGTAGTAGAACCTGCCTAGTAAAAATGTATTCAGTTTCTGTATCAGGGCAGGTTTTGGGCACTTTTTTCAATGACCAGATTAAAATTGGACCTTTAAAAATACATTTAGCATGCTCCTTTAAAATAGGATATTCCATTAAAATGAGGTCAAAGAGTCCCCCAAACATTATTTTTTGTTAGTTTGACATCTTTCCATTCTAAACCTTGGAAGCCTAAAGGTTGTCCTTACTTTTCTTTCGCATTTTTTTTTCTTTTTTTATGGCTGCTCATTGCTTCTCAGTCAACCTGAAATTCAGGCTTATTTTAAGTCCCATCACTGTCTGTATGTAATGACTACCTCCTCCTTACCTCCCATGCCCGCTTGTCTTCTTTGGAACTTGATAGTACTCATCCTCTGTTAGTCTAGCATCCTCTGTCTCAGTTGGCTCTTTTCCTTCAATTTCATTGTTTCTACAAGTGACCAGCCACTTTCTTCTTTCCCAGTCCCTGACAAGTTTCTTGAAAGAATATTATCACACTTAGTACTCACCACCCTCTTTGGATCCTTGAAATCTGGTTTCATCACCTGCCGTTCTGATGGAATTCTTCTCTCAGAGGTCATTGGTGACTTCATCATCAGATCCAACAAGGCTGTATTCTATACTACTTCATTCTCTGGCTTCATCCTCTGTGACTTCCTTATGCCAGTTAACACAGTTAACTGCTTACTCTTTGAAATTTTCTCTTTGGTTTCTAAGACACTGAACTCTCCCGAATTCTTTTTCTATATCATATTCTGCTTGTTTTCTGACTTCCTTGATAGCTTATCCTCCTTTTATAATTCTCTAAATGCAGACCTTTGCCCAGACAATCCAGCCCTTTGCTTTCTATACTGCTTCTTCCTTGGTATTCTAATCTATTCCTACAGTTTCAACTTTCCTCTCTATGCTAAACTCCTACATCTTTGTCATTAACCACTGCTTGCCTGACTTCTGTCTAGCCTGTGCAGTTACTTCTAGATATCTCACCATTTTCTCAACCACAGCATTCCAAAGCTGCCTCTCCCAGTCTTTCAATTGCTATTATTAGGACCAATCTTCTTGTCATCAAGACTTATAAGAGTTATTGACTCCAGTTATTTCTACCTCTTGCCTGTTCAGATTGTGTAGCATACTTCATTTTACAGCTTCTAAGCATTATCTTTCCATTTTTCTCTTTTATTGAGATATAATTTATATTTAATAATGTGCACAAGCATTAAGTATACAGATTGATGAGTTTTTACTTATGTATATACCTGTGTAAACTCTATCCAGACCAGAATACATAATATGTGCAACTTCTCAGCAGACTTCCTTTGTGCCACCTTCCAATTGATAACTACTTTCTTCCCAGGAAGAAATTACCATTTTGACCTCTATTACCACAGATTAATTTTGTCTGTTTTGAACTTCATCTAAATGCATTATCATATTAATGGAAATTCAACTTCAGATAAATGAAAATTTATATTGCTACCAGAAATATAGCAAGTTCCACTTGGTCCGCTTACTCCTCAATACCTGATGTTTTCCTCTTAGTTTTAGCCCTTCTGGTAGGGTTGTAGTGGTATCTCATTATAGTTTTAATTTGCATTTGTCTGATGATTAATAATGTTGAACTATCTTTTCAGATGCTTATTTAGATATACTCTTTCATGAAATATCTCTTAAGTCTTTTTCTTTTTTATATTGGGTTTTCAGTCTTTTTTTTTTTTATTGATTCAGAGTTCTTTATATATCCTGAGTGTCAGTCTTTTGTTGGTTATACATAGGCAGGTATCTTCTTCCAATCTATGGTTTGCCTTTCCATCTGATTATTGTTGTATTTTGATTAACAGAAGTTATTCATTTGAATCAGGCACAGCTTATTAATCTTTTATGCTTGTTGTTTTTTCTATCCTTTTCAAGATATTTTTACCTTCTTCAAGATTATGAAGGTAAACTAAGGCTCAGAGAGTTAAGTGGTTGGCACTAAGATTGTGACAGACTGTTGGTTGTCTTTAAAATGTCAATTGGCTCTTTCTTCCTGGACATATATGGCTGTGCAGCCAGTCATTTCTAGCTTGACCTGTATTGGGAAGTAGCTATGTGGGTTTGGATTGGATCAATGGAATATAAATAGAAGAGATGGTCATCTTCAACTTGAAAGCAAGATACCTTTCATGTATTTTACACTTCCCTCCACTCTCTTCACCATTACCTGTCCCCTAATGTGCTGTAACATAGACATACTAGGGTTTCAGTTCTGATCATGTAGATGAAGACAACATTCTGAATGATCCCATGGAACAGAGCTCATTTACATTTATTTAAATAATACTTCAAATTATTTTAATAATAAATGTAGCTCAAATGCTACCTTTTCCTTCAAGCCATTCCTGATCCCCTAATTAGTATTCACCTTTTTTTCCCACTGCCTGAATGTTTTCTGACCCTGAGGACAGGGAACATTTTTTTGGTCTACTGCTTTGCACATGATAGGTACTGGGTGAGCATTTTGAAATAAAGGAATAATAAATTAATAAGTTCCTTTTCAGAAGCTAAAACTGCATTTTTAATATTAAGAACTATTGATCTGGTCATGCGTGAATGTAGCTTAGGAAGTTCTTTCTCCACATTGGTTCTGTGCCTTCTCTGCAGTGAGGTTCTGACTCAGCAGTTCTGAATCTGCAGATTTACTGTGCTGTATCACTTTCATCTTCTATAACACAGCTCATGCACCTGGGTATCTTGGTCCTAATTGCTGACATGGTGTGACCATGACCTCATTTGACCTTTCAGGATGCAGTCCCTTTTGACTGCTATATAGTGAGAAGAGGCTCACGTGGAAAGAGAGATGCTATTTTCTATTTGAAGCAAATGATTTGACTTGGACAACTATGTGACAACTGGCCTCACTCGGTTCTCTTGGCATCTTAAAAGAACATTTGAATCATATTTGAGATGCCATTGTCTTCCTACCTTCAAATGCTACATTTGGAGATTCTGATTCAGTATGTTTGGGATTGGGGCCAGAAATCTGCACTTTTAAATAGTTCTCTAGCAAATCTAATGATAACTTACTTAATATGGGGAATCAGTGAAGGAGAAGTGTCAAGAGCTCTGATTCAAGAGTCAGAGAGACCTGAGTCCTAATTCTTCTCTATAGTTAGTATCAGTAACTTTGGGAAAGTTACATATTATCTTTAAGGTTCCATTTGATTATCTGAATATTATGTGCACAATAACAGTACCTACTTTAAAAGAATATTATGAGGATTAAATGAGATGATCCATCTGATATGCTTAGCACAGTGTTTGACAGTAAACATTCAGGTAAAATGTAACTATCATTGCTAATATTATTACTAATTATCAAATTCTCTATATAAGAGGTCTTTCTTTGTATTGTTTTTGTTTAGAATGTACAAAATAGAATCTACGGTCTCTACAAAGAAAGGATTCATGTTGTGTGTGGGTGGGTGTGATCTTTTTCTTAATGAGTTAGTTCTTTGTTTTAGGTGTTTAATTAAAATTCTGTGTGGGATTACTCTGATCCCAGTTCCTTTTCCTTAATAATTTACCAAATGGCCATTCTATGCTTTTTTTTTTTTTTTTTTCATTTGAGGGACTGTTACTCAGTGTTTGTACATGTGATTGCTCGGGGGGTGGGGGTAAGTATTGCAAAGAGGTGCTTACCTGAAATTTTAAGAACTGGATGTTCTATTGCAGCATTTCTTAAAAAATTAGATAGTTAACATGTCATAATTTAGGGGCTGGAATTGAGGCTATGGTTAAGACAAATTCTGAGAATCACCTTTCAAGTTCTGGTCTCCTCTTATTAAAATTTTTTGTGTGCTTCAGTGTCAGAGAATGGAACAGTGGTAATCTGAGCTAGGATTTGGTGGTGCTACCAACAAAATAAACTGAATTTTGATGTGTGATGTGTTTCATATATTCAAGGAAGAGTGACGTGGAATCCTTGGGGCAGGCGGGAGGAACTGGGAATAGGGAGAGTTGTGGTATCCCAAAGGTTTTAGAGCTACTCCTTTGTACCTCAGTTATTTGTTATGAATTTACTCCCAAAGGTAACAGTAAATAATGAAAAGTTAAATTTTGGAGCAGAAATACTCTTTCATGACAGGGGCAAGATTTCTTTTAGGTAAAGCAGAAACTCTTTAGAAAAATGTCTAACTGGCCTAGAGAATGGGTGGATTCACTTGAAGAGTCACTCTCCTTTGCATAAAGAAGTAATACTATCATTAAGAATGGGTGTCAAAAAAAGAATAAATAACCTTTGGCTCCATGTGTTGTATGCCTTTCATCTGCATGGATTAAAAAGCCCATAATACTGTAAATTTTAGTTAGCTCTTGTAACTTATAGCTGCTATTAGTTCTAGTTAATTTAAATAACTTTGACTTGTATTTTGACACAATTTGATTATATTTGCATTCCACTGACTACTGAATTCTCAAATTGCCTGGAAAGTAGGCGATGAGAATTGTGGTCTACAAAGTCTTACACTTCAGTGAGCCTTTCACAGTCAGAGTTCATTTATCTTTATCAACAGAGAGCTGTCGTCATCTGACCAGAATGATGAGAAATTTAAGTTCTTAGGGCAAGAAGAGTATTTAGAGCTGGGATTTCAATTAGAAATAAGGTTGACTAGTTAACAACAGTTAAGAGCTTCATTTTGGGGTCAGATTACCCTCATTGCTCTTTCAAATATTAAACATTCTTAGTTATTCAGAATTCACAGAATTCTTACATACAGTTGGTTTACATATAATTTCTACTCTTTAACTCATATGAACTTAAATCTTCTCTAAAAACCTGTATGGATTTCAGAGGCTTAGAGAGGATTAAGAAGCTATAAAATTTTAAATAACTTCATCCACTGAGCATGTTTACCTAAATGTGTCATCAAACTTCTCAGTTTTCTGGTTAGAAAACCGGTTTGGGACAGGCTGACTCACTGTCTACTGATAGAATGCAAACACATTCAGAATTCTCCTGGCGAGACTAATGCAACAAAAACAGAGTTCTGTGAGCTTTTAGAGGTGAAGTGTTTCATTTCTCTAATAAATCTTTCTATCACTAAGAGCTTTCAAAATAAACAAACACATGTCTTCACAGTTGTTAGGTGCTGGGTTAGGTGGCATAGGCATACTATTCTATCAAATACCCTGTGCCACTGTCAGTCAGTTTACTTTGAACTTTCGTCTTCTTCCCTAATTTGTCTATTTACTTTTTTTGTATAATTGAAGTATAATTAACATAGAATGTTATATTAGTTTCAGGTGTACAACATAGTGTCAACTTTTGTATACTTTGCAAAATGATAGCTTTAATAAATCTAGTTACCACTCATCACAGTACACAGTTAATACAATATTACTGACTATATTCCTTCATGCTGTATATTACATCTCTATGATATACTTATTTTATAACTGGAAGTTTGTACTTCTTGATCCCCTTTACCCATTTACCCTCCAATCCTCAACCATCAGTCTGTTCTCTATGACTCTTTGTTTTGTTTTGTTTTGTTCGTTTTGTGTTTTAGATTCTACATGTAAGTGAACTCAAGTGATATTGGTCTTTCTCTGCCTGACTTACTTCATTTAGCATAATACCCTCAAGGTCCATCCATGTTATCACAAATGGCACCCCTTTCCACTCTTAAAGGAAGGTAATCTGGAAAATATTGGTAACTAGCCTTGGATTGGTAAAGATAATGCTCTGCAATACCAGATATTATCCCCATATGTAAATAAACATTTTACTGGGTTTGTATTTCACTTTTTGATCCTTAGATCTCAAATTCTTTGCCCAAATAGTTATTCACATTCTTTTCAATTAGCCCATGTC
Source organism: Cryptoprocta ferox (assembly GCA_028646485.1). Lineage (NCBI taxonomy): Eukaryota > Metazoa > Chordata > Mammalia > Carnivora > Eupleridae > Cryptoprocta > Cryptoprocta ferox. The sequence continues at coordinate 44,609,215 of CM053573.1, forward strand.
CATAGAATATTTCTGCCCATTTTGAAGATTAAAGCATCAGTACAGAACTAAAGCTATTTTTTTATTTTTTTTAAATCAATTTGCTCAATACATTTGAGGGCAAACTCCAAAATGGCCAAAGAGAGTGATATTCTCTAAGACTATGATACTCTGAAAGTAAAGTTTGCTGAGTAGCTCTTTTCAAGGACAAAGGGATGGAGATTGGAATGTCTTCTTGGCAGAGTTCAGAGTACAGTCAAAATAAATAGACACTCCTGTTCCTTTCTCTTTTCCAGTTAGTTATATCTCGTTGCCATTTGTTCACATGTTGCTGTAGTTAACTAATTTTAGGCCAGGCAAAAGAGATTAGGTAGCATATTGCACACCCACACCTCCTTTTCTGGGATTTAGGATGGAATGAGTTTTTCCATTTACTTTAGCCAAATGAACACATACTTGTCCAATCCCATTTTGCTATGAAGTAAGTCTTTATCAGGAAGTTATATTTCTGAAGGCCTTATCCCCTTTGGTGTTTTGCTTATAATAGTAGTTTTCTGGTTGTTGTTGTTGCTATTATTATTATTATTATTATTATTTTCCAAATTTGACTCCAGACACACCTAACACACTGCTTTGTGTATGCTATAGGTGCTCTGACAAATTCCCAATGGCGGTTGAGATTTTTCTGCACAACACATTTCTCTTGGGTGCAAGATAAAGAGGAAACCTGGGGTAATGGCACACAGTCTGCACACCATAGCCCTAACCTACTTATCCTCAACAGAGACTTAATTCCACAAACTTATCTTTTTCATTCCTTTGTACTTATGGGTGCAATTTTCTGCCTAGAATAACCTTTCCCCTCTTCTCTGCCTGATAAGAGTCTTACTCAGCCATCAAGCTAAAGGCTCCCTGCTAGGATGCCTTCCCATTCACTCCATGAAGAACTAATCCATCCCACTCTGGGATCCATCAGCATTTTGTATATGCTTCAGTTGCAGCCCACATTTAATTGCTCATACTACTAATGTTTTCTACTGGGGCTTCAAAGACAGGATCTACATCTTATTCTCCCCCCTCCCCCCGCCAGTCCTAAGTTTCATGCATAGTGTTAGGTTAAATGGATGTCAGTGAGTGACTCAGTGGATGACAGATACCCCCTTTTTTCCCTTTTTCTCATATAGAACAAAAATACTCTTTCTCCTATTTTTTCCCCAACAAATAATCATTTGCCTTTGATCATTTCCCCTTGGGATATCCCCAGCTGCCTATTTCTAAGTCCCTATCCTTTGGTTCTTGAGTATGAGCTGGCATTAAAGGACCTTCTTTTATAAAGTTTTAAGAAAATAGCTAACATATCTCATGAGAAACATCCATTATCATGAATAGTTTTATCCCTTTTATGGCTGGACAAAACTGAAAGAATACTTCTTGACAGAGACTGTGTTGAATCTCTAGATCAATTTGGCAGATACCATTACCATTTGTACAATATTAAGTGTTTTCATCCATAAATATGGGATGTCTTGCCATTTATTAGGTCTTCTTTAATTTCTATCAACATTGTTTGGTAGGTTTCAGAGTGGAAGTCTTAAGCTTCTTTTGTTTAATTTATTCCCAAGTTTTGTTTTCTTTTTGCGGCTATTATAAATGGAATTGTTTTCTTTTTTTAAAATTTTTAATGTTTTTATTTATTTTTGAGAGAGAGAGAGAGGGAGACAATGTGCAAGCTGGGGAGGGGCAGAGAGAGAGAGGAGGAGACACAGAATCTGAAGCAGGTTCCAGGCTCCTGGCTGTCAGCACAGAGCTCAACATGGGGCTCGAACTCACTTACCATGACCTGAGCTGAAGTGGGTGCTTAACCGACTGAGCCACCCAGGCACCCCAGTGTAATTGTTTTCTTAATTTAATTTTTAGTTTGCTCATTGCTACTGTATAGAAATACCAATGATATTTGTTTATTGATCTTGTATACTTCAACTTTGCTGAGCTCATTTATTAGTTCTAGTAGATTTCTTAGTGGATTTCTTAGGATCTAATTATTATTAGTAGTATTATCATTGTATTGGTTTAATATCCAAAGCAAAAGATTGTCTGGAGATTGTCTTTCCTAAAAGGCAAAGCATTAATTTTATTTTGTAAGATTCTACGTTAGCTATTTTATCTGTGCCTGGATTGAAGTTTTATGATGATTTTATGTGCTACTTTGTATGTTTATATCTTCTATCTTAATTTGATATTTTGAAGACAAACTTTATTTCATCTATTAAGTATGTTAGCATATCAAAACTGTATTCTGTTGAAATCTATAGTCTTATAAAATTTAGAGTAGTTTAGAAAAGAAAACAGTTACCTATATAATTTTCTCTTAAAGAAGAAAGTGGCCATAGATGGACAGTGACTGGCAGGTTCATAATAGTTTACCTTTTATATTGCTTTATTTCTGATTCTCTAGAAAATATCTGGGGGCAATATGGAGTTCATGGATCATGTCTTATTCACCTCAGTGGCGGTACCCTTTCCAAATAAGCATCATCCCTTGTTTAGGGAAGCATAAAGAAAGCATATGTCATCTTTGCTTTTAGAATTGTGCTACTTTGATTCTTCAGGGATCATTTTGTTCACTTCGTCAAGCAACTGCTGCAGATAAGTATAAATTTCATTTGAACTGCAGGAGCTGCTGCTCTTGGATCAATTCTCTGCTTCTGTTGTTTTTACAGCCCTGTTCTCCTAGATCTGCAGCCTCTGGGGAAGGTGCTAACAAGTACATGGGTGGGATCTATAAACCTAACTCTGGAAGTGTCTCAGTGCTGCCCCCCTCCTCCCTTCGCCTTTGCAGTCACTACAGTCCTCTATGATGTCTTCAGGGTCTGCATAGACTTCTTTCCTTGCCGGTTTTCGGTCCTCATTTTTCAAAGAGCAAAAAACACAAAGTTACCAATGGCTAACTTATTTCTGAAAGTAAACTGGAATTCAGAATCATCTGAAGTCATTGGGAGCCAATTCCCTGAACAATATTTAATAGCAAAAAAACAAAAAACGAAAAAGGAATATAATCCTAAGCCCATATATGGGGCCTGGCTAAATGAACTGCATCTGTAAAATGAAATAATATGCAGCCACTTAAAAAAAAAGGTAGAAAGAATATATTATGGTCTCCTTCATGAATTGCTGATATAAGACAATAAGTTTTCTAGAAAAATGCATAGGAAGCTGTTAACTATGGATTACTTTGGGGAGGAGGAAGTGAATTGAAAAGAAGATCGTAATTTTCATTTTATACTTTTCGGTTCATTTAAATTTTCTATTTTCATTTGTTACTATTTGTTCACTTATTTTTTTTTAGTTATTTCAAACATTTGTATAAAAGTAGAGATAATAGGATAATGAACCCCCATGTGTTCCTTGTGCAGCTTCAATAATTATCAACTCTTAGCCAGTCTTGTTTCTTCTGCACCACCCTGCTGAAGAGTAGCAGAATATACCACTCCAAAATATGCCTTTTTGGCATAAGGATTATTTTGAGTTTATTATTTTGAGAAACAGCAGTTGCAGAAGTTCTGAAAACAAGAGTTAACCTTTTGTAAGAGAAGTTTACATTTGTGGAGGGACTCTATACGTAAGTGTATCTCCCTCTCAGTACCAGCAAGAGGAGGACGACTATATCACAAGAGAATTTTCTTTTCAGTGGAGAAGGCACCAACTTCTGGTAACTTCCCATAATTAGCTGCCCCTCCCCCAACTCACCTGTCTTTCCTTTATAGCTGAAGATGGCATTTACAGTGCTAGCTTAAGTCCTCTTATAGAGTTACTCATTTTCCCTGGGTATTTCCCATGTATATACATGAGGTATACATGTTAATAAACTGCAGTTTTGTTTTTCTCTTTTTAACCTGTCTTTCATTACAGGGGGTCTCAGCCAAGAATGCAGAAGGATAGAGGGGAAATTACTTTTTCCTTCCTTTCACTATGCTCTCCACTCCAGATTATTCTGAAGCAAATTCCAAACACTATATCATTTCTTTTTAAAATATTTTCAGACTATATCTCTGAAAGATAAGGATTTTTAAAAATATACATCACAATACCATTAACACACATTAGAAATAATTTCTTCATATTGTATAATAGTCCAGTGTTCAAATTTTCCTGATTTTCACCACCCCTTTCTTTAGTGTCTTCAAATTAAGATTCAAATAAGATCATGCATTGCACTTTATGGAAATGTCTAAATTTCTTTTAACTTAGAAATTTCCCCTTGATATTTTACTTTTGCACATTGTTCACATTATTATTAATGGAACTAGGTCATTTCTTACACAGAATTCTCACAGAGTTGTTTTTGCTGGTTACACCACTGTTTTCATTTTATTGTGTTGCCTTTTTAAATATATGTTTACATACATTTATATATATATTTGATTTTGAAGGAATTTAATGTTTCTGTATTCATTCAGCCATGTAGAAAAGGTGGAAGGAAGTTCATATCTATGGATCAATATAAAAACATTTAGAAGCACAAAGAAGAATAACATTTCTATTCTTGCCATCAAAGAGTAAGGGACCTTTGGGGAAAGGTCTCCACTAAAACCAACAGCTCCTTTGAAGTCCCTATAGCTGCTGCTACCAATTACAGTGCCCATATTAGTGACTATGTTTGGAGAGAATTATACATTTATTTATCCTGTAAATACCAATTGGGCACTCTCTGCAAGGGGTTAGGGCTACAAAGATAAACAAAACAAGATGTCTCTGCTCTTGTGGAACTTACATCCAAGTGTCTGAGTGTGGAAGAGAAGTGGGGAAGAGAAGACAAACAAGAAGCCATGATAAACAGGCTTGTTCATCTCATCTGCACTTCCTAGTATTGTGTCCAGTGCTTATCCTCTTATTCAGTACACATCTTCTGTTATAGGGTCCAAAGAATATCTGTCCTCTTGCCTTGTCACACATATCCTGTTCTCCTGAGCTGGACTTCTCAAGTCTGGCTTCTTCGTTTCTGGATTATCTGTGTTATAGGGCCTGTTTCTTATTTACTGGTGATACTGAAATGATTTTTCGGAAAGCTGGCTAAATGGACTTGTCCCTCACAGGTTTTCAAGATCTTCACCATTCCCTATTGCAAAGGTCCGGCCTGCTCCTCTCATTTATCTTACCCTGCTGGCCCCTACAGGCATTTGAGGTTGAGGGCTGCCTCCGCCTTACCCTTTGACGTTTCACATGAAAATAATTACTAGTGAATGTAGCATCTGTGCAGAAGTCTGAATGGGCTATCATCAATTTAATAAAACAGAATTTGAACATTGTTTCTGAAACATTTTGGAGTAAGGATTCATCTGAATTGTCTGCTCATATTTGTATTCCTCCCACATACCCATCTTTGATATATATCTGAAGAACAAAGAAACTAACCAACTTTTTTTGGATCCTTTGCATGATTTGGTGGGTTATGAGGGCTAAGCCATGGTGCAAGAAAAGTTCATTTTGAAACCACAAATCCCCTTGGATTCCTGAGGTTTCTTTCTGCAGCTGAAAGTGGGAACTAAGTGATTGCCCCACATGTTTCCCTAACAAACACAGTAAAATCTGTCTGAAAAATACAGGTCTATTTAGAGGAGACAGGGAAGCATGTTTCAAGATTAAACTCTTCCAGTTTAGAATTCGCTTCCTGCTGTCCAAAGGTTTTTTGGGATGAAGTTTTATCTGATTTGCTCTGCTTTGTTATTATTGAGGCATGACTCACTTAGAATTCAACACAGATGAAAATTAAGGAGTGATTTTTTTTCTTCCAAGATTTTTGTTATTCTGTTCCTCTTACTTTGTTTATTGATAAAAATCTTAGCCCTCAAACTAATGGTGAGAATAAGCCACTGAATCCTTCTGTGTGAAGAAGCCACAGGAGTTCTCCATCTGTGTCTCCACAAATAAACACGTAAAAAGACCATTCATTTAATCTAAATGCTGTCCTAAGAGCTCAATGCAATCATGTTTGAAAGTATGGCTAAAGAACAACTGGCGTGTTCTTGAGTAGATTATTAGCTTGAGTTTTGATTAGTTAACATCTGTTTAGAAAAAGAATAATTTGACATAAAAGCAAATGACAGATGTGCTCCACAGGGAAATGTTTTTCTTCTTTTTAATTACCATTTATAGTGGGTCCTCACTATTGACACCGCTGGTAAATATTCAATTTTGAGCTTGGTATCTTTGAAGGATATGTTCACTAAATAGGGTTGTGGCAGCCACATGTGATTCTCTTTTTTCTGTATTGTTCCTTTACTATATGTATTCCAGTGTTTGTTATGGCATCACATGCCTTGAATGTCATTTTTACTCAGGACAAAAAAAATGCATGATATAAAGTGACAAAACTGTAAATTGGTAATTACTTATATTTAAGAAAACACATACTCATCCTCATAAATTCTGCTAACACGTTTGTTCTGAAACATCTTCTGAAGATATACAAATTACCTGTTTTCAAGGCATCTCAGATATTTTAAGCTGTTACTGGGAAATTTGTTGAAATAACTGGGAAAGTGTTGTGGGTATAAATGTATGTGCATGATAAATAGGAAACGTGAGGAAGTAAGAATTGGCAAGTAGAAATTGAGTTAAATTAGAGAAATTGGTATGAAATTTTCACACTCCAAATCAACTGAATTTTGAGAGGCAGAATTTGACAAAGTGAATTTTGGATTCCGCAAATCAAAATTGTCAGGACCATGTAAGGCAAGTGCTATAAGTGTAATAAACTATTGTTGAGTCTGTCATGTGGTGAGAAAGGTGAGCTAGCATCCTGAATTTGGACTCTAATTGGTATAGAATTGTATGGAGAGAGGAGGGTTCAGACCTTTTAGAGAAGAAACAGAAGCAGTCTTTGGAAGATCAGTGATGCTAGGCCATCAGAACCTGAATTTGATAGGGAGGAGGAAATATACTGAAATTATATTGACAACAGCAAAATACTTTTTCAAGAAAATGTTCAGATTATGTTTTTGATGATATGTTAGAATTTTTTTTTCTTCAAAAGTAACAAATCTCTAAAATCAAAGCCCGACCCAAGTCAGTGGGAAAGTGTGAATCATGTTACTAACATCCACTTTACATACTTTTTAACATCATATCATGTTTAAAATGAGATCAGATTCAAGATTAGTCCCAAGCAAAATTATAAAGTGAGAGTATGGGTACTCTCTCCTTCATTGCTAGTAATAGTATAAACAATCTATTTGTAGAGCACAAATTAGCTACAGTTTTTAAAATCCTTAAATGGTTCATAACTTTTGACCCACATCTAAGGATTTATTATTCTAAAGCTACAATTAAGAAGGTGTAAAAATTAATTGGAGTATGAGGCTACTCATCATAGTGTTCCTTATAAAAGTGAAAAAGTGGAAGGAATCTAAATGCCCACAGTAGGGAATTTGTTAAATAAATTATATCTGTATGATACAGTAGAATTCATACTCTTAAAAATTTTGGTATAGAGGAGTAGTTGGTGATTTAGGAAAATGTTTATGACGTTTTTGTTATTGAATAGAAATAGGATACAAAAACCGTACAAAGTAAAAATTGAGAGAGTTAAAATCCCCTTTTAGGATCATTTCTTTCACTTCTCCATGCTCTGGACCCTACAGGAGGAACTGTAAACAAAACAAATGTAAGCCCCCTTAATGTGATAGTGGGAATATTTGATTTTTCACAATCATTTTAGGCCAGAAGATGTGATTAGTGTGGCGATCTTATGACATTGGCAGGCCAGAGGAGCCATGGAATCTTTTGGTGCCCTTTAAAACTGCCATACTGTATGAGTCTTAATTTTGCATATGTGGTAGGCTGTGCTCTTTATAATACTGTTGCATTAATGTTTCTGTTTTTTCTAAGTAAAATGATTTCCAAATGGAGAAAATAGGTCTCTATGGTTTAAAAGAAAAAAATTCATTGAACACTATAGTGCTCAGCTCAGTGTTACATTGTTAGATCATTAGAACATTTAGCAATACCCCTACTCTGAAGGAAATAAGATACAACCAGCCCTAAAGAATGATCCCTCCTTTGTACCTCCTTTGTATTCTCTGTTGTCATCATACCTGTAACACATTGCACTTGTTTTTATGTCTGTCTCTCCTATACTGAAGGCTATGCCTACTTGAAGCTCCTGTTCATCATGACATCCTTACCACCCAGTATAGGGTCTAATTAAATCCCTTCCTAGCAATCCAAAAAATGCCCATTGTGGCACTGAGTATGTAAATAAACTACTTTAAAGAGAGGCAAATTTGAAGAAAGATGCTAATGTTTACTGAGTGCTTTCTCTGTGTTAGACACCATACTTAGCACTTTCTATGCATTTTATAGTTTAACAATTGCAAGAACCTATGAGATCCGTATCATTTTTTAATGGATGGTGAAATAGATTAAATAGATTAAGTACTTTGTTCAAGGTCTTCTTCTGTTCTCAAGCTAGTGAGAAGATGGGGCCATGGCTCAGACTTTTGTTATCTAACTCTGTATTTTTTTAACTCCTAATACCTTCCACCCTTCCAAGAAAAGGTTTTTTTTGTGCAATGATGTTTACTTCTAATTTACTCATCATTTATGCTAGGTATCTGCATCCTCATAGCTGGCCAAAACTCTTTGGCTTTATCTTCTCATGAGAGAATAATACATCTGGAAAATTTACCTGCAAGTTGCAAATTCAAGTTACAGTTTGATTCTAATGTTCCACCTTATTTTCCATTTATGAGGCAAAAACTTCCATTTTGACACGGTATAATGACTCTTCTTTCTCTTTGCATTTTATAGTCAGATGGAACAGAAGTTTAAGGTTGAAACATTCAGTCTTTGGCTTCTGTTCTAAAGGGCTGTTAAACTAGTAACTGTGAGCCGGGAGGATGTGTTTATCCAGTGCTTACTGTATATCCTCCATTCTCTTAAGGCTGTGCTGGCTGTTGGATAATTATAGTCCTTAATATTCTTTTTTGTCTGACCTTCCATTTTGTTGCAACAGTAGTGTCAGTACCACAGAATGAACCCTTAAATCCTCTTTGAATCATTTACAGAATATTTGTGTCTTCTGAACTGTATTATTATTATTATTATTATTGTTATTATTATTATGTCTTAAATTTTCCTCTGGCCCTCCCACAACACCAAGCATAAAACTCGAGTATATAGTCATGATGCTAGGGAGAATAGCACCAAATATGTTATCAGGGAGCTAGCTTCTGGTCTGGCTCTACTACTATTTAGCAAGAAGATTTTGTGCTTTCTTAGCTAGGACTTGATGGGCCTCACTTTTCTCAGTTCAAAAATCAGAAGGTTGGTCTTGATTGTTAAGTCTTTTCTAGCTTAAATTAGGATTCAGAGACCTTTGTAATTTTTTTGCAGTTATTTGATTGATCGATCCTTTGTAGCAGCATTCAGAGAAATACAAAGGTCATAAATTGACCTGGATTTACAAAGATGATAGTAAATTCAGTTTGGAATATGTGACATAAATATAGATATTATTTAAGAATGGAAATACAGGGGCGCCTGGGTGGCTCAGCCAGTTGAGCATCCGACTTCAGCTCAGGTCATGATTGCACAGTTCATGGGTTTGAGCCCCACTTCAGGCTCTGTGCTTCAGAGCCTGGAGCCTGCTTTGGATTCTGTGTCTCCCTCTCTCTCTCTCTGCCCCTCCCCAGCTCATGCTCGTTCTCTCTCTCTCTCTCTCTCTCTCTCTCTCTCTCTCAAAAATAAATAAACATTTAAAATTTTTTTAAAAAAGAATGTAAATACAGACTTGGATTTGAAGTTGGTTGAGGTACTATCATTCTCACTGACCTCTTTCAATAGTGTGAGAGTCATAGTGTAAAAGATGCTTATTTATAACAATCTAAAAATCAGATTTTTAGATCTGAAAGAGACATACATATCATATGTTCTGTCCTGTTTGTCTTATATACAAGATTGGAGAAATGGAATTTGCCCAGAGTTACATAGTAACTACAGATCTAGTCAGCAGACCAGAGACCCCTATCTCCAAGTTCCTGGTTCATCCCTTACTGTGTTTGTTAGGTTTCCTCTTTGACTGCTTTTTAACATCTGTAGTATTCTTTTGTGAGTGATAAATTCACTAATCATTCTACATACAAATACACACCCAACATTATTTGTTAAAATTTGGCACAGCTCTCTGGGAAAGAAAAGCAATCAGAATACAGTGTCATTACTGTATCTGAATTTTGACCTCTGTAATGAAATGGTGTTAACATGAAAAACACTGAATTATGCAGCTAAAAGGTATGATTTTGTGACATACATTGAAGCTAAGTTATGGTGTACAGTCCTAAATTGTTTTTGGTACCTTTATGACGCAATTAATCTCACATCCCTACCTACCCAGATTCTGTGTTAGGTCTGCGATGTATGGACCCTAGGCTGATCACATTGTGATTCTCTATAGAGTTAGGATACTGAAGTAAATGTTTGTGGTGGGTCTCTATTTTGTTCTGACAAAGAACTGGAAACCCATGACAAAGGTCAAATGGAGATCTGGCATCTATTTCACTACTTGCAAGACATAGTCTTGAGAATATGTAATACATATAACTCCTTGCCAGAAAACTGAAAGGAAATGATTGCATTTGAGTACAATGTATTCTGCAACAATAGTTCAGTGTGCATGAAATTTAAAACTGCTGGCTTTCTAAATATGATTTTTGAAAAGTAGACTTAGTTTATTTTTTAAAACATTGTGCCCATTGTGTCATACTTTATGGGATAGTCTTAAAAGCTGAGATTTAAGACCAAAGAAACTAAAAGTCTTAGTGGCAATGGTTGCAAGATATTGAATTTTCCAGTAAAGTACTCTAGTTTAATGTGTTTGTTGATTTCTCCTGAATGTTCTATTTTCATGAGCATTTCATGTTATTATGTCATTTTATCATAATGGTGCCTTTTTTTCCCCTACCCATCATGATCTCATAGTGCCTGAGAATCATCAGTATCAAGTCTTAAACTCTGCAGTGGTGTTTCTGTTTTATACATGCCTAAATTATTCAGGGTTTTATATAGGTGGAGACCATATCTACCTCCTTCACCTAGTATCTTCTGCAGGACCTGGCTTGTATGTAACAGACATTTAATTAATTGTTGTTTTGGATTTTTTTTTTTTTGAGTGAATGAATGAATGCATGCAGCACTAACTAGCTAAATAGTTTAATTTTAAAAATATATAAATTAATATGCTTATGCATGTATAATATATTTGAAGGAGTATCCAAAGCCTCTAGAAAGAAAATTTGATGTTTTTGACAAAAGCCTTTAAAAATAGTCAAATTCAGGGACACCTGGCTGGAGGAGTATGTGATTCTTGATCTTGGGGTCCTGAGTTCAAGCCCCATGTTGAGTGTAGAGATTACTTAAATAAATAAACTTTTAAAAAGTACTCAAGTAACTTCAGTTAACAGGCAAGTCAATATGGCTCAGTTTTTTAGTCACTTGTCTGACGCCCAGCCTGTAAAATAGGTCTGTCATAGTAGAGAAGGGTTGTTGATGGAAATTTTTCTTGATAAAGTTCCCTCAGCCAAAGGAGAGGTAGAAGTGCTTTGTTCTTTACTAAAACCTGAACACGAGAAGACTTAGGCCAAGGTGTGGTGGAGGCAGCAACCCTTGAGGCTCGGTCCCTGGTAACTTTCCTTCAGAGGTCCCTCTGCCTGGTGAGCCACTGTTCTATCTAGTAAACATTGGGCAGGACAGGAACAAGAAGTTAATTCTACCTGTGACTCCTTCCTATATATGGCTTTTGAGAAGCTACCATTTGAACTCCTACTTTATAAAGTCAGAGAGTATCAATGCTAACCTATTGGGCCAAGATATTATGAAAAGTAATTTAAGGCTTTAAAAAAAATCCAAGGTTGAAGCCATATTTTTATATAGACTTGTCATAACAATATTCGTTTCCACTTTAGGGGTTACTTCAAGGCCCGAAATGCAGTAACATATATGGTTAATATACATGGTTTGTTTTGTGTTCTAAAAAAGAATGCATGGTTTCAAAAAAAAGGAAACTTTTTTTTTTTTCTTCACAGCCTTTTCCCCCACTGAAACTGAAAAAGGAAAAAGAAATTATGCAAATTTTTTTGAAGGTACAGACAACTTTGGCATTTCACTTATGGGAAAATTTTGCAAAACTGTACTGACTAAAAGTGATTTTTGTTTTGGCTTTCCTGTGAAGCCATCCAGAAAGGTCAAAAATTACTGGCATTGCTTTTGTATGAAACATTTCACATAGACTCCACTTGTAATTCAGCCAAGTACATAATTCAGGTCATTGGTGATACACATATCCACACATTGGAGCTGGTCAGTAAACAGAAAGTAGTCATGAAATGTGGATATAATATTACCTATGGATAGACCAAATTGTACAGATTACAGCAAAGGAAACTTTGCATTAACATACTTGGGAAAGGTTTCTGAGCTGATCCCTGCCCCCACCCTCCCTCAGTGGGAAAGCCAATTGTTTACTGATTAAGACAAAGACATCACTTGGCAAACATTTTGGCCCAAACTCTGTCTGTGACATCAGTCTCCTTTAGGGTTTTCCACATAAAACAAATTCTCCAAAGAAAACACAGAAATTGAACCTAAATTTGAAATCCATTATTACACCTTTTAAGGTCTCTTTGACTTACCTCAGTCATGTTTTTCATAATTTTTATTTTATTTCCAAGTAGATATTATCCAACATTAACAAGCACTAAACATTCACAGTGGGTTTTTTCAGAGTTTCAGTCAGATAGTCATTTATAGTTATCCTCACCCAGCTCCCTTTTTATGGGGGTTATGATATCTTTCTTTGTTTCTGTCCTGAGAGTCACTGATTTGGGAGTGGCTTACATCACTTTGTTTGAGGAAGGAAGTAAACATTATTCTTTGACCCCTTAGGACAAATTCGTCTTGCTTTTGTGAAGAGTGGCTCTGTGCTTAGAGGAGGAAGTACTCTCACTAAAGTTAGAAGGACTCAGTGATGTTGCAAGTGCTTTGTCACTTGTCATTGGGGAATGAAACAAAGGAGTGGTATTTCACTCTTATGTAAGCCCCTCCTCTGTATATATTTACCAGAAATTATTAAGAGTTTTCTCCACTTTCTGTTTTGTTAGGTGGGTTTCATTTAATATGTTAATGCACATGGCCTTAAAGCAGGTAGAAGTCCTGAGGCCCGTGGTCTCCCTGTTGGAGGCAGGGGAGCAGGCAGGACCAATGCCATCAGAGTGCCAGGACATGGGAGTTGTGTTGTTGTGAGGGTAAGCAGGGGAAGAACTGTCTGCATATCATGTGAGTTGAAAATATGTTTAACCTTCTCCTCCAAAGAGTTCCATCTGGAAGCTCTTCCTTGACAAACAGAAATAGGTGAATATTCTCATATCTTCTGGAATGGCTGCTACACAGGGAATGAGAGTCACTCCAGTCACTTTTTCCTATTTTTTGGTAATGTTATATTCACTTTCATTATTCTTTAAGATAGAGAAACTTTGTGTTCTAAGGCTAAAATATATGATCTTTTCAATTCTTCTCTTAAACCCCTTCTATATATGTGAAATGTCATTCTTAATATATTGATTCCATGGTGTACCATTTACATTCATCTCACTGTTTCCTTTTCGTCTAGCACATGGCCTTTATTCCACTGAATTTTTGTTCCCATTTCTGAGTGTTGTTCTCTCTGCTCTCTTGTGGTTTAGATAATCTTCATCATCTGCTTCCCAGCATTACAGTGTTAAACTTTTCCTAAGCCTTCCACCAGAAGATAGTTGAGGTACAACAGTGAATTTTAAAACCATAGCTCAGACAGCCCTCCACATTCCTATCCTAAATCTGCACCATCTTGCCTTTCTGTTAATGTGGGAAGCCCCCTGGGCAGGGACAAGCAGTGCCTCTTTGTTCTACGGCTTGCAGCACTCTAACCATGGTCAATACATTTTCATAATAATGAAAGATGAAAGGAAGTGTCTGTGTTCAGCAAGTTAGTGCCAAATAAGTGTGGAGGCCAAATGAGGCCACGGGTGCCAAACCACAGGGGTTCGAAATAATATTTAATATAACATTGTCTCATTGAATAACAAATCGTATATTGTAATGTCTGACTCAAATCTTCCTTTGGTGCCAGACTTCTCCATACTCCTTTTATCTTTCCCTCAAGATATTTCAAGTTCATGAGGGGCAAGGTAACAAGGCCCCCCTCTATGTGGTGAGTAGGAAACAAACCTCCTGATGAATGTGGAAAAAAGGTAAATGGGTGTGAGGGCCATGGATTCTCTGGGAATCTGACCAAGTGTCTACGATGAAGTGCACTGAAAAGAAATGAAAGTTTGCCATTAACCTATTGTATAACTTCAGTTACCTAGCTAAACTCTGAATTGTAAGTAGTTAGATAAAGCAGCTGAGACTATTAATATTTCAGAAAAGGGAGCTCATAAGTATTTACATTTTTCTGTGATTGTTAGAATACAACATCATGAAGCACGCATGCAATAACTAAAGTGAAATGACACCTATCTTTGTATTATTAATTGTCCTTTCCATTTCAAATGGAGGCTCATACTTTCTAAGGTGATTCAGAACAGAGGGGCAAAATGGAGCAAAATAATCTCCCCTTCGTATGGTTATAAAATGTGTACCAACCAATCTCTCCATTTTTGCAGCCAAACTTCTCAAAATAATAGTTCATACTTTAAGCTTCTACAGTCTCATTTCTTATTTATTCATCAAAGCATTGTGATTTGGCTTCTGCCTTCACTATTTTATTAAAAGAGCTTAGTAAGTTTCCCAGTGTCTTCCTGGTTGCCAAATCTTGGGACATTTTCTTCTCCTTTTTTGTATTATTTGGTGCTATTTGACTGCTCATTCTTTCTTGAAAGTCTTCCTTTGCTTGGTTTCTTTGCTTTCGTTCCCTTGTGGTTCTTCTAACCCTCTACCATTCTTTCCGATCTTCCTTTCTGAACCCCTTTTGCTCCAGAAAACAGTCAAGCATTGACGTTTTCTAGAGTTTCTTCTCAGAATTTTCTCTCCTCACCACACCAGCACTCATAGCTTTAGCTATTACCAGCTACAAATCCACATCACCAGCCCATCCTTTCCAGACCTACATTTCCAACTGTATATTGTCTACTTAGATATATAATTTTTCCCACTGGACATTAGAATATACCAGGTACCTCATACTCAACATGTCTAAAACAGCACCTGCTCCTACTTTTGAACCGTCTCCTTCACCAAAATCCTGCAACAACAAAAACCTGTGCACCATTTCTATATTTTGTACCTTGTTGAATAGCCAGAAATTCTTCTCAAAACTCCCTGTATTTCAGGGCACCGGGGTGGCTCAGTCAGTTAAGTCAGGCTCTTGATATTGGCTCAGGTCGTGATCTTGATGTTGTGAGATCAAGCGCCACGTGGGGCTCCACACTGAGCACAGAGCCTTCTTGGGATTCTCTCTCTCCCACTCTCTCTTCTCCCCCCCCACTGTGTGTGCATCCACACAGTCTCCCTCTCTCTCTCTAAATAAATAAATCAACATTAAAAAAAAAAAACCTCGGGGCATCTGAGTGGCTCAGTCGGTTAAGCATCGGACTTCGGCTCAGGTCATGATCTCACAGTCAGTAAGTTCAAGCCCCGTGTGAGGCTCTGTGCTGACAGCTCAGAGCCTGGATTCTGCTTCAGATTCTGTGTCTCCCTCTCTCTCTGCCCTTCCCCCACTTGCACTCTGTCTCTCAAAAATAAAAACATTTTAAAAAATTAAGAAAAAAACCTCTATGTATTTCTTCCTCTGCTCTCCAGTCTCATTAGTCATTCCTTCCTTAGTATTGACTACACATCATAAATATTTCTTGTTCACACTCTGATCTCTCTAACCCAATAACCATGGGAATATATACCCTCTCCCAGTCTAAAGCTCTTATCTTTATTCCATGTTGCCTTAATGGTTCTTTAAGAAAGCATACCTGACCAACTCATTCTTCTCACAGTTTATCATTTACCCCTTATTGTGAACAATGTAAAATCCAAGTGCTTGTGGCTAGCCTTTCCTTTTCTCATCCTGCAATTGCACCTTACGCTGTAGCCATGTTTCCAGAAAGCTTGAGTTCCCTCACTATTCATACTATTTTCTTACCTCTATGCTGTGACACTTATTTCTGCCCCTGCCTTGTCTATAGTTTCCATTCTTATTTACATAGGACTAGATCCCTGTTACCTCCTCTGTGCAACTTTCACAGAGCACTCCATTGCAGAATTAGGTGCCCAGCATTATGTTTCCACAGTTTTTATTACAGCTGGTTATTCTTGCATTATAATGAAATTCTCTTTAAACATATCCTTTTCCTCACTCTGGACCATGAGACCTTTCAGAGCAGAAGCTGCATCCTATGAATCTTTGTATTCCTGTACCCCTGGTATAATACCAAGTCCATAGTGAGAGGTTGTAAGAGTTTGCAGAGTGGATCATTGTCTTCTCTAAAGAGGCCTTACCTTTCACATTCCTGTTCTAGTAAGCTTATGAATTCATCACTCTTCTCCATGTATTCTTTATGTTTTCTCTTTTCTTCCTCCAACTCCAATATGGTTTGTCTGTGAGATTTTTCTGCCATTAAAAGCTGTTCCAGGATTCGTCTATGAGATTCTTTATGTTTTTCCATGACTTTGTCCAACTACAAAAAGAAAATGCGTTTATAATGTGTTAACTGCAAATCCTTCATAATACTGACATCTTTCATTCACTCTTTTAGAAATGTCTAAGTTTTGGGGCGCCTGGGTGGCTCAGTCAGTTAAGCGTCTGACTTCGGCTCAGGGCATGATCTCATGGTTCGTGGGTTCGAGCCCCGTGTTGGGCTCTGTGCTGACAGCTCAAAGCTGAAGCCTGCTTCCCATTCTGTCTCTCTCTCTTTCTCTCTCTCTGCCCCTCCCCTACTCATGCTCTGTCTCTCTCTCAAAAATAAACAAACATAAAAAAATTTAAAAAAAGAAGAGATGTCTAAGTTTTGACTAATTGGCGATGGGTTTCTGATATTTTTGTTTGGTTTTTATCGTTACTCTTGTTAACTGATACTTTTTGATGCATTTCAACCCAAATGTAATCTTTTTACTGTCATTGTTTTTTGTTTTTTTCTCAAACAAAATAATTGGTGTCTCTGTAGATATCAGAATAATTTCCCCAAACCCATTTTCTGACACTTCCTCCTCTTTCAAGAAAAACTTTGTCAGAGGAATGATGTAAAGAAATCCTTGGATAATGTTTGATTCTGAGGCAGCCTAGCTGCTGTCCTGCCCCAGCTCTCCCTATAGTAGGCCTGGTGGATCCCATGGTCCATTATTCATTGAATTTTGCATCAAGGTGTTTACATATTTTAAAAATTCTTGTTAATCAATTCTGTGTTGGTTCTGTAGTGTTAATGTGAACAGATGTTAACACCAAGTCTTTTCTGGTTTCTGTGGCCTACTTATAGCTCTGTTATAAAATGATCACCCTATGCCTGATTTATGTGTTTGTCTTCCCTACTAGACTGAACTCACTAAACACAGGGCCTACATCGATTTTTTTAAAATTCATAACATCTATATCGAAAAGAATGAAATCTTACCATTTGCAACAACATTGATAGATCTAGGAAGTATAATACTAAGCAAAATAAGTTAGAGAAAGACACCATACGATTTCACTCATGTGGAATTTAAGAAACAAAACAAATTAAAAAAGGAAAAAATAAAAAGAGACAAACCAGGAAACAGATTAACTATATAGAACAAACAGAGGGTTACCAGAGGGGAGGTGGTTGGGAGAGGAATGAGTGGAATAGGTGAAAGGCATTAGGATTACAATTGTCTTGATGAGCTCTGAATAATATATGAAATCGTTGGGTAACTGTATTGTACACCTGAAACTAATATAGCACTGTATGTTAACTATACTGGAATTAAAAAATCTTAAAAAATTCTTAGCATCTAGTAATGCCTTGCTTATAGTAGGTACCCAGTATATGTTTACAGATTGAAAACAAAACAAGCAAGCAAGGAATCAAGAAAAGAAAAAAAAAAAACCCATGAGGAAAGGAGACTGATTAAAACAGAAGTGGCTCAGGATCTTTAGCCAGTGATAAATTAACATCCAATTAAGAATATGGTTTGGGGGGCACCTGGGAGGCTCAGTCAGTTAAGCATCCAGTTCTGGATTTTGGCTCAGGTCATGATCCTAGGGTAGTGGGATCAAGCGCCAGGTCGGGCTCTGTGTTGACCAAGGAGCTTGCTTAAGATATTCTCTCTCTCTCTCTCTCTCTCTCTCTCTCTCTCTCTGTCCCCTTCCGCCACCTTGCCCCTCTCCCTCACTCACTCGCTCTCTCTAAAAAAAAAAAAAAAAAAAAATATATATATATATATATGGTTTAGAAAGCATGTGACTTTCTAGAGTAAATAGTAGGTGCTATAACTGGTAATATTGGTTGATTTTGCCCTCTGCCTTTATCGAAAATATTGAAAATTTGTGACTCTGAATTTGAAGCCAGTTTAAATTGTACATCTTTTAAAAGCATGTATATGACTAGGAATCCAAGGCACAAAATGGTAAAATTATTTCAGAAAAAGAATAGAACAAAGGTATACCAGCATACAGAGCCCAACTAATTCCCTTGGACCTATAAACACTTAGGCTGGTTGTCTAGTTTTCTAATATAGGTTTATGAGGTGCTTTAACGCACACTCACAGAATACTTCATTATGCCAAACAGGTGTTGATGATTTTAATAAATATAACCAGTCCTTTTGTGGAAGCTGAAATTGCTAAGTTGTATTGCCTGCTGGCAGATCACTGTTAACTAATGACCATCTTCTGAGATGCACATTGTGGTGTTAATTTGTCCTGGGTCTCAAGCCACAACAACCCTCTGAAAACTTCTTACAGTTCTCCAAACATTAGAGTGGATTGTAAAGGAAATTCAAATTAAATGCTTTTGGAATTTGAGAGTGAAATAGTGATAGAATCAGCCTTACTTTAGGAAAATTGTCAATTGACTTAGAAAAACATTTAGTTTAGGGGCACCTGGGTGGCTCAGTAGGTTAAGCGTCTGACTCTTGATCTCGGCTTAGGTCATGATCCCATGGATCCTGGAATCGAGCCCCACATGAGACTCTGTGCTGACAGTGAGAAGTCTGCTTGGGATTCTCTCTGCCTCTCTCCTGCTCTCACATGCTCTCTCTCTCTCTCTCTCTCTCTCTCTCTCTCTCTCTCTCTGTCTCAAAATAAATAAACTTTAAAAAAAGAACATTTAGTTTAATTTGTTACAAGATTGGCCCTAGAATAAATAATTATTGTATGTATTGAGTAAAACATAAATGAATAACTAAGCGAGGCTTTCTTAAGTGTAAGAAAAGCCTCTTTCCTTAGGTAACTTATATGGACATGGGTATTAAACTTTATTCAACCCAAGAAGAAAAAATAGAAGGTTTATTTACTCCACTGTTGCCTTTTATTATGTTTTTTCTTCCTTATATAGTTTGTTTGAAGGCAAAGCTGGAAAGAATCATTGTCCTTATTGCGTGGTCTTTTAAGTGGTCTCCCTCCCTTTAGCTTCACCCCCTTCCATCTTGTCTTCCTCAGTGGCAGCATGATCTTCCACAAGTGCAATTATGCCACTCTATTATTCAGAGCAGCCAAAAGGTATTTTGCCATCTGGCCTTCTGATGCTTCAGCCTATTCTCACTTTTTACCTTCCCATCTTTCTTGCCCAGCCTTTAGCCACAATAGACTTCAGTCAGTTCTTAGAACACACCATGGTGCTTCAAGACTTTTTTTCAGTGCCAAGACCTAGAAACCTTTTTCACCTTCCACCCAAAACTTGTCTTGTTTTTCCTTTGTAGCTTTCTCTGATCCCTCCTGAGTAGAATTGTTTGTTCCTTCATATCAGTGAGATGCCCAATTCTCTGGGGTTTCCTTGTGTCATATTCCATAACTCTTGAAGGATGGCTTCAACTTACTACATGCTGTTCAGTGCAGCGACTGAGGAGCTTATCTTTGTCAATAGCAGTAATTGCAAAGCTATCAAATAGTGACCTTACAGAGCGAAAGCTCCCAAGGAAAAGAGTTACTGATTACAGAGAACTTTTAGCTTACGGTTGAAGTTTTATTCTGTGCCTTCATATTTCCATGCCTAAAATCTTCTTGGAAAATATCCAGTCATTCTCAATTCAGTTTCTAACACATTCCTGACAGATGATGGACCTCATCCTTCCTGAACTTATTACATTTCCCATTACCTGTGTGTGTGAGCTTAACCAAGCCACCTAACCATTTTGTACTTCAGGTTCTTCATTTGTAAATTAAGTGGTTGGTCTTCTAAGATCAATTCTAGTGCCACAATTTTCTCAAGGCAGGAAGTGTTTTTTAAGTGCCTATTATGCTATATATACTGAAGTACTATGGGGAATACAAGAGAAGTTTGAAGTTTCAGTGGATATACTCTTAATTGGAAGATAAGATACACACATGAAACAGTTAGGAACAGTATAAGGTGGTACATTGTTAAGTACTAAGGACTACTAGAGAACCATTGCCCCTTTTTTCTTTATCCCTACTTGCAGATTGAATAAAGCCTGGAGGAAAAAAAAAAAAAAAACAGGAAGACTTATCTATCATTTCAGGGAGTGCCCAGGGCAGAATGATTGAAAAGATGGCTCCTTAATGTTTGCTGTGCAATGGCAAGCTTTCTGCTTATCATTTTACCCTCCCTGATGTTGTGTCCTACCCCTAGCCCAGCAAGGCATCCAAAACTTAAAGCTTACTTCTAAAGGAGATTCAACAATGCCAGTGTTTTTCAAAGTGTGGCAGGCTGACCAGCTGCATCAGATGAGTCACCTTGAGAATTTATTAAAAATGTGGATGTCTGTGTCTCCAGAGGCAAGGGAAACAAAAGCAAAAATGAACTATTGGGATCTGATCAAGATAAAAAGCTTCTGCACAGCAAAGGAAACAATCAGCAAAACTAAAAGGCAACCAACGGAATTGTGGAAGACATATGCAAATGACATATCAGATAAAAGGTTAGTTCCCAAAATCTATAAAGAGCATATCAAACTCAACACCCAAAGAACAAATAATCCAGGGAATAAATGGGCAAAAGATATGAACAGACACTTTTCCAAAGAAGACATCCATATGGCTAACAGACACATAAAAGATGTTCAATGTCACTTATCATCAGGGAAATACAAATCAAAACCACACTGAGATAACCACCTCACACCTGTCAGAATGGCTAAAATGAACAACTCAGGCAACAACAGATGTTGGCAAGGATGTGGGTAAAAAGGAACCCTTTTGCGCTGCTGGTGGGAATGCAAACTAGTGCAGCCACTCTGGAAAACAGTATGGAGGTTTCTCAGAAAATTAAAAATAGAACTACCCTATGACTAAGCAATTGCACTACTAGGTATTTATCCAAGGGATATGAAAATGCTGATTCTAAGGATCACATGCACCCAAGTGTTTATAGCACCACTATCGACAAAGTATGGAAAGAGCCCAGATATCCATCAACTGATAAATGGATAAAGATGTGGTATGTATATACAATGGAATATTACTCAGTGATCTAAAAGAATGAAATTTTGCCATTTGCAACAACATGGATGGAACTAGAGTGAATTATGCTAAGCAGAATAAGTCAGAGAAAGACAAATATTATATGATTTCACTCATGTGGAATTTAAGAAACAAATCAGATGAACATATGGGAAGGGAAGCAAAAATAAGATAAAAAGAGAGGGAGACAAACCATAAGAAACTCTTAAATAGAAAAATCAGGGTTTGCTGGCAGGGTGTTGGGTGGGGGGATGGACTAAATGGGTGATGGGCATTAAGGAGGGCACTTGTTGGGATGAACATTGGGTGTTATATGTAAGTGATGAGTCACTAAACTGTATTCCTGAATAAAAAAATATTTTTAAAAAATGTGGATGGAGGCACCTGGGTGGCTCAGTCGGTTGAGCATCCGACTTCGGCTCAGGTCATGATCTCACAGTTCATGGGTTTGAGCCCCATGTCGGGCTCTGTGCTGACCGCTGGCTCAGAGCCTGGAGCCTGCTTTGGATTCTGTGTCTCCCTCTCTCTCTGTCCTTCCCCTGTTCACGCTCTGTCTCTCAAAAGTAAATAAATATTAAAAAAAAATTTTTTTTTTTAAATGTGGATGTCTGGGAGTACCGGGGTGGTCAGTTGATTAAACATCGAACTCTTGATTTTGGCTCAGGTCATGATCTCACAGTTCATGAGTTCGAGCCCCATGTTGGGCTCTGTTGCTGGCAGTGCACAGAGAGCCTGCTTGAGATTCTCTCTTTCTCCCCTTTGCTCTCCCCTCTCCCCCTCTCAAAATAAATAAATAAACTTGATTTGAAAAAAGAAAAGAAAAGAAAACAACTTTATTTGCTATGGCATCAAAAAGAATAAAATACTTAGGAATAATCTTAACCAAGGAAGTGAAAAACCTCTACTCTGAAAACTATAAAACAGTGATGAAAGAAATTGAAGATGACAGAAACAAATAGTAAAATATTTCATGCTTATGGATTGGAAGAATTAATATCATTAAAATGTTTATATCAAAGCAATCCCTGTCAAAATCCAAACAGCATTTTTTCACAGAACTAGAATAAATCATTCTAAAATGTTAATGGAACCATAAAAGACCCCAAATAACCACAGCAATTCAGAGAATGAAGAACAAAGCTAGAGATATCATAATTTCAGATTTCAAGATATACTACAAAGCTGTAGTAATAAAAACAGTATAGTACTACAGGCACAAACATAGACATAATAGATCAGTGGAACAGAACAGAGAGCCCAGAAATAAATCGGCACTTATAGGGTCAATTAGTGTATGACAAAGGAGGCAATACCAGACAAAGGGGAAAAGACAGTCTCTTCAACAAATGGTGCTGGGAAAACTAGAGAGCTATATGCAAAAGAATGAAACTAGACCACTTTCTAACACCATACGCATGCATACAATACACACACAAACACACACACACACAAATCTCAAAATGGATTGAAGACCTAAGTGTGATACCTGAAACCATAAAACCCCTAGAAGAGAACACAGGCATTAATTTCTTTGACATCAGCTGTAGCAACATTTTTCTAGATACATCTTTTAAGGCAAGGGAAACAAAAGCAAAAATAAACTATTGGGACTACATCAAAATAAAAAGCTTTGGTACAGTGAAGGAAATCCATCAACAAAACAGGAAGGCAGCCTACTGAATGGGAGAAAATATTTACAAATGATATATTCGATAAGGGGTGAATATTCAAAATATACAACTCAACACCTTGCCCCCCCAAAGGCAATCACATTGAAAAATAAGCAGAGGACTGGAATAGACATTTTTCCAAAAATCCATTGAAATGGCCAACAAACACATGAAAATATGCTCAACATCACTAATCAACTGGGAAATGCAAATCAAAACCACAGTGAGCTATCACTTTACACCTGTCAGAATGGCTAAAATCAAAAAGACAAGAAAAACAACTGTTAAGAAGGATGTAAAGAAAAAGGAACTCTCATGCACTGCTGGTGGAAATGTAAATTGGTACAGACACTGTGGAATACAGCATGAAGTTTCCTTAAGAAATTATAAGTAGAAATGCCATATGGCCCAGTAATTCCACTACTGGGAAAACAAAAACACTAATTCAGGAGAATACATGTACCCCTATGTTTATTGCAGTATTGTTTACTATTCTTTGTAGCCAAGATATGTAAGCAGCCAAGTGTCTATTGATAGATAAATGGATAAAGAAGGTGTGGTATGTATAATATACAATGGAATATTATGTAGCCATAAGAAGTGCTGAGATTTTCATCATTTACAACATGGGATGGACCTGGAGGATATTATGCTAAGTTATTATTATAACTATTATTATGATGCTAAGTTATTATTATAAGTCAGACTGAGAAAGACAAATACCTTATGATTTCACTCATATGTGAAATCTAAAAAACAAAGCAAATGAATAAACAAAAAGCAGAATCAAACCTATAAATACAGAGAATAAACTGATGATTGCTGGAGGGAAGGTGGTATGGAGATGGGCAAGATTGGATTGGTGAAGAGGAATGGGAGATACAGGCTTCCAGTTATGGAATGGATAAGGCATGGGAATAAAAATCACAACGTAGGGAATATAGTCAACAATATTGTAATAGTGTTGTATGGTGGCAGATGGTAGCTACACCTGTGGTAAGCACGGTATAACATAAGGAGATTTTGAATCACTCTGTTGTACACCAGACGCTAATTTAACATTTTATGCCAACTAGACTCAAATTAAAACAATAATGTTTTAGACCTTCGGCTTTTTTCCATTTTTACTTAATCTTTCATCATGCCTCTTTTCATATTAGGTAGTTTTGGAGAGGCTATGGATATTTTGGGGGTCTTACTACCAGGAAATTTATTTGGTTTCACAGTCACTTTTATGTATAGTCAAGCTATTGCTAGACATCTTGGTGTAGGAAAGGCTTCCAGAAATATTCTTACTGGCCACTGGACCACCTCACCCAGCCATTGTCAAATAAAGATGAAATGCCAGAGATTATATCCCAAAATGAATATGTCCTTTGGTTCCCAGCGCTGGAAGTTTGTGGATTGAAAGAAGAAAGTTTCAAAATATATGGAGCCAAAAGCTAGTCAGTCAATAAAAATATCCCTTTCAGTTCCTGGCTTCAGAATTTCTACTTCTAAGTCAGCTTTTTACTTCCATGTAAGTCCATCCATTTATTGAAGAGTATGTTATATAATTTAACATTTTTTGTACCTTTTAGTAATATAATTTCAAAAGATATGCAGTCTACAGTGTTACTGAAATGGAATTTCTTTGTGTTCTACATGACTAATCCATACTCTTCCTTTGGATCTTGGGTTGCCTGATTGTTCTATCTTAATTTGATCTTCCATTATACTCTCTGATAGTGCTTTGTGGTTTTCACCATAGAAATCAATATTATGTATAATTATATACTTACTTTCTGTCACTCTCTTAGACATTAAACACACCACAGAAAGGAAGCACAACTATTTTTATACATCAACTCTTCAGTAATATTTTTTAATTTTATTTATTTATTTTGAAAGAGTGAGAGAGGATGCATGAGTTGGGGTGGGGCAGAGAGAGGGAGAGACAGATCACAATCAGGCTCCATGCTTTCAGCAGAAAGCCCAACATGGGGCTCAAAATCACGAATCATGAGATCATGGCCTGAGCCAAGATCTAGAGTTGAATGCTTATCTGACTCACCCTTCCAGGAGCCCAACTCTGCAGTAAATATTAAATAAAAGAATAAAATGAAATTGAAAAGCTAAATTATACAGTTGCTTAAAATAAGTAGTTTAAGAATTGTCCTAAGGTGATGCTAATAAGATATGCAGATTATTTTATTACAGCACCCTGATAAATCCAAAATATTATATTTTCTTTGACATCTTTTTTGGGAGAACTAAGAATATGTTAGGCAATTAACTTCAATATCTTCTTTTAAGGGAACTTCTAATATAGAACCCTAGTTTGGAAAGGAATAGGAGGTTAAAATTGTTATAGACTCTGAGTTCTAATGTCTTCCCTTTCTATTAACAACCCAGCTACCCTCTCTCTCCATTCCTGTTCTTTGTTCTAGCTCTACCAGTCTTTCATCTTAAGTCAATGTTCCTACCATGTGACGTAACTGAGAGCAGTGAGTTCTTCTAAGCCAGTTTGCCTTAAGAGTAGATAAATCCCCTTTAGTTTACCCTTGACATGGTTAAGATTTTTACATTTTTCAAAAAGAAGATTGGGAAGAAAATAAAAGGTCATGGGATGTTAACACCCCAGGATGGGAAAAAGCGAAAGAAGAATAATTATTTAGCATGCAGATCTTTATTTTGCAATAATTTGGGTACAGCCATGGACGGTCTTGGTAGGAAAGCTGCCTAGGGAATCCTACTTAAAATTCCCCCATACTATTTATTCTCTGGGTACCTCCCTTTGCCTCATTAGGTCCTAGATGGAAAAAGAGGGCAGACAACTGAATTGTCAGGTAACTAGACTTATGTGGGCTTCAAGGGATGGAAAGACTGATAACTGAGGAGAGAGAAACCTAAAAGACAGAGAAGGCAAGAGAAGAAAAGTGGGCAAATCATGGAAGTGAGAATGTGAGAAGTGTGTATACATAGGGGAGGATGTATGTGTATGTGTTGTGGGAATAATCAAATAAAGTTGCATTTGTAAAGGGCTAAATTATGGATAACTTTCAGGGACAAGCATTTGTAGAGAGGTTATTTTCCAACTTTGCATGTGTTAAAATAGAATTATTTTGAAACTAAAACTTTGCCTAGTGATTTCAGCATAAGTTTAGAATCATTCTGTTCATTTCATACTGAACTTTTGAGGGGTTGTGCCATTTGTGGAGTTTTGTTAGGATATTTTCAGTGATCATCATTTGCATTTGCACTTTTATGAGTTGGGGAATTTGTGCCTAATGCTGTTTCACAGTCAGTATGTTGGGAGCCAGGATACAGTTTTAACACTGTTGACTTGAATGTAGCATCAGCTCCTCTTTCTAAAATTTGGATTAAAGTGCAAGTCAACAGACTTTGGGTGGTCTCATCTTCACCCCTCAGAGAAGTAAATCCACATGACCAAACTCCTTCACAATTTGGCAATACAGTAGTCTTCTCTCATGAGACACCCAAGACAAGAATAGCAAGGACATTGGAGGTCAGTCCTGAGGTAGGTTGCCAGAGCTTATGTGGAGGAAATTTGTCCAAAACTTGCTTTCACTCTCTCCAGCTTTAACTCATGCTCCTAGTTGTTTCCTTTTTATAAAAATGAAAAATTATGAAATTTTCCATTGAGGTCTCGGAGGAAAATAGAAGAATAGAATAAGGATGCCAAAGAGTTTTAGAAATGTCAGCAAGTAAAAGAGCAAGCAGTACCGCATCTTTATGCAGTGGTGGCTGGATTGGGACTTTTCCTCTTTGCCATTGTCATTGCTGGGCACTCTTGATGGGAGAAGATCTTTGCTGTCATTAAACTTTTGAAGGAAAAAGAGGATAGTATTCATCTAAAATGCTTTCTAAAACTCCATTTCTTGGACAGTTCTTCAGATCATTTCCATTCATGCTCAACATTTCTATGACATAATGCTTCAGTGTTTTCAAAGAAATTAACCTCTGCACTTGAGCTTTATCTGTTTTTTATTATAGCCTGTATAGCCTTCAAGTCCTCACAAGTGCTGTCTCGTGTGTGTGTGTGTGTGTGCGCGCGCATATGTGCGTGTGCGCACATGCATGTGTGTCTGGGTGTTTGTGTCTCTGTGTGAGTGTGTGTGTGAGAGAGAAAAATTCTCTTGCGTTTGTCCACTTTCAGTCTCATGTCAAGAAACAAACCTACTGGAAACATCCTGTATGATTTATTCTCCTTTTCTTTCCTGTAGAACATGTAGTATTTATCTACCTTGGGTAGATTTTAAATGTGTTAGAACATAAAACTGTAAATAATCAAAAAAGAATTATATATCATGCTCACCTGCCAGGCCTAGTACTTGGCTGGCTAGTGAACTTTTCCACCTTCCAGGTGCACACCCCGATGTGATACATACCTCATTCATTGGTTTTTCATAGATGTCATCCTGCCAAGGGGCAGATTTTGCTTGAAAAGCATCTCGCTGGAGAGCCTCTAACACCTTTTTTGGAGTGACAAACCCATACTGAGCTTCCAGCAAAGCCAAGTCCATTTTTTCAGCCTTTAAAATGCCTATGACTTCATCTCGAGCCTGTAGGAACAAAAGCCATTTCAGAAAGCTTGCTTTATCTACCAGCAGTCCTGAAAGTGATCTCTTATGAGAATTGAGTGCTTTTTTCTTCTATTTCAAATAAAAACAAATCATATTTGTTTATAGTGCCTTTTACAAAAGGTAGCAAAACTATGTCCCTTCATCCTTCTTATAATCTTATTACATATTAATAATATTTTAAAAGTGATCACTATACAACATTGGGGAGACTCAACATTTTTCATTGTTTGACAAGCAGACAATGTGATACTCTTCAATGGACTGACATACATTTTCAAGGGTAAGAAATAAGATTCTCCTATATGTGTAGTAGCTGTTTTTAATTTTTTATGTAGGTTAATAATGCTAGGGTAAGTCTAGGAGCCAGTTCACATGGGTATAAAAGTGCCTTTTGTTATTTAAACCAATCTAGAAGTCATCTGGTATTATTCATACATGCCTGTGCACTGAAGCTCATGAGTAGCATGGGCAAAGGTTATGATCTTTCATGTGATGCATGCCAGTTACGTGTCATAATGAGAGACCTTTTACATGTGATTAACTGCCCTTTCAGTTGTTAGAAGAGAATTATGTGTATGTGTACTTTCTTTCATGTACATACAGGTATAAACCACAGATCATCTATTTCTGTGGCAGCATACACACCAAATTCACAAGCAGCCTTCTCCTTGAGCATGGGGATAATTCTAACCCAGCTAACCTGCAGTTCTCCTTCCAGAATGCTCAGAAGAAATAATAGGTCATCTCTTGAGAGGTCTTCTCCTTGGTGACCGATACCACCATGTGACTTAGGACAGGGAAGAATTGCATCCGACTCACTGGTGGGGTCTTTGTCTTTCTGTCTCTGCTTCATGTCCTCAGGCCCTTGGAAACCACGGCCTTTACTATGTCTTGGAAACTGCTTTTGGGCTGAGCCCTCTGTGTCACTGCTTCTGGAACGCATTCTTTAAAGCCTGGAAAGAAGGAAAACAATTTGTAACTCCTAATGGAAGTGGGGTTTTAATAAGGGCACCTATTACTACTTTAACAGGTCTGCACTCTTGCAATATTTACCTCAGCCAAAGGCTCGATCTTTCTGAAGTCTACAGCAGAGAACGGTATTAGCAGATTCATAAATCACATTTTTATTTACACTCGGTTTTTAAAATCAACATTTTAAAAAGGTGTTCTGCTTTGATTAATTAAGGCCACTTATGTCCATGGGTAAACGGACTATATTTGAACTTCATCCATGAAGTATTTCATCTCCGGGATCCAGGTCATGCCTCCAACCACAGCACAAGTGTTTACTGGAGTTAAGATGTACTTAACACAATTGTAAAACAGTAAATTTGCTAATTGTTCTACCTTTCTGCATATTATAGTATTTCCTTTGGAAGCTTTAAAATTTTTTGAAATTTCTTAGTCTTTGGTGCTTTAAGAAAGAAGCATCAGAGTTAGTTAGAAAATACTTTGGGTTACATTGTTTTGACAACTAAGTCCAATATTAAGGAATGAAGCTTTGGTCTCTGGCTCTATCCCTGACATTCTGCTAAAATTCCAGATCTATCCTTGGATACATCAAGGATTTATTGTTAGGACACCCATCTCCAAAACAGAGACAATGCTTCCTATAGTAGTTGGCCATTATGGAAAATTATAAAATAAATGAATATTTGAGGGTCACATTAGCTCACATTATATATAACATTATCCAAATTAATTTATAATAACAAGAAAAATTGTTCCACCTTTGAGATTCTTAATGAAAAGACAAATATAAACTGAGCTTATAGTCTACTTCAATGATGTACAGATTATTAATTTTACTCACTTCTAAAATCATGAAACTTTTATCATCTTGGTGCCTTTTAGGTAATAATAATAATCTTTTTTTCCCACACATTCTATAATAATATTTCTTTAAAGATCTGTAAAACTAAAGCATGCAGAGAAGTGTGGAAAGTAAAATGAACCACTACATTCTACCACACACATGGGTAAAATCTGAATTTACTATATACATTTAGAAAACAATTTTTAATGTAAAGTATTATAATACAGTTGAAGCCACCTATGTATCTCTTCCTTATTTTATTCTCTACCTTCGCACCCTAAAAGTAACCATCTTGAATTTGGTGTGTATACATGTTTATACTTTTTTTGAATATGTGTGTGTGTGTGTGTGTGTGTATATATATTGCTGAGCAATATATAGTATTTATAGCTTTGCATATTTTCAAATCTTATGTAAATAGCATATTGAATGTATTTTTCTGAAACATACTCTTTCATTCTATATTTGTGAAATTCTTCCTTGTTCCATTTTACTTTAGTTTATATATTTTGATGGCTATATAGTATTTCATTATATAAATAGTCCACCATTTACTTATTCATTTTACTGTCAGTGAATGTTTAAATAGTTTACTTTTTTTTTTGTTTTAGAAAAAAATGCTGCAATGAATATTACATTTTTTTCCTGTGTACATTTCTCCTTTAGGGCATAGGAGTGGGATTTTGGGGGTGCACAGGGTATGTTCTCTCCACATTTAGTCAAATTGATCAATTTTTAAATTAGTTTGTTTTCCTTATAATTTGCAATAGAAACCAAAACTTGATCAATGGCAGTAGAAAAGAGTATGAAGACTGTGGACTCTGGGACCATACTGCCTGAGTTCAAATCCCTACTCTATTATTTATTGGCTGTAACTTTGGAAAGTTACTTAATACCTCTGTGCTTCACTTTTCTCATCTGTAGAATGACAGTGATAGTAGTAGAATGTTTGTAACCAAAAGTTGCTGTGAGGATTACATGTCAGCACATGTCCGATATTTGCAACATGCCTGGTACAAAATTGGCACTCTAAATAAACATCAGCTTTTATTATTAATATTATTAACTTTATTTTTATTCCCCAAAATTGTACAGTGAGTCTATATGACCTTTATAGTTAGGAAAAAATTTCAAGAAGAAAAGTATACTGATATTGATTATCTCTGATTTATCTCTGTCATCTAATGAGATGTGAGGGATGAATACAGAAGGGAGAAAAATAGATTGCAGGAATAGCTTTGTGTCTTTGCTGGGTACTCTTTTTAGGAAATAATTCTTGGGACGTCTGGGTGGCTTAGTCAGTTAAGCATCTGACTTCAGCTCAGCTCAGGTCATGATCTTGCAGTTCATGAGTTCAAGCCCTGCGTCGGGCTCTGTCTATGTCGGGCTCTGTGCTGACAGCTGGGAGCCTGCAGCCTGCTTCTGATTCTGTCTCCCTCTCTATGTGCCCCTCCCCCGCTCACACTCTGTCTCTTTCTCTCTCCAAAATAAATAAACATTAAAAAATTTTAAAAATTTAAAAAAAGAAAAGAAATATTTCTCACCAGCCCCAATATGCTGGCACCACTTGAGAGACCTGAGTCTCGGAATAGTTTAGAAACCTTGAGGACTTCAGAGCCAGCCAGCTAGGCATTGTTCATCCCTCATCCATCCTTCAAGCATTTATTGAAGGCCCACTGTGCATCATGCACTATGTTGATTATTTATGGTGTGGCTTTCTTACTTCCCTTAATACAAATGATACACTTTTACTCAAAAATTTATAGAAATAATTCCTAAAACTGGGATCATGAGAAATGCACTAAACAAGAAGTCAGATGAAAAGAATTCTTTCATGGGGCACCCGGATGGCTCAGTTGGTTAAGCATCCGACTCTTGATGTTAACTCAGGTCATGATCTCACAATTAATGGGTTTGAGCCCCGCGTCAGGCTCTACATTGGCAGCACAGAGCCTGCTTGACATTCGTTCTCTCTCTCCATCTCTCTCTGTCCTTCCCCCACTCACACTCTCCCTCTCTCTCTCTCTCAAAATAAATAAACATTTTTTAAAAAGAATTTATTCACAAATCACCTGTGGGACTTAGTTAAAACCTTGACCCTCTGTGAGCCCAGTGTCCTTTGTGAAGTGAGGAAGATGGGGAGGTGAGCTCTATGACCTCTTTCCCCTATAATATATAATTATATAATATATAAGGCCAGTGTGCCTTTCTTCTAGCATAGGCTACCAGTAGTATATTTAGAAGAGACAGATTTGTGGATCTGCATCTTAACAGAAATCCACAGAAATTGAAATGCTACATGTGGATGTGCAGTAAATGTGGTCTGATAATTTCCACAAGAGAAAGATTACAGTTAGAAGATGATTCTTAATGGGGTGCCTGGGTGGCTCAGTCGGTTAAGCATCTGACTTCAGCTCAGGTTATGATCTCACAGTTCGTGAGTTCCAGCCCTGCATCGGGCTCTGTACTTACAGCTCGGAGCCTGGAGCCTGCCTCGGATTCTGTGATTCCCTCTCTCTCTCTCTGTCTCTGCCCCTCCCCTGTTCATGCTCTGTCTCTCTCTCTCTCTCTCAAAAATAAATAAACATCAAAAAAATTTTTTTAAAAAAGAAGACAATTCTTAAGGAAATAATCCCACTATTAATTTTCAGCTGAGAATTTGTTTTTTAAGCCTCCCCATAGCAATCAAGCAGAACTTGATGGTGTTTATTGTCTTACGTGTTTATTATTCACATGTTTGGTCAGCAGTAGGCCAACTGTCAGCTGGTACTACTGAAACACTTTGCTTTGAAGTTGCAGTATCCTCCTGGAGAAATTTGAAACATTACTTTCAAATTTTTACAAGTCACATAATGTGTTTTCTCTACAACTTATCATTCTCACTTCCTTCTATCACACATTTACTCTATTAGACATTGGAAATTGAAAGATGGTGGTGATGGTAATGATGATAGCTAATACTTATTGAACACTTACTACATGCCAGGCATTCTTCTAAAAGCATTTTACGTTACTCATTCAGTTCTTGCAACAACTCTGTGAGGTAGGTAAGATTATTCTCTCCATATATGGTAAAGAAATGGAGGCACAGACAACTTACTGAAGGTTGCACAGCGACTACCTGGCAGAGCTGTGGTTTGAATCCAGGCAACCTGGCTCCAGAACCTGTACTCATAAGAATCATGCCATAATGCCACTATGCTACACTGCCAAAGACACTTACAGACACTTTGTCTGGAATGAACTAGACACTCTATCTGAAACATGCTTATAGCCTTGCTAAGTAATTAGAGTACAGATGAGCAATGATCTATGGTAGTAGTTATCACAGATTCTTCCTTAGATAGCCAAGGAACAATTCATTTATTTGAGAAAAGCAAAGCATAGAGAAGTATATTTTTGTGCAGGGATGGAAGGTTGAGGATCTGTGGGAGATATGACTGTGGAAAACATTATATGTATATTTATGTATTTATAAATGTATATATACCAGCATAGTATGTGCTGTGTACCTTATGAAAACTTGTGTATAATGTACCTTATGAAAACATTCAAAAATAAAAATGAAAAAATATTAGTTAAAAAATAATATATCTATTTTTTCCTACCCCATTGAATTGTCTTAAACATCCCAGGAAGACCCTTGCTCTGGCCTATAGGAATAATGGAAGGTTCTTAACATAGACTAGATTATTTAAAACAAATAAATATTGTACTGGCTTCAACAGCACATGCACTAAAAATTGATAAAACAGATAAATATTAAGTGCCACTTTATTATAGATATACTCACACATGAAGGACAGGACCATCCATGTCTTCTGTCCAATATTATTAATATTATTTACATCTCCCATGGGGTATTTCACCTGGTGCTTCATACATAATGGATAATCCACAAGGTGACTGGTTTGCTTCTTCCACTTTGTGGCCTACCCCAAAACTTAGGTAGTGACTAAAACAACAATAGTTCAAAATTCTGTGGGTCATTCTGTATCTTAAGTCATCTTGCAACTTAACGTCCTAGACGGTCTCAAGATGGGCTTATTCACACGTCTGTCTGTCAGCCAGTTGGGCTAGTAGACCTCAGCTGGATCATCTTATCTCTGCTCCTGCTCCACTAGGCTCTCAAGCTCTGGTAGGCTAGACCAGACTTCCCCAAATGGTGGTCTCAGGGCGGCATTCCAAGCAAGAGTATGAGAGCTGAAACTTTAAGGTCTCATTTTTATTGGCAACACAACATCACAAAAGCCAGCCCCAATTTAAGAAGTGGAGTAGTAGATTTTACCTCTTGATGGTTGCAGCTGCAAGGTCACATTGCAGAGAATGGGAAGAGTTAACTACAGCCATTTTTAAAAACTGTAGGTCTATAACACCTACAGGTTCAGATTTTTGTGAAAATTGAATAAATGTTTAGTTTAAAAGGGGTAAAATATATTTAGTTCTTCTTTGAGTTTCTCAGAAGCATATGGGTTTGTGGAGGTTTTTTTTTTTTTTTAACGATTTCTATGATGCATTCTTGTGCTTTCTCTTACTCACATATTCATATGTGGAAAATAGCCTATTGATAAGCATCAACTTGTGTTCTGCTGCTAATCAATAAAGATTCCTCCAGATTTTATCCAAGGAATGCCTTCCAGAATTCCAAGATAATATAAGTTTCTATTTAGCAGAGTAGTGTGCTAAGCATTGCTCATGAGTACCCTCTGAGTTTAAGGCAAGCCAAGCTGCTGCAGAAAACTTGATTGAAACTCTACACATCCCAGCTTCCCTTGCCTCATTTTTAAGATGGGTTAAGTGAAATCTGCCAGGAGACCACAAGTCCTTTGGCAATGATGACATTTATAAGTGATAAAAAAGAAATGCTCTGAAATATTCTGGCATTTCATTTATTCTTTTTAAAGTGATGAGGGTTTTTCGAAAACTGCTGATCCACTTTGAGGCCGGGGTTGGTGGCATCAACGCTCTTGATGGCACACACATTGCATTTGTGAACAGACACATCGTGTGCAGACTTCTGGTCTACTGAGGTGTTAGCTGTCTCTGCATGTTTACAGTGGTGGAGTTTCCTTGTCCTTCTGCCAACAATCACAAAATGATCAGTAATGAGAAGTAATTAAGTATCGAGAGGAAGAAAACAAAGACATGAATTTCGTGATACTTCATGCTTTGCATTATCAGTGACTTCATTGTTTCTCTTGGCAAAATTTTAATGCATCTGTGCTTGGCCCAGGGGTGTGTACTGAGGAAAAGAAAAATTTTGTAATAGCAACAGTGGTTTGGGATTTTCAGGTTACCAAAAAAAAAAAAAAAAAAAAGGAATGGAAAGTTGCTTTTATTTATACCAAATAATGATGCCTTACTCTTTTCATAAAGCGCTGGAAGTGACATAATGCTTGATGGTTTTGTAAGGAGAAATCCTGCTTAGTTGTCAGTTTAACACAGCCCAATGCATTGTTATCTGTGACTATCATTGCTGTAGAATGGCAGCCCTCTGGAGTGTAAGAGAGTGATAGACCGGGATTCAGGAAACCTGGCTTCTGATCTCAGCTCTGCTTTTAATTAGCCAGACTCTGGGTTGTCACTTATAAAGTGAGGACTTTGAGCTAGGTTGGCCCCAAGAGGTCATTCAGGATGGAACAAAGACCTGTTCTTTTCTTTACTGTTCTTTTCCTTGACTTCTATCCTGTTCCTCACCCCCTAACAGATCCCCTGACAGCATGATTTAGACCTGAGACTAGATGATCTCTGAGGTCCTGGGGATTCCTACTTTAGAATTATGTGATTCTCTGTTGTCTTGTATCTATGGATACAAATGCAGTTCATTTGGCCCTGAGAATCAAATTCTGTTTTGTTTTCCTATGTGGTGACCTTGGTCAGTTTTTCTTGGGTTTAAGCTGGTGGATCTTGGTAAAGATGTGTCCTTGCCAGAGAAGGACAAGTAAAGAATTTGCAGCTATTTACTTAATTTAAAGAAGTGGATAAATATAAATACCACTATTTAATCTAGCACCTCCCTCCAACACACAGAAACTTCTAGCCAGCTCCTTACTATACTATAAAAGTTACATTTTCTTAATCATTCTTTACTAATTTTATATATCAAAGGTTGCATACTATACATAATTGGGTGTTATTAGACATAACTTAGTCTCCATGTATCTGTTTATTTTCTTGTTTGAATGTTGGAGAAGAGGATATTTTACTTGTATAAAGGAAAATCTCAATAGAAATAGGAATCTGGAAAAGCCTCAATAAAAGAAATTGTTTTTGATATTGATCACTTACTATATTGAATTAGCTAATCAAAACTCCGATTTAGGGAAGAAAATAATAGTAATAGTGATAGCTTACATTTATTCAATACTTAACAAATATAGGCCTGTTCTAAATGCTTTCCTTTGATCAACTCATTTAATCTTCACAAAACTGTTATTCATCCCCATTTTGCAGAGGAGGAAACTGAGGCTTGTAGCTGTTAAGTAACTTGCTGATGGTCATACTGCTAGAAAATAGTACATCCTAACTTGGGTAGCCTGGATCCAAAGTGTCCAGCAAATTACTATGCTGTATCTACTTAGGATCTTATAAGAAGGCATACATAGTAAAGGAAAAATCCTAGTCAACATTAAGTTATTCATAAACATTTATCAAGTACCTGCTATACAGGTATTGTGATAGGTGATTTGTTCTAGCTAATTTTTAGACCTGGGTGTGGTATAGGCTTGGCATGATAGAAGGAGTATGAGATTGTGGGATTAGATAGATCTGGGCTTAAATCACAGCTCCAATATGTTAGCTCTGTGGCCTTGGACCACACGTGGTTACTAAATCTCCCTGAGCCTTCAAATGTAAAATCAAAGTAATGGTACCTGATAATAGACTTATTGTTCATGCTTTGTGAGCAAAGGCCCCCTGTATCTCCAGCGGGCAACAGATTTGGGCATCAGCAGGGATTCACTGATTGATCAAATCATGCAATCCTCAGTAGAGCTGGTTGGCTCTGAGCAGGAACTGCTTCATTGTAAAGATGATTCATCTGGCTAGAAATTTAGAAAAATGGGATCAGGTGTACCTCATTTTATTCCATTTCATTTATTGTGCTTTGCAGATACTGCGCTCTTTGAAGGTTGAAGGTTGAAGGTTGTAGGTTGTGGCAGATCTGTCAAGAAAGTTTGTCAGCACCATTTTTCCAAGAGCATTTCTTCACTTTATGTCTCTTGGTCACATTTTGGTAATTCTTGCAATATTTCAGGACTTTTCATTATTATTATATTGTTATGGTGATCTGTGGTCAGTGATCTTTGATGTTACTATTGTAATTATTTGGGGGCAGCACTAACCAGGTCCATTTAAGACAATTGAATCAGTAAATGTTTTGTGTGCCCTCACTGCTCCACCAGCCAACCATTTGGCTGTATCTCTCCCTGTCCTCAGGCCTCCCTATTCCCAGAGGCACAATATTAAAACTAATCCAATTAGTAACCCTACAATGGCCTCTGAGTGTTCAGGTGAAAGGAAGAATTGCACATATCTCAGTAGAAATGATTAAGTTTAGTAAGAAAGACATGTCGAAAGCTGAAAGGCTGAAAGCTAGACCCCTGTGCCAAACAGTTAGCCAAGTTGTGAAAGAAAGTTTGTGAAGGAAATTTAATGTGCCATATTGAACACAAGAGTGGTAAGAAAGCAAAACAGCCGGGGCGCCTGGGTGGCTCAGTCGGTTAAGTGTCTGGCTGCGGCTCAGGTCATGATCTCACGGTTTGTGGTTCAAGCCCCGCATCGGGCTCTGTGCTGACAGCTCAAAGCCTGGAGCCTGCTTTGGATTCTGTATCTCCCTCTCTCTCTCTCTGACCTTCCCCTGCTCACGCTGTCTCTCTCTGTCTATCAAAAATAAATTTAAAAATTAATTAAAAAAATTAAAAAAAAAAAGAAAGCAAAACAGCCTTATTGCTGATATAGAGAAAGTTTTAGTAGTCTAGATAGGTGATCACATCAGCTATAACCTTCCCTTATGTCAAAGCATAATCCAGAGAAAGGCCCTAACTTGCTTCATTTCTATAAAGACTGAGAGAGGTGAGGAAGCTGAGAAGAAAAGTTGGAAGCTAGCAGAGGTTTGTTCATGAGATTTAAGGAAAGAAGCCATCTCCATAAAAGTGCAAGGTGCAACAGCAAGTGCTGATGTAGAAGCTGCAGCAGGTTCTCCAGAGGATCTAGCCAAGATCGCTAATGAAGGTGAATACTCTAAACAACAGATTTGCAGTGGAGATGAAACACCCTTCTATTGAAAGAAGATGCCATCTAGGACTTTCATAGCTAGGGAGGAGAAGTCAATGCTGCCTGGCTCTAAAGCTTCAAAGGACAAGTTGACTCTCCTGTTAGGGTTAATGCAGCTGGTGACTTTAAGTTGAAGTCAGTGGTCATTTACCATTCCAGAAATTCCTAGGGCCCTTGAGAATTATGCTACAAATGCAACAAGAAAGCCTGGATGATAGCACATCTGTTGACAACATAGTTTACTGAACATTTTAAGCTCACTGTTGAGACCTACTGGTTATAAAAAATAAGGAATCTATAAAAAGATTCCTTTCAAAATATGACTTCCTATTGACAATGTACCTGGTTACCCAAGAGCTCTGACGGAGATATGTAATGAGATGAATGTTGTTTTCATGCTTCTAACACA
This sequence comes from Cryptoprocta ferox, assembly GCA_028646485.1. Taxonomy (NCBI): domain Eukaryota; kingdom Metazoa; phylum Chordata; class Mammalia; order Carnivora; family Eupleridae; genus Cryptoprocta; species Cryptoprocta ferox. The sequence continues at coordinate 44,647,568 of CM053573.1, forward strand.
GCATCCATTCTGCAGCCCATGGATTAAAGAGTAATTTTGATTTTCAAGTCTTATTAAGATACAGATTTTATAAGGCTATTAGCTGCCATATTTAGTGATTCCACTGATGAATATGGGCAAAGTACATTGAAACCTTCTGGAAAGGATTCACCATTCTAGACACCATTAAGAACATTCATGATTGGGGTGCCTCGGTGGCTCAGTTGGTTAAGCATCTACTTTGGCTCAGGTCATGATCTCCCGGTTCATGGTTTCAAGCCCCACATCGGGCTCTGTGCTGACAACTCAGAGCCTGGAGCCTTCTTCAGAGTCTGTGTCTCCCTCTCTCTCTGCCTCAATCTCTCTCTCTCTCTCTCTCTCTCTCTCAAAAATAAACATTTAAAAAATTAAAAAAAAACATTCATGATTGATGAGAAGAGGTTGTCAACATTAATAAGAGTTTAGAAGAAGTTGATTACAACCCTCATGGATGACTTTGAGAGGTTTGAGACTTTAATAGAGAAAGTAACTGTAGATGTGGTAGAAATAGCAAGGGAAGTAGAATTAGAAGTGGACCCTGAAGATGTGACTGAATTGCTGCAATCTCATGATAAAACTCTAACTGATGAGCTGCTTCTTATAGATGAGAAAAGAAAGTGGTTTCTAGAGATAAAACCTACTCCTGGTGAAGATGATGTGAAGATTGTTGAAGTGACAACAAAGGATTTAGAATATTTCATAAACTTAGTTGATAAAGCAGTGGCTGGGTTTGAGAGAATTGACTCCAATTTTGAAAGAAATTTTACTGTAAATGCTGTCAAATAACATCATTAGCTACAGAGAAATCCTTTGTGAAAGGAAGAGTCCGTTAGTGTGGCAAACTTCATTGTTGTCTTATTTTAAGAAATTGCTGCAACCATCCTAGCCTTCAGCAGCCACCACACTAATCAGTCAGCATGCCATCAACATCAAGGCAAGACCTTCCACCAGCAAAAAGATTACAATGTGTTTAAAGCTCAGATATGGCTAACCTTTTTTTTAGCAATAAAGTATTTTTTAATTTAAGTGTGTACATTTCTTTTTTAGACATAATCCTGTTGCACACCTAACAGACTATATACAGTATAGGGGCACCTGGGTGGCTCAGTCAGTTAAGTGTCCAACTCTTGATTTCAGCTCAGGTCATGATCTCACTGTCCATGAGATCAAGCCCTGAATCAGGCTCTGCGCTGACAGCCCAAAGCCAGCTTGGGATTCTCTGTGTGCCCCTCCCCCACACGTGCACATGCACACACTCTCTCTCAAAAAAAAAAAAAAAAAAAAAATAGACCAGAGTGTAGTATAATCCTAACTTTATATACACTGGAAAACCAAAAAATTTATTTGACTCACATTATTGCAATATTCACTTTATTGGGGTGGTCTGGAACTGAATCTGCATTATATCTGAAGTATGCCTTTACTAAGAAGCTAATAATAGAAGTAGCTGGTATGTATAGACCTCTTACCATAGGCAAAGTGCTGTTGTAAGTGTTTTGTACCACCTTATTTAATCTTAAAGAGTTTTAGCCCAAAGTAAAGACTGTTAAGAAAAGTCTTGGTAAAGGTAAATTAAGGATGGAGACCTCATAGGAAATATCAAAGACAAATGGCTATTAGTATCCAGGTAGTGCTGGTGCCTCTACAAAGTTCTAGAGTGTGTGTGTATGTGCACACACTGTGTGGGGATCCCCACACTCTAGGTCCCCAAGACTTACCAGAAACCTCCAGTTAATATCACTGATCTTGAAAATATTTGATCATGTATACCCTTGACCTCTGGCCTCCCTTACATCCACCTCACCACATACATACATAAAATGAACTGAACATCTACTATACACCTCCTTTTTTTTGACAGCACATTTAACAATCATTAGAGCTGTTTTTATGTATGTGGCATTTTATAAAGCGGTGTCATTTAAACTTGGTTTGGTAGGCAATTTGAGAGGAGAATTATTCTGATGGAAGATGGCTGCACAATGCACAGGGAGTCTGTGCTAACTGTAGGATGCTCATCTCCAAGGGATGAAGCTGGTGGTGAGCCAGGGCCTAAAATTTGAATGTGTTTAACATCCTGTACTTCATTGAATTTAGGGAGCTGGCTAACTGCTAGCTTTACATTTCCACTTGGATTTACCTATCTTTCTACAATGGAACTATTAAGCTTTAACTTAGTTCCAAAGGGGAATGGAAAGAGATGTAGTAAGATTATGGGGTTCTCAGCAGAGCTGGTTGAGCCCTTAATATGAACTGTCTCATGGTAAATGTGATTCATCTATGAAAATACTGGCTATAAATAGATGTTAATAGTGTCCAGCAAAACAGCCAGGTTGTACTAGCATGGCCACATTAGGGAAAAAAATCTTGTCGAGTTTTATTTGGTTTCTCTTAAAATAAAAAAATAAAAAGTCTCTTTCCTTTTATTGCCCTAGCCACCCACACTTGAAGACAGTAAATTCAGCCAACTGCAGTAAAGCTATCTGATGACTAAAAAAAGACACATTGAAAACCAGATAACCTAATTTAGCATTGGCCACCTTTATTTTTTTTCTTCTATTTTCAGCAAAATCATTGAAACATTTCCTTAATGGAATTTTTCCTTGTAGGGAGAACATGGACAAGGCTTCAGAGAGGGGAATGAAAGTTGGAGGGGGTGGGGGGAGTGTGTGATTTAGGTCCATATTCCTAATAATTCTGTGTCCTCAGAGAAAGTCAAAGATAGGGAAAGAGAAGAATCAAATGTAAGGTTTAGAAGGTACTGTAGTAGTTATTTCATCCATCCCCCACAGTACCCAGCAATCAGTGTTTTCTGTTATTCCCTGCTCAGCTGTTAACAAAAAGTACTTCCTTGTGAACTGAAATCCTTCCCAGGAACATTCATTTATCCTGCTTCTGCCTCCAGAGCTAAATCAAATAAGGCTACTCTTGGAGCCACACTGTAGTCCTTCAGTGGGAAGGGCTCTATTCTTTGTTCCAAATGAAACATTCTCAGCTTCCTCAGTGACTCCCAACACCAAGGTGTCTAGTCTCCCTCACCCAATACAGTCTCACACACACATTTTGATTATACCTCTTTAGACCTGATGAGTCTTCATTAGGCCAGGTTGTTTTCTTAAAGAGAGGCATGGAGTTGGGCATAATTTCCCAGATATTAAATACAGTTAAAGCAGTGAATTGGTAAAAGTATATATTTACAGACGATCTCAGTAGTTCTTCTGATACTGGATTTCAGGTGGAATTCTAGGTATAGACCCAGAAATTTGATAGTAGACATTTAAGGAAGACTTATTCCCAGTTCAGTTTATCGGGTCAGTGCTTATAATAATACTTTCATATGTACATTGCTTGATGCATCAGTAGATAGGTAATTGTTTGCCCTGTTTTGCAAGATGAGGAACGTGAGATTCAGAAAGCTGAATAACTTTGGCTAATAAACCTTGGACCAAAAATGATGAAAACTTAGGTGTTCTGACACTCTTTCTCTCTAGGCTCATGCTAGATTAATCCAAGCTCATGTATTTTTTGTTGTTGTTGTTTTGTTTTATTTTAAGCTTGTATGTGTTCTTTGGTTGCTTTTCCACTAAGGGCTGTAGTCAGAGAAGCTGCTACACTGTAGATACAGAATAAACAGCCTGCCAATGAGGCCTAATAGAGCAGACTTACATCATGGCTTTTCTTAGCCATGTGTTCTGAAGAAGGGACAAAAAAGAAATAAAAAATCTCCCAGAGTATAAATAGTTGATTTATCCAAATTTTCCATTACAAATCAGTGGCTCTTTAAAGATTCTTTTCTCATTTAAGGTTGACACAGGGCTGGGAATGTTTTCCAGATCTTTGTGGAATAAAACAGAAAAAGAAAATTATTTTCATATAGTCCAAATTAGCTTTAAATACATTTCTAAATGCCACACTCACAGCACCAGGTCAGAGCTCTTGAAAATCATATGATTCTTTTAACAGTTTTCAAACTACATCACTTTTCATAGTTTTTCCAACTCTGCTCTCTGGTTTTTCTTAGAAGTACATGATATTGAGCCAGTCATTTAACCTTTCTATTCTCTTTGAATTTTTGTCCCTTTGGCTCTTGGAACCCGTTTTGTCAGATCCCTTTATTCTGCAACTGAGGCCCAGAGAGGTTAACTGATGTGCCCATGGTCTTGCCTAGAGCCAGCACCAGAATCCAGATCTTGCCTACAGCTCTGTTGATGTTTCCATAGCAACAATGCATTTTCAGAGACCAGCTCCTATTTCTGGAAAGATGTGGAACCCATCAGATACAAATGCACCTTTGAGAGTACCCAAAGTCTCCCACAAATGTTATTTTTCTCAACTTCTTCCTTACCCACTAGGTGATTATAGGCCTGAGAATGCCTTTAGGCCTCCTCTTGGCTAGACCAACCCAGCATGATAAAGAGCTCAGAGGTGAGCAAGAGGTTCAGAGATGAAGAGTTCCCATCTGCAGATTTTAACATGACTTGTTTCCTTTCTACTATCTAAGGACCTGTGACTAGAATAGGGAGCTTGTTACAGAGAAAATGTTGCAACTGGTAAAGTCCCTGGCCTGTACTGGACCTTGCAACTCCTTTACTTCCCCTTTCCCAGCATTTCCCTGTGCTCAGTTTATCTTCCTATAACTGGGGGAAAGTTTAACTCCTTGCCTCCCAGGCATATGAGTGTAATCTGACACACTTATAATTTCTCTTATTAGAGGAAAAGAAGGACTGACTTTTGTAAAACTCTAATTCTCTGCCAGATGATATGATGCACACTTTCTGTTCTTTATCTCTTTTTTAAAATTCAGAAACATGGAGTTAGTATTATTCTCTTTATTTCACAGATTAAAAAAAGGAGTGAAGTATAGAGAAGCTCACAACTTAGTGTGGTAAAAATATAGGTTGAAGATTAAATACAAAATACCAATAAATACTATAAATCATGTCCAGTGTACAAAGTAGGAAACATTTGAGAGAAAATGACTAACTCTGCCACAGGAACTAAGTGAAAGCACCTGAGAGGGAAGTTGGGCCTTGGAGGGTCAGAGTGTCCAAGTCATATGTACAGATTGAAGATAGATGAAAAACATAGCATGTGGCAAATATCAAATCATCCTTTTGGCTGAAGCCAACCAGGTGTTCATTGGTTAAATTGGGATAGAAAGGTGAACCATGGGCATGGATAAGGCTGCTTATCACAGGGCTGTTCATAATAATGAAGATAAAACAACCAAGTATCTAACAAATAATAGGGAATAATTAAATAAATCCATGGAAAATGTAGTATTGGCCAGTTAGGCCAACAGCAAAAGTCAAGTTTTCAAGGAATTTTTTTTAATGTTTATTTATTTTTGAAAGAGAGAGAGACAGAGCACAAGTGGGGGAGGGACAGAGAGAGGAAGACACAGAATCCAAAGCAAGGTTCAGGCTCCGAGCTGTCAGCACAGAACCCAACTTGGGGCTCGAACTTACAGACCGTGAGATAATGACCTGAGCCGAAATCAGACACCCAGCCACTGAGCCACCCAGGTGCCCCAAAGAATATTTAATAATATGGGAAAATATTTTCAATATGTAATGATAAGTAAATTTTTTTATTTATTTTTATTTTTTTGGTAAGAAGACACTAATTTATCCAGTCACACTGCTTTCACATTTGGGGCCTTTTTTCAGAAGAAAGACAAGGATGAGGATGAGTAAGATGAAGCCTTGAAAATCATTAACAAGGCAATAAAAGGTTATCTTATTAGTAGCTGATATGATTGCCCCTGTGGTATGAGAAAAGAAGATCAAGGAAATTTGAATGGGGACTATGTATTAGATGGTGTTACAGAGTTATTGTTAATTTTATTACACTTGTTGATGGCATTGTGTTTAAATGAGAGAATGTCTATTTTATTTTTCCGGATAACATAATGAAGTATCTAAGTGTAAAATGTCATGATGCCCTGGGCTTTACTTTTAAATACTCCAGAAAAAAATTAAAATATAGGGTAAAATGAAGTAAATATGGCAAAGTATTAAGGATTATTGAAGCTGAAGGATGGGTACATGGACTTTTGGTATATTTGGAAATGTTCATAATAAAAGATTTTAAAAGAAAATACCAGGGAAACATAGTATTAGATGGATAAACATTTTAAGAAATAGTTCTTTATAGAAAGGAAAAAAAGAGTATAAGGTGAAGAAAGAAAGAAGGCACTAAGGTTTGATTGTTAAGCAGAGACAGAGAAGCCAAAAAGTGAGCTGTATCCCAGGAGCCAAGAGTGAAAATTATTTCAAGGAGCAGAAAGTTGCTGTGACCTCATTTTAACAGCATTGCCACTGGTCAGAACAGTTTGGGAACTCTACTTTTGTAGTTTCCTATTTTGGAATATCCCTCAGCCATGGCAGATTCTGGTCCATTGAAAGTGAATTCTGACCTTGGGAAAAGTTACTGAAACCAAATCTAGTGAATTAAGGTAGAGTTGGGTTAACTAATACTGTTTTTGGTCAAAGAACCAATTGTGACCTTAAAATAATGGGATTAGCTTTTTTGTATGTGGCCTTTGAAAGGGTTTTGAAGACCTTTCCAGCATATGTCAGCCATGACACTCTTTTAGAATAAATTTTATAAAGGAAAACCTTTCACGGAATGACAATGTTTGAATTTACAAGTTAGGGCTTTTGTTGTATTCTTTTTTTTTAATGTTTGTTTATTTATTTATTTTGAGAGAGAAAGAATCCCAAGCAGGCTCCATGCTCAGCACAGAGGCTGACTCAGGGCTCAACCTCACGACCATGAAATCATGACCTGAGCCGAAATCAAGAGTAAAGATGCTTAACCTACTGAGCCACCCAGGTGCCCCTATTCTGTTTTTAATATTCCATCTACTCTAGTTACATATCAAATCTTTGGTGTGCTACAGCTTCTGGTTGTTTTTTAGAATCCCAATATAAGCAAAGAAGTAGGAAACAACATGGTGTATGGCAGGAGAAAGAGTGCAGTCTCTAGGGCCAGCCAGGCTGAGTTACAACACTGCCTCCATCACTACATGCTGCTCAGTTTGGGGCAAGTTACAATATTTCTTTGGGACTCAGTGTCTTGCAGTGTTCTTGGAAAGATTCAAGGTCGTATGTGTGAAGTACTATACCCAGTGCCTGGAATATGACAGGAATGCATAACTCATCCTGGTGGAGATATAATGATACAATTTTATCTCTTGGTTCATCAGACATGCCTTCCCTCTTGTGATGAGTGAGATAAGAAATAACTGTTGGATTTTAGCATCATAAGGAAGAGTATATTACTCAGCACTTTACCTCGCTGAACAGGGTAGTTCTTTTAGTCAGTGTTAAACTGGTATTTTCAGGGAGTGAGTTATTTTGTGCCTTGCCAAGGTGGGAGAGTGGCAAGCTGAAGAAATTGGATTTGGCCAGGAACCGGTGCCTGTTATTTAGGAGAGAAATAGATAGGGAATTATGATCCTGGCATTTTGGAGGGACTTAACATAAAGTTACTGGCTTCTTGGTCCAGACTAGCCATAACTGTTCCACACAAGATGATGAAGAGCACTGATTCAAAAAGGTATGCATACCCAGGTTCTCATTAGCATGCCTCATCCACAAACCATGACTTTCAAAATCTTTTCTAACACAGCAGCAGCACAAAGCTTACTATCTTTTTGGCCAGACACTGTACTAAAGCACTTTACACTCATTATTTTCTTTTTTGCCTGCACTATCAGGCAGATACTATTAATCTGTGCTTCATGGGAAAACCGGAATTGAAAAAGATTAAGTCAGTCTGCTTCAAGCCACAGAACTAGTAAGTGGCACAGCAGGAATTCCAATTGGCTTCAGAGTCCCCCTAGTCTTTGTAAGCCTACGGTCTATTGCCTGAATTTGTTCTCATTTGGAATAATGATCTGTTTAAAGATCGGAGACACATCTTCTCAGCATTCCTGTACAGTTTTGACTATGTCAGCAAAATCAAAAAGGCTAGTGCTCTTTCACCAAAGACCTGCATCATGACATGGTGATAGGAAAGAAGAACATAGAAAGCACCAGGGAGAAAGAAAATGTTTGGGGTTGGTCTGAGGTGAGGGCACAGTGTGAATTAAGCTCATGCTCCTTCACTGCTCTTCATTACTCAACTTTTTCTAGGTGGTAGGAAAGAAGTTGTTTTAAGGCAAGAGGTCTGCTTAAGTCAGAAAGCATCAAGGAGCATCAGAAAGCATCAAGAAAACCATATGCAGCAGGCTGAACACTTGCACTGGATAGTGTGTCTTTGGCTGGACCCTATAAGTTTGGGTCAAACTACTTTCAGGATTCTTGAAACTGACATCAGGGCTCTTCTCATGTTCTCTGCTTTGAAGCCCCTAGTCCCATTCATCTGTATGGAGGAGTACTTTTCAGTGTTCTTTAATTTGTGGAGAACCCCTTTTCCACCTCAGTTGAATAGATCTGGACTTCAGATTCTCCAGAGTCCATGGGACTTAGATATATTGAGCTTGGGGATTTTACCCACCATGTGTGGTTCCATATAGCCCTTTGTTAGAAAGTGCCCAAGGCAGCCAAGAGTACATGTTGACCAGCAGCTTGGCTGCTGCTAAGAGCTATAAGTAAATAAATGAATGTCAGAAGCTTACAAGTAAGGGGGAGAAACAAAGCTTCATTACCCTCCCTTGAACACGTTGCTTTGGATGTTTTGGTAATGATTGTGAAGCATTTACACACAGACTAAACTAAGTTCTTTGTGTTCTTTGCAAGGTGGAGAGCTTGCCAACTCAATTTCAGCATGCAAAGCTCAGACAATTATTCTTTTGGCATTTAGGGGCCGCCCCTGTTTCCGTTGGGGTTGGGGGCAGGCAGCCTGTTGACACAGGAAGGCTTTATAAGGAAAGAGAAGGCAACTTTATCCTATACTTTTTAGAAAAGAACCCCTCCTCCCCCATCAGGGTTCTCATGTCCCTACCTCCTATGCTAAACCTCTGTAACAGAGCCAACAGAAGAAACCCCTACGCTCAGAAGTGCCACCCTCAGTGCCCATAGCTTATGACTCATTCATAGCTATTTTCATTTCTTCTGCTTAGCACTTCACCATGAAATTGCATATTTCTTTTGTGACTGTGTGTGTGTATGTGTGTGTGTGTGTGTGTGTGTGTGCACGCAGATGGTTGATAGTTGTATTTCAAGTGATAACTTTGGAAAGATAAAGTTCTTAAGATTATGGCCTTATTCCATTATAAAATATATGGTTTGCAGTAATGGTTCTCAACCTGTGAACCTGGAACCCCTGGGAACTTTCAAAATTATCATAGAGGTCTTCCAGACTGTATTACAACAGCATTGTAAACAACTGAGTTTTTTTTTTAAGTTTATTTAATTATTTTGAGAGAGAGAGAGGATCCCAAGCAGGCTCCACACTGTCAGCACGGAGACCAGTGTGGGGCTCAGACTCAAAAACCATGAGATCATGACTTGAGCCAAAATGAAAAGTCAGACACTTAACCAACTGAGCCACCCAGGTGCCCCTAAACAACTGAATATTAATATGTTCCCAGAATAGCTATGGATAAATTGTGATTGATAGCATACAAGCCATTTAAATATTTTATGAATTTGTTGTAGGCTTTCATAGTTATAGCTTTTTTCAGTGAGTAGAAAAGGCTACAAGTATTGCCAATGGGGAATTAGGAAACTTTTTGTTATGGAAAAGGAATTCTCATTCTGGAAAGGATGAATAGTATTTTGTTATAGCACCTAAATGTGAGACTAACCTGTTTTCTTGTTACTAAACCTTTAAGTGCTATGATTTTCCTGATCCAACTGGTTTTGGGTCTGGATCAGAACTCCCTGTTAGTTGCAGTTGCAACTGAGGAGTAGGCTGAAGGCATTTCGCCTTACAAACTGTTGATCTTAAAAATTCAGGGTGCTTTTTTTCATTTTTTAGTGCCATAAGAGCCTTCATGTATCCACTCTACTCTCTTTGGTACAGGTTACCATACACACCATGATTACTTTCAGGTGAGAAACAATTGCAGTTTGACTTAGTGGGGGCCACATGAAGAGGCCTGCACCCAGAGTATTCTTTTTTTTTTTTTTAGCCTTCAGAAGAGACTGATGCTTCTAGCACATTGGCTATAGTTTCTTTAAATAGAAGTTTGCTGGCTCTACAATGTAAAGCACTACATTGCCAAGTGCAGGCACTTTCTCCATCAGGAGAGTACAGTTTGTTCATTGCACAGGTGATAACACTTGCCTCCTTCTGCTGTGAGTGCATTATTATTGTTGTTTTAAAAAAGCTTTTTTTTTTTTTTTTACATAAAAAGTAATATGTGTGAAGCACTGAAAATGGGCAAGTAATCATAAAGAATAAAAAGAAAATGTATCCTTGGGGCACCTGGGTGCCTCAGTTGGTTGAGCGTCCAACTCTTGATTTTGATTCAGGTCATGATCCCAGGGTTGTGGGATTGAGCCCTGTGTAGAGCTCTGTGCTGAGCATGGAGTCTGCTTAAGATTCTCTCTCTCCCTCTGTCTCTCTGTCCCATTTGCACATGTGCTCGCTCTCTCTCAAATATTTTTTAAATGTATCCTTAATCCAACCATGCTAAGATTCTACTTTTCATCTTTTTCTAGTTTCTTGTAAGCTTTTTTCTTTTCTGTGTCTTCTTTTATAATGTGCATGTTGTTTTTGGAACATTATCCATTATCATTATTCTTCTAGGCCACAATTTTTAATAGCTGTATAGTACTTCATTGTATGATGCTATTATTAATGTAATCATCGTCCTATTACTGGATATTTAATCGTCTTCTTTTTTTTTTAATTTTTTTTACATTTGTTTATTTTTGAGAGACAGAGTGAGACAGAGTGTGAGCAGAGGAGGAACAGAGAGAGAAGGAGACACAGAATCCGAAGCAGGCTCCAGGCTCTGAGCAAACATTCAGCACAGAGCCTGATGCCAGGCTTGAACCTACAAACCGTGAGATCATGACTTGAGCTGAAGTCGGATGTTTAACTGACTGAGCCACCCAGGCACCCCTTAATCATCATCTTCAAGGTCCTTCCTTCTCTTCTCCCCACTCTTTTACTTTAGAGGACTGTTCCCTATCAATCTAGAAGGGATCCAGAGCTAACAAGGAACCTTAACCACTTATCTCGACTTTAACTGTCTAGAATCCAAGAAAACTGTACTTTCTTCAGAAAAATATCTATTTGTTGTTTTAAAGTCATGATTTTAGCCTCAGAAGGATTTAATCACAACTCATAATTGTTACTCTATCTCCTCTCTAAATTCTTTCACTTTTACCAAATTAAAAATATGAAATTGTTTTGAACACTTTTTAAAAGGTAAAAATGTTCACAATATATGTAAATCAAACCATCATGCTGTATGCCTTAATCTTATACAGTCAATTATTCCCCAATAAAACTGAGGAAAAAACGTAAAAAATATAAATGTAGAAATCATAAGAGGCTATTAGAGTAGACCACTGCACCTCCTCTTCAAGACCTGAAATTTGAGAATTTGGAAATGAAATTTGAATTGAAAGATGTATCCAAGTAATTCATCTTTAACAGTAGAAGTACATTTATTTTTACAAATGTTTTTCTCTTCGTGCAAGAGACTGCTCTTACATTTACAGCTTACTTCATTGTATAGACTTTAATTCAAAAAATGAGAATCGGACTTGGAGAGTGTATTTTAGACAAAAGTAAAAGCAAAGCTGTATAGACATTGGTGGTGGTAAGATAAATATTGTTTCCTTTGAAGGTAACAGCTTTCTATTTCCAATCTCTAGAATGACTGTGTCATCATTTTAATATTCCCTTGTAACCAAAAGATAGTACTTTGTGTATAAAACATAGTTACCAAGCAATGTACCAAAAACTAAATTGTTACATGGCTTAGGATGTGCAGAGAAGGACCAAACTGGCTCAGAAAATGGTCTCAGAATCATAAAACATCATCAGAGTTGGAAGACCCTGGAGATGGGTTTGCCTAGCTTCTTCCTAGCAGGCAATGGGGAGAGAGCACCTTCTCTGTACAAGCTCTTTGACAAGCACACATCTGTTCTATAAGCACTCATTTTTCGTAACTGTATGGTCTTAAAACCTTGGCCAGTTCAAGATGTGTCCCAATTCTTTTGCCATTTTATCTACCAAGATGCTATTATTAGTTGAGTGCCATCTGTTAATATAAATTATTGGGAGTAAATTTCAAAGACTTGGGAGGAAGATTTCCTAAATGTGAAAGCAAGGAAAAATTCTCCCTCCAAACTGAGCAAATGATCAGAGTGATTTATCATTAAGGGTGCAACTAAATAAAGTTTTCCCATTTTAAGCTCCTGGTTCTAGAACTACTGAGGCTGGGCCTATGAAGAATCCTTAGGCTGTTTCCCCAAACACTATTTTGATGTATTAGTACTATTTCTGTTTTCCAAAATTGGTAACTAGCTTCTTGCTTGATTATTTAAATGTGCTTTACATTTTTGGCCTTCAATTTTTTCAAAATGCTTGGTTGTGTAGCATGGTTTGATTCTTCGTTTAGGGAAGCCAGGAATCCATGACTTGTCTATATTTTTACATATAGTACTACTTTAAATGGGTTGCTTCACTCTCAGTACCTTTTATCAGTTGAAAGAAGGAAAAATAAACAATCCAATAGCAACCTTGGGCTCCTCTGGGAATACTAACATGGCTACATTTTTAAAGTACTTAATGTTTTACTAAAAAGGTACAAAGGAGTACATGGTGCTTAAGTTAGTATTTCCTAATCAGAAAGGCATAATGATATACTCAAAATTTGATTAGAGTTATACAATACATTTGCAGTGGTTCTTTAAGCCATTCTATAGCTAAAGTATAATTTTTACTTTTTTTTAATTGCATCTATAGAAATAATTATTTCCTTTGGTATTGGTAATCTCATCCTCCAAACCAATCACAGTGATTACTAATGACAGACTTAGCAGCAGGTATGCACCATATGCCCACTTGGCTAGGAGGAGTGACAGGTGTCAGCCTGACTTATGTTGTTGCTGTTTTTTAATTTATAAATGTTCTTAAATATGTCATTAAATATTATCCTAATAACTTTTTTTATTCCATATTCAAAGGTATGATTCTACCTTTGACTTATGTATTTTTGTTACCAGCTTAGGAAGATGGGGGTTAAGGTCACTTTAAGGTGTTAGTCATTGGGCCATTAGGTTAGAGAACAAAAGTTGGTGAAGTTTACAAAGCACTATAAACCAACAAGGAGGCACCTACTATAACTGCAGATAAGACTTTTTCCACCTTTACTTCCTTAACTATATCTTCTATTCTGGTTTCCCTGGTTTCCTTGTTTCATAATATATATCAGACATAGACTGTCTTATTGGAAAGGAAGAAAACAGGATCAGAGTTCCTGCTAGATTTTAGGAACTTGAACATATGATTATTCTCATTTTTACAAATGGGAGAACTAGAACTCAGGACACTTAAGTAACCTGCCCAATGTCACATAGTTAATAAGTGGTTAGCTGTGTTTTACATGTCATGTTTTAGGACTTTCTCACTTTTTATTACCTCCTGTTTTCACTATTCAAATAGTATAAACACAGCTTAAAAATTTACTGTTCCCAGCAGGAGACAGCCCATGGCTGTGTGAATATTCCTCCTCATCAAGATTCCTGATATCCACCTCTCCTGACAGAAAGAGGGATAGAAGTAGCCCACATAATTCTCTTTATACATGTTTAATACAATCACAAAAAGCTACTTAGCAAATCCTTTTGTTTGTTTTTTGCTTTTTAACTTATTTTATTATTTTTCCCAGGTTTGAGATATAATTGGCTTATAACATTATATTTGTTTACGATGTATAAGTAAATTCTATATTATCTTGTTTTTCTTTTTTTTTTTTTCCTCATTGAATAGAATGATGAAGACTTAGGTGAATATTCAGAACAAAGCTGTGTTTTGGCTCAGAATTTTAAAAAGAAAGAATGAAAAGAGCTGGTCATGAAGATAATAGTGGCCTGAGGGGGAAAGACTGTCCTGGAGGATTACTACTAGGTTTAACTCTGCCCTTGGAATAACTAAAAACTTGTTAATAGGACTTTCAAGGCCCCGCTTGATCTGGCTCAAATTTTACCTCATATCCCTCCCTTCTTCACCCTTTTCAGCTCCAAATGTGCTGGCTTGCCTTTAGTAGCTTATACCTGCCATTCTCCCTCCCATCCCTGGGCTTTTGCCCATGTTGTGCTCTTTGCTTAGACCTCTTCCTTCTGTTCTTTACTTGACTAACTCCTCCCACTCAGCCCTCAGCTCTAGAGACACATCCTTGAGAAGTCTTTCCTGACCTTTTTGACTAGGTCATAACCCCGTTTTACACTCTGGTAGCACCATGACCTCTTTTTCACCACTTACAGAAGCAGTTTTACATACATCTGTATTATCTAAAGAATTTCAGCTTCCCCCACTTGACTGTTAATTCCATGAGTGCAATACACACTCTGTTTGCTCACCATTAGGTCACTGGTATTTTGTACATAGTGCTTAATCAGTCTGTTGAATGAATGAACAAATCAGTCACTGAGTTTATGTCCTCATCAGATGGCCAGATTTTGTTTTTGTCCAGAGTCCCTGGCAGAAGTCACATAGCCTTAACCCATCAGAGCTCATGTATTTGCAAAGCTGTTGGATATTAGACAGTCAATGGATATAATAGATGTAATGTTGGATATAATGATTATATCCAACATTAGTAGATTTTCATTGACTAATTGATCAAACAGGTGCCCTTAGATCAGGAGCCAGCAAACTTTTTTCTGGAAAAGAGCCAGATAGTACATTTTTTAGGCTTTGTGGGCCATTCAGTTTCTGTCACAACTACTCACTCTGTCTTGCCAGAAAGCAGCCATAGAACAATGTACAAATGAATGGCATGACTATGTTCCAATAAGACTTTACTTACCAAAATAACCATATTTTGCTAACCCCTGCCTTAGATATTGTTATGAAACATTTATGAGGAATGCTGTGGAATAACTCAATCTGAGAAAGAGATTCCCCACATTTCTGGATGTTTACAAAGTCATTATTTATTCCAGAGGGATATGTATAATTGTATGTAAGACTTAGGGTCCACTCTAAAGCTGTTAAATAGAAATTAAATATAAGACATAGATGTGGCACAGGTACCACCAAGGGCTATGAGAGCTGTGATGTTACATAGACCACAGTCCCCTGTAGATGTGATTTCTTCATTGATTTAGTAAGGGGAGTGAGGAGCAACTCCTCTTCGAGATCTGATGTCTCTGATTACAAAATTTGTGTCCTAAATCAAACTAGGGCAGTTTCAGTGGAATTATTTTTACCTTTAGCTAGATGTTTAAATTATTTTTATAATTAGCAAATTATGGTATTACACTTAGGAATTCAGATATTTCCCTCAGCTGTTCTTCAGCAGTCATTTTGTCTGTTCAAATCCAGGAAACAAAAGACTTCTTGCTGATTGTACCCCAACCCAGAAATTTCCAACTCTTAGAACCTGTTTAAAGAATTCCGGATCTGAAAAAACAATCTATAATCTGTGTGGATCCTGGTTAGCTTGGTCATTCTGGAACAGAAACCACTTGGAATGGATCATTTATATTCTCAGTTTATTAGAGTTAGTGCTAGAAAAGACTGTGATATACTAATAGATACACAGCTTTTAAACAGATATACACACATAGAACTATAGAGGGAGTGCACATTTCTTCTTCCCACCCCAGAGTTCCTTACAATATCTATGTTTACTAGCTGCTTTTCTGTCTTCTAATTTTGAGTGAAGAAGAAAGAAATACTTGTTTTTTTTATTAAATTGCTCATTAATCTTCCTAAGAGGAAACATAAGAAACTTTCTCATGTATTTAATTTGAAAAAGTTGAGGTGGTTGAGAATGTTAATCTTTTGATTAACTTTTGAATTGTTTTACTGCTGAGAAGTGACAAAGAGAACACTATAAAAGTATATGTGCAAAATGGACAATAGAATTGTAAGTAGATTTGGGAAGAATCCAGAATAACATTATATGGATTTGGTATTGTTATTGAACTGGATGGTCTTTGAAGGCAGGTTTTCCAACAACGGCTGTTTTCCTTGTGCCAGAACTTTTTTTTCTTTTTAATAACCATTTTGACGGATATTTTACAGGTAATTTGTACTTCCTGTTTAAAGTTCAATGTTGTGTATGTGGACACATTTGAAGTACTAAGTATCTTTTTGTATTTTGTTTTCTACCTCTGTGTCAAATTATAACCAATCATTTATTTGCTCCTCTTACCTGCTTCTATGTCCAACCCTATTTGTGGTTTTTGCTTCTAGACCTCTCATGCACTGAAAAATCAGGTTATCAGCCAGGTTCTAAGGTGTGAAGTAGTATTGTTGGTGTGGAGGTTTTGAGAAAGCCATTTGAAGTATAGGTGTTTTACCTGGTTTTGTCTGAATTGAAATTTTATAAAAATTGTGTCCTGGTAGCAGTTGATCTGTCTCTATTTCATGACACCGTGGACCATTTTACCTTTGAGTGTGCTCCTAAATCTCTACATTCAAAAGAATAAATCCAACCTGCCTCTTCTAAGAAGACTTAATTAGTATGTTTGTAAGGGCTCTCTCCATTGTCCTGCTCATGGGAAGGTGCTATAAATATCTTTGAAATACTTCTTACTCATCATTTCTACAGGAAGGTACTTTTCACAGATATGAAACTACAGTAATAGTCTTCCTAGGAATTCAGTTAATAATGATCAAGAACTGCCTCAAGCAACAATCTACATAAGCAATTGGCTAACTTGTTCAGTTATTCCCTTTTATGAGGATTTCTCTTTTTGATGTCCAAACCATCTACGCATGCAGGACTCAGAAAGCAGTAAGGCACACCTCCCATGCTGACCTGCTCTGTAGTTAACCATTACCTCCTTTCCCACACAGTCTTCCCCTGCAGTCTTCTTAGAAGTCACATTCCATATTTTTGTTGTACTTTTAAGAGAATTATCACGTGACCCTCAAAGAGGAATAGGAGATGGCATCTTGGTTTGTAACAGCCTTAGGCTAAGTAAGCTCTTTATGAGGAATCATCTCACTTACTCCTTCATTAACTCTGTGGGTATAGGTATTGTTCTTCATATTTTATAGGTGAAGAAATTGAGGCTCAGAGAGGTGACATACATGCCCAACATCACATAACTAATAAATATTATAGCCAGGCTTTTTGCCCACATCATCTGATTCCACAGCCCAGATGCTTTCTGGTACCTTATGGTATCCTCAAGAACAAAAAACGGATTTCATGGCAAATGTGCTTGGAACCAGTATCTCATGTAATCTTCCCATCTACCTTGTGAGGTCGGTATTGTTGTTCCAAGTTTACACACAGACATGTGGAATTAAGTAACATGTTGATGGTGGCCATACATCAGTAAATGGCACAATCAGAACAGGAACTCACAAGGTACTTGGCTATAAACTTCTCTAAGCCTCAATCTCCTCAGTGTAAAATGAGAATAATAATGACACCAATCTGTTAGGATAATTGCAAGGACAAAATGAAATAATCCTTATAAAGTGCTTAGCACAGTGCCTGACACATAATAAACCCTCGGTAAATGTTAGGTATGGTTAGTACAGCACAGCAAAGGCAAAATCACTTTGAATAGAAAAAATCCTGCCATTCCACTATTTATTTGACTCCTACAAAGATTGTGATATGTTAATAGTAAATGAAAGGGTGTCTTCTCTCACTTAAAACAAAAAGTTAGATCAAATGCTGGGTCATTTGTCCTTCATCACTAAGCTGTTGCTCAAGGAGCTTCAAGGCCCCTTCCAATTCTGTGACTGTACCGTTCTAGTGATGGGGAGCTGTTTTTTCTATTAAATCTTAACTCAGAACTCAAATCCTCTCTACAGTAATGAAGTGGTATGCTCATACAGAGGACAGAAGAGAGCCCATTAGCAAAGCTGAGTGCAGACTTGGAATTTTCAGAAGGTAAATGACAAGGAGTATAAACAATGAAGCCTTTGGAGTATTCGTTTCTCATAGAAAGATAAGATACCTACAGCATTTTTAAGATGGAAGACAAAGCCCAGATAATTGATTTTATTAGCAAAGACATTGAAGAAAATATTTGTTTTGTGCTTGGTGCTGGGGGAATAATAGAATACAAGTAATTATTAAACTGGGATTTAGTGGGGCACCTGGATGGCTCAGTCGGTTAAGCAACAGACTTCGGCTCAGGTCATGAACTCACTGCTCGTGGATTTGAGCCCTGCATCGGACTCTATGCCTACAGCTCAGCACAGAGCCTGAAGCCTGCTTCAGACTCTGTGTCTCCCTCTCTCTTTGCCCCGCCCCTGCTCATGCTCTGTCTGTCTCTCTCTCAAAAGTAAATAAACATTAAAAAAATTAAAAAATAACTGGAATTTAGTGGCCCAGTTTGAATCAAGAAACCAGTTTGCCAGAATAGTTCCTAGAAATACTTTAGGATTCTAATAATGTATATGCCACAGTCAGAAGATGTGTTGCTTGTTAAAGTATGTGAAAGTTTTTTTTAAACAATGGCTGAAAGTTTGCACATTTTTCTTAATGTTTATTTGAGAGAGAGAGAGAGTGCGTGTGCATACAAGCAGGGGAGGGGCAGAGAGAGCAGGACAGGATCCGAAGTGGGCTGCACACTGACAGCAGAGAGCCCAATCAGGGTTCAAACTCACCAACCACAAGATCATGACCTAAGCTGAAGTCGGATGCTTAACCTACTGAGCCACTCTGGTACCGCTTGAAATTTTTTGTTTCTATCATGTTCCCCTGGAGCTCTGTTAGTTTTGCCTGCCTAACTTACTGGTGATCATAAAAATTACGTCTGGAAGCATTGATGGTCAAGATCCTCATTAGTGTAGCCTACAAGATAATGACATGGAGTTCCCAATGGCCCATTCTTCATTCTCAGTTTACAGATAGGACTGTTAATACCTTAAGCAACGCCCTCACCAGGAAACTGCACCCCTCCTCACCCCTCAACTCAATGCATCTTCTCTCTTTTCCTGTGTATTCTATGTAGACCTCTAACATTGAGCCTGCTACATTGCCTTATGGTTTGTTTACTTGCCTAACTTCCTGATTAGACCATGGATTCCTTGGCCAGGGCTGCACAGTGTCTAGAATTTTGGAATTACTTAGTAAATGTTCATTGACCAACTGATTGACCTTTAAAGACTATATCTTTAAGTTTCCAGTTTCAAATAGGCCCTGACTATCAATAATAGTTTCATTCATTCCTCTTTGCCTCTGCCTCCTAAACCATCATTGTAAACCTTTTCTGCTATTCCCATTCCACCAGGTACTTTTTCCCTTCACAAGTTAGCATCCTTTGTTCCTCCCCTCCCTTAACCACCTCCCTCAAAACCTCTCCCCTTCTTTAAACATTTTCCTCTCTTCCTGTCTTAAAAGGATGTGTGCTCATCTGAGCTTTAGATCATAGGCATCTTCTGTGGAATCTTTCTGTAGCAGATACTTCCTTCCCCTTGTGTGTCTGTAGTTTCTTTTCCATACTAATTCTTTTTCTCTAACTTCATAACATGTCCAAACATCCCATTTTCTAATAAAATCTTTGCTTTCATGACTTTCCCCATTAATTGCCAGTTTCTCTAGTTCACATTGCCTAAACTTATACTGTTAGCATTTTTTTTAAGTTTACTTACTTTGAGAGAGAGAGACAGTGCAAGTGGGAGAGGGGCAGAGAGAGAAGAGACAGAGAATCCCAAGCAAGCTCCATGCTGCTAGCACAGAGCCCAACGGAGGGCTCATACCCATGACACCGTGAGATAATGACCTGAGCCGAAACCCAGAGTCGAACGCTTAACCAGCTGAGCCCCCCAGGCACCCTGGACTGTTAGTCTTTCCTGTCCCCTGTTTGTATTCCAGCTTCTGCCCTCGCCATTGATTTCCTAACTTCCAGTTCTAGGAACTTCTTAGTTTTCATGTTCCTGGCCAGGGATTTAATAATTCCATCTTTTTCCCAGATATCCAGGCTAGAAATCTTGGTGCCATTTTCCAGTCCCCACTCCCTTCCTAACATACTGCACTCCATAAGAATAAAAATACTTGTGTTTATATTTCTAAGTTTATTTTTCACATGGTATACAGCAGAAGATGCTGTGTAAAGCAGCAGTGTGATTTGAAAACATTCATCAGGGCATTCTGATTTGGCAGTTTGATGTTGGTACAAGCAAAAGGCCAAGCCAGTGAGAAAATATGGAAAGTAGTAAAAGTAGTGAATGAACCACATGTATTGTATGCACAGCAGCCCATTCTTAAAAAGTTCTGATTTCCACACATTCTAAGCACTAGCAGAAGGTATCTAATTGAAGAAAGGCCTACCAAATCAAGACTTGGAGCCAGAATGTTCTGGTTTTCCACAAATGGTTATGACAGTTTTTTTTGAAATGCTAACACAAAATTTACTATTTACATATATACACACACACACACACACACACACACACACAGGATTCTAATTATGTTTCTGTGTGGTAGTATCAGAAGTCTTGAAAGGAACAAAGCAGTGTCTTTAATCACATCTTCAGTACTGTATATAATTGGAATTTTGCCTCCCTCTGGGGCTTCCTGTGAATCTCTGCAGAGTGGTTCTCCCCTAACACTAGAAATTAAGATGCTATAGTCAGTCTTCTTTTACAGAACTGAGCTATCTCCCCCCTTGATCTGGTTTGCCCCTATACTACGTGAGTTTGGCTCCTTTTTTTAATAGAATAAAGAATGTTTAATTTGAATTTAAGGATTAGTAAGAGAAGAGAGAAAGTAATCAGCTACCCAGTGTCCGTTTTACTTACCCCTACTTGGGCAGAGCCATGAAGATTAGAACTAGGGCTTGTCAGTGACCATGAAGAAGTAGTGTGTTACTGAGGCCCAGCAGTAAAAGTGCTTACATAGGACTTGATCCTACCTTTCACAGAACTTAGAGAGAAAGGAGATGTTTGGAAACCAAGAAGAATTGTGCCATGCTGTATGTACCACACAGTAGGAAGGGTCCCAGGGGTAAGTGGCCTGCAATGAGTAAACTTAGATAGCATTTCAGAAAATACTTGAAGCTTGATTCGAATTTCAGTGTTCATGCAGGGCAGAAGAGGGCCGAGGGCAGAGTGGGTATAGTGAGGCATAGAGACATGAATCAGCAAAGCCTGTTTGGAGACCTGCAGAACAGAATGTGGGCCTAGAACTTGAGGTTGTAGTGAGGCTTGTGATGCTGTAGAGGAGGCAGAGGAGGGATGGGGAAGACATCAGGATGGACTAAAGAGACAGAGCCATACTGGGATTCATCTAGCATCCTAAGAGGTTTTTACTTTATGCTTCAGGTAGTGGGAAGCCATGAGATGTTCCTAAACAAGTCTTTTTTTTGGCTGGAAGGTGGGGATAATGAGCTTGGATTACTGAGTTTTTATGATGAATCATGTTTTAAAAGATATTATTGTATAGGGGCACCTGGGTGGCTTAGTCAGTTGAGTGTCCAACTATTGATCTCAGCTCAGGTCTTGATCTCAGGGTCATGAGTTCAAGCCCCATGTTGGGCTCCATGCTGGGCATGAAGCCTACTTTAAATACACACACACACACACACACACACACTCACACAATTGTATAAATATTCAAGCAGTTTGCATTGGTTGCAAACTTTAAATATTCTAGGTTCTGTATAAATATAAAAAAGATGAAGAAGAATTAGTTTACTTCATTCTTGTTCTAATTCATTCCATGGGTTGCATCAATTCTTTGGATTTACTGAATCTTGGTTTTCCTAGTGTAAATTTTCTTTTGCAGACTGACAAATTGAATTTAGTAATCCGTAGACCCAAAATGCTACAGCCCATAAAGAGGTCATAGAAAAGTTAGAAACAAAATTAGTCATAATAAAGACACTTTATTTTTAATAGACCCCAAAGATAGAGCAATAGAGCGTCACCAGTGAATTATCGTAGCAGCTTCCAGAGGGTATGGGATAATAGGGTAGAGAACAATTAAAGGAAAGGATTGTACAAATGTAATTTTTTTGGAATTACCCAGCAATATGATTCTGAGCATGAGTCCCTGACTGAGACCCCAAGCTCATTTACTGTGGTAGGAATAAGATGCAGACCACCCCTAGGAGGTGCAGAGGAATGGCATGGAGGGTGCACGTCTGTGCCTCTTGCAGAAGGAATGTTGGGATTATGCCTAGTTCTTTCATCTCTCACTCTTTCCTGCCTCTCTTCTTCCTTTATACATTAATTGCCTACAGCGAGCACAGTGTCATGCCTCTCGTTATTAGTGATGGGCTGCCCCACAGCCTGGGCTAAATTCAACATTAGAAAAACAGTGGTAACTCAGCCTGCTGGGTACCAAGGCAAGCAGTTCTTTTCCAAACAAAATCCTTGAGATTTTTCTGTGTGTTTTTCTAGAGTTTAGTCATCCTTGCACACCTTGTTTTAGTAATTCCTCTCAGTAATGCTATAGAGGTAGGTTTTAGGATCCCCATTTTACAGATTGAGGAAACTAAGGCTCAGAGAAGTTAAGTGCCAGAACCTGGATAATAATAATACTAATGTCAATCCAAAGACTCTAACAGCCCTCTTTCTGCAGCTGCTCCTCAGTAATGCAGCCAAAGTATTTGGGATATTTGGACACCTGTAGATGCAGCATTTCTGGTGAGGAATATAAAAGCCCTGTGGCTGGCCCAGGTTACACTGTGAAATGAGATTGCCTCCCACTCCTTCCCATCTCCTCCAGATCTTGCCCAGATAATTCTTGGGCCCTTTCCTCCCCTATTCTTCCTTCTCTCTCTTTCAGTCATTTTGCCTGCCTCCTAATCACTAGCTGGCCCTCTGAGGTGGAGGAGTTAGGGAACTGGGATGGGGGAGGGGAGGATCACTTTCACATTTAGAGCTATTGTTCATGCTTCCTTTTGGATGATGTAGTTGGTTCTGTTTCTCATTTTATGTTTGCTTACTGTCTGAATCCATGTCAATTTATATGCCCTTGGCTCTGAACCACCTTTTATATATTTTTGTGTTGTTAATATTTTTAATTGGTGTTTTTAAAGTAGATGTACTCTGCGTGTTTGGCAGACCAACAAAGTGGAATGTAAAAAGAGTCGATTTTTTTAAGTAACCATATAAGGTGAAAAGTCCCTTTTTGTGTGGGTGCATGTGTGTGTCTGTGCAGATTGCAGGTTTTATCAGGCACGATATTCGTTAATATTTATTGTAACAGTTTACAGTGTGGCCCTTGAGTCCCTCTGGATTATGCACAGCCTGAATGAGGTAACCTTGGAAAATGCAATAAATCTGAAGTTGAAACCACTTTAATGGGAAGTTGCTTGAAAGTTGTAAAGTTAAATTGCCTCCTTCAGGATGAGGGAGGTAGTGTGGAGAATGCCCCAGGGGACCTGGATTTGCTTCTTGCTGGTCTTGTCCCCTGTGTTGGAATGCTGGGTTTGGGGTTAGATTACTTTGTTTTTTTTTTCTTAAAACCTCTTACTGTTCTTTTGCCTCAGTACTATGGTGTGGTAGGCCCATGGCAGCATTAATATGTGACCTTTGATCTTCTCTCTTATGCATACGGGGTGACTCTTATCCTACATATGCATACCCAGGTGCCCAGAAGTAGAATTTTTAGTCATAGAACCTTAACTTTGCAAGGAGACTGGACATCACACAATTCATTTTTGCCAGGGCCTGTGTGAACCCCTCCAATTATATGCAGCTGAATAGTTGTCAGCATATCTTTTGCTCTATATTTTAGAAAGTTCTTCATCACATTGTTTTGAAATGTAGTTCCCCAGAGCCTACAACACTAGTCCTGGTGCCTCTTTTTAAAGCTACATAGAATAAATGTTCTTCTTCTTCCGTGATGTTTGAAGATGTTTGAAGACAATGACAGTGATGTTGCCTTGTCCCCTATTTAGGCATTGAACATCTCTAGATCTGTCAACCTTTTTTCTTATGTCCTAATTCATTTGTCTATTTGTAGGGTACAAACTTTGTATATATTAGACATGCAAGAAACTAGGGAAGCATTGAGAACAAAGTTGGCTGTGATCCCTGCATTTGGGGAATTTCTGATATAATTAATAACAGAATGATAAAGGCTATAAAGAAGCACCAAATCAGCCTCTCTGATTAGTCCTGATTAAGAAAGGTATTTATTGTTTCTTTGATTACACAATAACTATGGGAAACATAGCAAACTATGGGAATTGAGGATGTCAAGAAGTTTTCTGGAGGACACACCATATAATCAAAGTCCAGAAGAGTACTGCGAGTCACTCAGGGAACAGGATAAATGAGGGAAGGAGAGTCTTCTAGATAGAAGGACAAGCTTGTTGGAAAGGCTGAAGGTGAGAGAGTACATGGGGAATTCAGGGAAGTGAGAGTGGTTCAGTCTGGGTGAGATACTGTATGGGAAGCTGGTGAGTAGGGAGAAAGATGCGGAAGTACTGGAGCAGAACACAAGACTGACAGGTGGTGGGGCAGGGAGATGAGGTCAGACATTACAAGAAAGTGGAGAATGATAAATAGTCCTGATTAAGAAGGGTATTTATTGTTCCTTTGATTACACAATAACTATGGGAAACATAGCAAGTTCTGTATGAGGTCATAGAGGTTTAGAAATACTTTGCGTATTATGTTTTGTTGTTAGGGAAAGAATGTATTCAATCCTTAATTAGGGTTAGACAGACATGGTTCATTCAATAACAAGACCATCTCCCCAACAATGTATTTGGAGAAACAATAGGAAAAAAGAGATAATAACAGTTTTAACTTTTTTATGACTGAGAATTTTTGGGTGATTTCCATAGATAGAACAATAGCAGTGATAATAATAATAGTAATAGTAAACACTTCTATAGCACACTGGCCCTACTATACTAATAAATTTAATGCCCACCTGAGACAAATATCTCTATTGTCCCCAGATAGAGAGTTTAAATAACTTACCATAGGTTAGAAAGCTAAGTGGCAAAGCTAGTATTTGATTCTGGGCCCTAAGAACATGTAAGGAAAGATTTAGATTATAGATAAAAGAAATTTACTGAGCCTGCAAAATTGGACATCTTTACAAATGGCCCCTGCCTCCTGTTGATGGTCACAACCACATACTCACTGGTGTGGTCGTGATCAGTGTAAAAGCAGATATTCACCAATCCACATTTCATGCCTTACCCACAGGCATTACTGTTTAGAAGAGATCACACTCCTGGTGGCTTTC
The DNA here is from genome assembly GCA_028646485.1 of Cryptoprocta ferox. NCBI lineage: Eukaryota > Metazoa > Chordata > Mammalia > Carnivora > Eupleridae > Cryptoprocta > Cryptoprocta ferox. Next base: position 44,672,853 of record CM053573.1, read on the forward strand.
AGGAGTTGGCCTGGGTTTTACTAGCAATTGTGGCTGCTTGCAGCTTCAGTTGATCTCCCTGGCTCCTGCCACTGTCACAGAGAATTTAGCCTGCCTAAAGAGGAGAGGAAAATGAGGGTAACAGTGAATCAGGCAAGGTTTGAAATACCCTTACTTCTAGGGAAACAAAATCGCCTAGAAGTGTTGCCAGGCCAGGCCAGTTAATGCTGGCAGCCATGAATGTACAGTTGCTCCAGCTTTTAAGCATGTGTGATTTTTCTCGAGGGTTGATTGATTCCGTTTTAAGGGTGTGTAGGCAAGGGCTTCTTAGGGACAGAAGGGATAAAGATAGCTAAGAGAGGTTGAAGTGGTGATCCATGGACTGATGACCCTGTGCTGCTAACTAGGAAAAGAAGTGAAAGTAGGAGTGTGTTGATGCATAAGGATGTAACAGAGGAAAAAAGTTTAGGGTCTCTGTGGGTCCAAGGAGAAATGAAGGGAGAGCAGCTATATGAAAGCATTGGAAAGGTAGCAAAGAACATTGAGCAAGTGGGATATTTGAATTTTTTTCCCAAAGGAATATGCTTAGCACTCATTTCCTTGGTCAGTGTTCTCTGAATATGCATCAGTGTATTTGCAATTGTGTTTTCAATATACATTGAAATCTGTGATAACAAAAACGTTAAAATAGGCCAGGGCAGAGCTTCTAGGTAAAACCAAGCAGGTGAAACTGATCTCTTCATTACACATGATTTTATAATCTTCAAACCCATGTTTGAATATTTGAATATGGTGATTATTCTGTTGCATGATTAAATGAAAGCAGAGATCATAGACTAGTTCCTTGATGCAAATATGCAGTGTAGATTTATATGCACAGTAGGAGGTGCCATCAAGGAGTTATAAACAATGATAATTCTCAGTCCTCTAACTCATTACAATTCAGTTAGATTTTATATTTACCTATTAATGTTTATCTTCATTAATAATCCTATCTTTAGCTGCATTACCAATTCCTTGAGAATAGAGGCAATGCCTGTGTCTGTCTCTAAGTTTCCCTTACATTATGTAGCCCTATCTATATGAGACATAATGGAGCTCATAGACATAGGGGTCTCTCATTGGATCAACACTTCAAGAAGATCAAGGCCAGTACACTTAATGTTACAGAAGAGGGCCTGACAGTAAAATGATCTGCTGAGGATTTTAGGATAGATTAATGAGGAAACCTGAGCCACACCCAAATTCCTACCTCTGTTCTTTGTGCCATATCTTGTAGATGCAGCTCACTGAATCAGGTTCTTGCAGTGATCTTCTGTGTGTGTGCCAGGCACCAAAAAGAAATGCTCCCTACACTAGTGCTCCCCAACCTGTATTTCCTGATATGACAGAGAAAATGGTAATATTTGTTTAGGACATTCGGGTAAGCAGAGGATAATTTTAGAGGGCAGCTGAAGCAAAGAGTCCCTGAGAATAGTGGCCCCAGGCCCTGCGGGTCTGCCCAGGGGGATCATATCTTCATATACCACTCATCCACTGCCTTTCCAGCAACGACTGGAAAATCCCTAGGTTAACATTACATCAGTCCCATAGTGCACAGACACAATAACTTCCCTGGTTTAAGACCTTGTCTATGAACATTGTTCTTCAAACAAAAAAGAAACATGACCTTCTTTATTGTATTTATTGGAGTACCTAATATATTTATAAAAATCTATATCTATAAATAAATTATGATAAATTATAAATTTATAAAATTGCTTTGTAAATAAATGTATTTTCTAGTAATTACCTTGAAAGATTACTCTGGTGCAAGAGACTATATTTTCTGAAGAATTAAACCCTACTAGTCAAACATGTCACTTAGTCCCCACTGTGAGATAAAGGATATGAACTTAATAAATTATGAAAAACAAATACATTAATTAGGTTTTTTTCTTTTGACACTAAGTGGTTCATGACCTTCTTTCTTGTGTTCTTCATATATATGGTAGTTGTGTAATTTTTGATTAAGGATGAAAGGTTGGAATAAGTTTTTATCAGTGCAGGCTGTCACATTTATCTGTATTGCTCTGTCAGGTGCTTGTGGCATGTGTTCCTTCCAGCATTGTGTTTCCTGTGGAAATAGCACCATGGTCTCTCAAAGTCATGATTGATTTTCCAGACCTTTAGAGTTGAGATAAATAATAAAGTTGTAACTCTGAGTTTCTCCCAGATGCTTGTCTGGATTTGTTTGTATTTTAACAGAGAAATTGTTATTTATAGGTGTATCTCTCACAATATCTCTTAAAACATAAATAAAAAATCATAATTTATAGATAAAATAAGACCGTAGAGAAACTGTTTCTTCACTTGGGAATAGATTGGGAAGAAACCTAAACAGACTGCATACTCTGGGCTTGGGAGGTTGAAAGGAAGAACTGAGAGCTGAAAGAGTAGACTCTGGAGAGATCTCCCACAGTGAAGGAAGCCCCCCCTACCACCAGCACTTCCTTTCTGCACCTCCCATCCCAAGTAGCCTGAAAATCTGATGATACAGATACTACTTTGAAGCTTCAAAATTCCATTTGAATGTGGTGGCATCTTAAATCAAATGTAGTTATGGAGGGCAGGGCACTGAATAAGAGTTATAATAGTGGCACCATTTATCAACTGTTTATAAAGTTAATAGTGATCAGAAAGCCCAATCTATCAGATTCCAGCACTAGGCTGCAAGTGGTAGAGGGCTGGATCAGTTACTGAGGGTCATTGGAGGTAGAGAAGAGGGCAAAGAGAGGGACACAATGAACCTGGAATAGTTGTTTTTGATCTTAAGTGTAGGATAAGACAGGAAGAGGACAGCAGGAAATAAAATGAGGAACATTTTTTTAAATAAACATGGATATGGGTTACTACCTCCTCCACTGTTATGACTATGGTGTGAGTTCAGTGGTGAGTTTGAGCTTGTCCTTACTGGCTCATGACTGTTAAATTTTCAGTAACTTTGAACTATTTATTAAATGCAGTCATTATTAAAAATTAAATTCTTGTAATTGCAATTAAATAAACAAGCTCTTGCAAACAAAGATAACAAGTGTTCAGAACTCATCACTTCCTAATTATTTTACTACATTGTGCTCTTGAGGTTATTTATGTCTCTTCTCTTCCCAGCTCCATGTTGAGTTATGTCATTTTGGTAGCTTGAAATTAGCCATCATGGGAATATTTGCACCATGGAAATCAGATGCTTTATCAGGATTTTTTTTTTCCTGGAGAGCCAGTTGTTAACCATTTACCAGTACACCACTAAAAATTCTGATGATGTGCCAACCAGTGGGACGTACAAATGTAGTTTTTATCTTAGTAAAACTCAGTCTGTCGTCTCTCAGTTATAAATCTTCATCCTACTCTTTGCTGCCTACCCGGACTGTGGATAAGACAAATCAAAGACCTAGTAAATTTTCAAATTTCCTCCCTCTGTCTCCATTGCATATATGCCTACTAGCAATTAAAGCTATTATCTCAGCAAATTGTGATAGTTTATATTTCTATTCATCTTTGAATCCCCAGCGCATAGTATACATTCAGTCTAAATCAGTTATTAATGATGTGGTATAGAATCTACCTTCCCATAGAATCTACACATAACAAACATCAGCTGTAGTACCTTAACAAACTTCTGCACCTCTCCTTAAATACAGGAAACAAGTTACTGGGGGTTTTTTGCAAAGAGAAGTTTTGCTCCCCCCTCATTTTCCTTCTCTTCTTTATCTTCTTCACTTTCTTACTCTCTTTTCCCTTCCCCTTCTTCTCAGCCTAGGGCCTGTATCTTTCCAGATAATTATGATTTTGTTGTTGTTATTGTTGTTATATAAAATTTTAGGGCATGATACTAGATATAATTCAGCCTAGCAGATTTCTCTTTCTCCTAAATGATTGTTGTTGTGCAGGGCCCATCAAAAAATTTGGAGACTTAGAATTGTCCTAAAAAATGTAGTGTGTTCCACAGTTACAAAACTGTTTGTAGGGGCACCTGGGTGGCTCAGTCTGTTAAGTGTCTAGCTCTTGATTTTGGCTCAGGTCATGATCTCATGGTTTATTGGATCAGTTCCCACAATGCTGTCAACACAGAGCCTGTTTGGGATTCTCTCCCTCTCTCTCTGCCCCTCACCTGTGCACATGCTCGCTCTCTCTCAAAATAAATAAACTTAAAAAAATGACTAAATTTAAAAAAAAAAGGGAAAACTATTTCAAGAATGGGATCTCTGTTAAGTTAAATGGACCACCTGTACAAGATGTAACCAAAGAGAATGGATTCAGTGGGGCATGCTATAGTTGGATGACACAGCAGCTTACTAGAACTCAGTTAACTCAAGCTGGTAGAGCTCTGGGCTGCCTTGAGTGAGAGCCCTGAATAGAAGTTACATGGAATATGCCTGACTGAACTTTGGTACTTCCCTAGGTGCTGCACAGGGAGGGCTTTAGATGGCTGCTAGGTGACCATTGCATTCTCTTTTGGTTCACTTTTGAATAGGAAAAATTGATGAGGGAAGGAGGGATGGGACAAGAAGAGACCAAAAAGAAAGGATGAAGTTCTTAGACTCTCTTCACACCCCCAGAAAGACTCTAAAAAGCTTGGCTTAGATCTGGCAATTAATACAAATACAGGACTCCTGGAGTATGTTCCTGGCTTTTACCATTACCTCTGACTTTGAGCAAATCAACTGACTTCTCTGCCTGTAAAATAATATTCCCTCTGACATGAATATTTACCTCATGAGGTTATCTAGAGGATAATGTTAGTAATAATGTCTTAATGTTTACATCATTCCTTTCACAGAGAGCTCAAAGCATTCTATATACATTGAGATTGAAGCTTCTTCTGAGAAATGAATATAAGTATTTATTTTTTTGGAAATGAACTTAGGTCATAAGAGCCTGAATTTAACACATTGCAGGGGGACCTGTGGTACATAGTGATCTACTGGGTCGAATGAATTTTTATTCTACTAAGAGTTCCAACCTTCCTCCTTGTTTTATGAATTGAGGAAATACAGTGAGTTCATATACATGGATGAGACATCCTACATATGTGATTAAAGTGGTCTCTCATGACACATCCAGAGCTTGAAGAATAGTCAGAATATCTTTGATCGCATTCTTTTGGGCCTTGGTTGTAGCATAAAGACACCTGGTAAATCTTAGCACTGAACTACAGAACTCCACTAAAGAATTCCAGAGATAGAAAAATGTAAATATGGGAGTGTTTTCTCTGTTAATTTCAGCTCGATTCAACCAATATTTCTTGATTGCCTATTATATACATGATTTTGAGGGATGTGTTGAAAGAGGCATAGTGTGTGCAGAAATTTAAACTGGCATTAGCAAAACAAGGGAAATTAGATTTACAAGTAGATATATGCGGCATTACTGGGGAAAGTTAGAAAAGTACCACAGCATTTTAGGTGTTTAAAGACGGGAAAGATTACATCTAGCTAAATAATCTTAAACATTTATTACTCAGGTACCAAGCAGTCTACTGTCCATTGGAGAGCCCCTAATCCCTGCTCTGGAGATCTGGTAGAGAAGACATGTACAAATAGGTAGTGTTAGCACATCCTACTCAATGCAGTAATCAAAGGTACTTAGCCCTGCATGGGAATTTAGAATGGCTTTTTGGAAGGCAAGACTTCCATGAAGTCTTAAAAATGGAAATGAACATGGGAAGGTAATTACAAGCTGGAAAATTAGCATGTCCAGAGGCCCTCAGTGTTTAGTCTCCTTTCAATAGAAAATGGCAAACTATAGAAAGTTTGGTATTCCTATAGCCTAAAGTTTAATTGGGCTAGTAGTGAGAAATAAGTCTTAAGATAGGACTTGTCCTGCATGAGGTCATTAATAATACTATTTGGGGGGAAAAAAACCATGAATGAATATGTTGGATTTAAGTCACTGTGGGCCATCCAAGTAAATAAATATGTCAGGCATGGGAGAGAATCTGGGCTAAAAATACAGATTAGGAAGTCACCCCATATCAGTGATGTTTAAAATCAAGAACAAATGAAATTATATAAGTAAAATGAGCAAAACAAAGTACCAAGGGTAAAACCTGGAGGAATACAAACATTCAAGGGGCAAACAAAAGAAGAGAAACCCATGAGGGAGTCTGAAAAGAAAAAGAGAAATAAAAAATAGAAGAGAAATTTGATACGTGTTCATCAGGTAAGGCATTTCAGGATATGGAGATAAAGTATGTATAATTGTCTCAATGAAGTAGAATAAGATGTCATCTGCTGAGAAGGATGTGGTGTCAGTTGAGGTTTTGAGCTTGATGACAGTTTGAAAACATTACTGAGTGAAATAAAAGTAAGCTAAGCACAGATGAGTAAGAGATTGGGCAGAATTGATGGCTTACTTGAGATTAAGGATGCAAGTTTATAGTGGCACCAATGTGAAAGCTGATTTTCTCCAACTATGCTCAACAGCTGGGTCATAGAAATATAGAAAGTATATGTTTGAATTGATCCTGTTCATCCTGTAATGAGATTTTGGGAACAAGGGAAGCAAAAGGGCAGGGGTCCAGTGTATATGAAGATACTAGTGAGAGAGTGGTCTGGGTGATGAGCCATTGCTGTCCCAGCTGGATTTAGCAGTGAGGTTAAGAAAAAGGTCCTGAAACTATGGTTTTTCTGGGATTGAAGAACAAAGGTGGTGAGAACAAAGGCATGAGAAAACTGCAAAGATCAGTGATTGTGGCCATCTTCAGATATTACACAGGAAGCAATTCCACTTGATAATCAGTTCCAGGACATGACCTTGGATGTGGGTTACCCTGGATGTGAAGAAGGTAAGGAATTGGATGGATTGGTGAGAGAACAAGGGAAATGTTAAAGATAATATCTAAGTGCTCTAGTCTTGAGTAAATATTGTAAAGAGACCAGGAGATTGGTAAGAGAACATGAGTGTGATATAAACTTCAACAAACAAGGGACTGTTACACCAGGAGCATTAGGGAGCAATGTTCAGAAACATCTAGGGAAAGACATAACACTGCTATTTGTTAAGCTTTGTTTTAAATGTTTGGTTCGGGGGTGCCTGGGTGGCTCAATTGCTTGAGCATCCAACTCTTGATTTCAGCTCAGGTCATGATCCCAGGGTCTTGGGATAGAGTCCCCCATTGTGGGCTCCATGCGAAGCATGGAGCCTGCTTAGGATTGTCTCTCTCTCTCCCTTTCCTCTTCTTCCCCACTCACATTCTCTCTCTCTAATAATAATAATAATAATAATAATAATAATAACAATAATAATAATAAATGTTTGGTGGGACCATAATAATTTGCTGATACTTGAGCTTTTTGACCTATAAAAAATGTCAATTTCATGTTGTTCAGCCTCATACTTTACACATATTAACTCATTCTTTCTCATCTTTCTACTACCTCTGAAGTAGATTGCCATTTAGCAGCTAAGGAAGAAGAAACTTAATAAGTAACTTGCCCACCATCATATCCTTAGTAGTAGAGCCCAGTTTCAGACCTTGGTGGTCTCACTCCAGAGGCTGCAGTCTCCCTAAGTAGGGAATACCTACCCTACCACCACCACCCTTTAAGCCTTGCAGTGTATGAGGTGTGTGAGACTGAACTCCTCTTGCTTATATAATAAACTGAGAAAAGCACCATAAAGGAGATGAACATGGTTCCCTAGTTATTCCTGAAGTCTCATACATACATGCTTTGTGCTTCCCAACCCTTTTCTCTGTGTGTTTCCCTTTTATCTCAAACCTCCTTTTGGCAGAATACTTTCCCTGCCTCCTTGCGTAATTGAAACCTAGTATGTCCCTGGTTTCCAACTGGGAGTTTACTAGTGGACAAGCAGGGAAGGGAATTCTAGACGTTGCATATAACAGGGTTACAAGAATTTGGAAAAGAGCAAGGAACACAGTTCATTCAGAAAGCAACAAGACATTCTTTTATGTGGGACATGGATCAGAATGGTAGGAGAAGTCAAGTTTGTAAGAGAGAGTAATAGAAGGAAAGTCTGAAGCTGGGGTGAGTCTTGAGGGACTTTTTACCACGTTAAAGAATTTAAACATTATCCTCTATGCTATAGCTGACTACTGAAAGATTTTAAGCATGAACACATTATAGATAAGTGTCACCAAGGATGCAATTAAAGGCGGACAAGATCAGAGGCAAAAAGATGAGTTAGGAAGCTGTTGTGATCATCCATGTGAAGGAATATATGCTTAGCAGTGGTCCTAGCCATGTGACTGAGGAAGAGCAGCTATATTCACATGATATTTAACAACAGGCATTGGCAGGTTTTGGTGTCTAAGAGAGTGAATTACTGGAACCAGTAACTGAGATCACCACTCAAGAAAAGAAAGTTGATTTGGAAAGAGAGATGATGAGTCTTCTTTTTCTATATGTCGAATATATCTGTAGCATCTAGGTAGAAATATAGGTCTTGAATTCAGGAACCAGATCTCACAGGAGATACAGATGAAAATATGTTGGCATCGCTTGATGTATCTAAACCTCACTTCTAAAATTGCCACTTCCCCCATCAGTATCTGTCCTGTAACCACTCCAAATCTAAAATTACTATGAGAGTATAGGAACTGAGATCTGGGTGGGCTATAGCTTTAAGCCAGGTCCTTGAGCAGGGCCATACTCTGTGGACTAATAGAAAGATCTAAGGTAGGTCTCAGGTACTCACTGACTCTCCAGCTGCTGAGAACAGCCTTCTGCCTGCAATACCACTCCCATAAAAAGGAGCAGAGTAGCTTTCTAGCATGAATGAATGAATGAATGAATGCATGCATGCATGATCACATTGAGTCCTCTGGATTTAGGTCATCTTAAAAAGCCACCTATACAATCTTCTGGTGGTTCTTGTACAGGTAGAATTACATAGCCCTAGCTCCTGGCCTAAGTATATGTAGCCTAGATAAAAAATGTGGGTTAGGCATATAATTAGCACACTGACAGAGAGTATATTTAACAAATGGGGGAAGTGGCTAAATATCAATAAACACTGTTTAGTAGTCTGGCTAAACAGTAAGTGAATCAGTACAAATATTATTAATGAGAGGGCCCTGGTTCTGACAGGAAAAGGATAATAATATTGCAGAGACAAAAAGGTATAGACAAATATGCAAAGTATGGGAAAAGCTGCCATTCAAACAGATCTTTTCCTGGGCTTAATAAATTTGATAAGGAGTAGGAAGAAAACCAGTCTTTGCTTTCCCTTATGTTGAAATAAACTTGACCCAATGGAGTACTCTAGTCCTCATCATTTGCTGAACTTTACTTAGATTCCAGGGATTTGCATGTGGAAAACTAATGCCATGGCAGGATTACCAGACTGTAAATTCATCAAGAAGTCTGATGATATCATAAACCGTGAGAAGCCAGTGTCCAGCAGCAGCATCAGAAACCTCCCAGTTTGATTTAGCGCTGGTAATCCATTTTATTCCTTTCCATTAGCTATTACAATAATAACAGATTGGCGACACAGTCCCATTTTCTACCTCTAGTGCTGTCTACTGCTGGGCACAGCTGCTCCCAGTCATTCTTTCCAGTGTAAATAATGGTTCATGTTTCCACAGGCTGTCGCGAGATCTTTCTATGCTTTTGAAATAAGCCCATGTCACCACCCTTTCGGAGAAGATTGAAGGTAGCAGGAAAGCCAGGGAACTGCATAAGAAAGCCAGAGTTGCACCCCCTCCCTAAGATATGTTTTTTGCTCTTGAAGACATTTAGATTGACTGGGTGTTAATGATGTGAATTTCCATGAGTGTGGGGCAAGAAAATTCTATCACTCGCATCTGTCTAATGCAGGCCTTTTACTTTAGAACTTTTTCTTTCAAGTTAGATGTAAATAATGAACTCCTTTGTTGTGAGAGGGTATGTTACAGGCAGTAAACACTTCAGCAAAGAGCATCTTTTGATCTTCACAGCTATGGCAATAAAAGCCAAGAGCCAGAAAGAGGCCAGAAAATTTGGAGCAGAAACCACTAAGAGCTTTCCTGCTATCTAGTCACAAAATTAGGTGCAGAACTATAAGAGTAATGGATGGAATGACAATTTTTAAGAAAGATAAAGGGCAAAATGAGGCTACTTGAATGAAAAAAAGCTGAAATTTGCATTTCAAGATCTGTTTTAGAACTCAGTGAATTTGGTGAGAAGTTAGGAACATTATGTACACACCGCATAAAGGAAATAAATAAAAATATTTCTCTCTCTCTCTTCCTGTGATCTCTGTAAGGAACTAGTAGATGTGTTAAAAACCTTTAAATACTGGTTTGAGAATTCATTTTTAATAAGAGGTCAGTAGGTAAACACTGATTTTTTTGTGTGTGTATGCAAATGTGTATGCAAAGTAACACATTTCAAAACACATTTCAGAAACTGTTTTGTTTTAATGCCTTAATTCTATAAATCCCACCTCAATACGAGTGTTAATTGAGTCCCTTTCCAAATATTGAACTATGCACTCATATAAAACAAATCTAAAATATACGGGTCTAAATGCATATGCAAATTGTTTTTTATTTTTTGCTTATTTTTACTTTTTTTATTTATTTGAGTATAGTTGACTCACAATGTTATATTAGTTTCAGATGTTATTTGGTTTTTTATTTTGGTTTTGAGGTGGTAAGAGGGGCAGGGCAAAGGGGAAGAGAGAGAGATTGAGGGAGAATCTCAAACAGACCCCACGCTCAGCACGAAGCCTGACACAGGATTTCATCCTACGACCGTGAGATCATGACCTGAGCTGAGTTGGCATTTAACCGACTGAACTATCCAGGTGCCCCTCAGGTGTTTTTCTGACATTTTTACCTGTATTGCCAGATTTTGTTGGTAGACATTTAATGTCTGCTTAATTATATGGAACATACCAATATCTCTGCCTCTAGTCTTACAGAATTCATACTCACATCCTGTAGATAAGTAATAGACTGAAATCAAATCTTCCCCCACCCCCATCATGGTTAGGAAGATAATGGACACACTACACACTTGATGAGAGAGAAATACATTTGCATTTAAACCCCTGTTTACATGCACATCTTTCCCCAGTTTGGGTAGCAGTGAGCAAGGCAGAAATTTTGGATGCCAGCACCCTGTCAAATGTTCGGTACCTCTTTTCCTAGGCCTAGTGTTTGGGGTCTGGGTCAGGGGGTTGGGGGGACAGATTTGGTCTAAAGTTTAGCTATCCTTGATTGATAATGTATAATTCATAAGTAACTTGTAAAAGAGCCTACATGGTTTACAATTGTATTTTATCCCAGTTTCTTGTAGTCTTCAGTTCCAAATAGCTGGCTGAATTGTTCTATGATAAAAGGAAATCTGAAACTATGTACCATATTCCTTCCAAGCTTAAGACCAAGAAGGTTCTCTGAATATTTTTCAGAGACAGATTGGGGAATCGTGCTCCATTTTAATGGTCTTTTAATTTGAAAGTTAAACTCAGTCCTTCTAATTGCTTGTAGGTATTGGACACTATGAATATTTCTATTGGATAATATGAAGAGGACAATTTATCATTGAAAGACTTGTCATTTTTATCTTAGCTGAATTGGGTGCCAATATATACAGTTCGTACTTTCAAGCACAGGTTGATTTATTATGATGTGGACCTACAGTTTTTATTGAGCTTCCCAAAGCTGGATATTTCTTTGTCATTTTGGTAAAGCTTGTTTTTTGTTTTGTTTTGTTTTGTTTATCTTGTTGAGTTTAAGGCTGTCAAGTCAAACAAGTTAGAAAGCAAGAATGGGGGCACCTGGGTGGCTCAGTCAGTTAAGCGTCTGACTCTTGACTTTGGCTCAGGTCGTGATCTCACGGTTCGTGTGACCGAGCCCCTCGTTGGGTTTGTGCAGACATCATGGAGCCTGCCTGAGATTCTCTCTCTATCCCTCTCTCTCTGCCCGCCCTCACTCATATACACACTCTGCCTCTCAATATAAATAAACTTAAAATATGAGAGAGAGAGAGAATAAAAACCTAAGTAGGAGGAAAGAGCCTATGGTTTTAGGTCATGTAATTAAAATTCATTCAATTCTATTAAACTGAAGATTATAATTTAGGCCTTTGGAGGCAAGATGAATAATGAGTACATGAAGCAAGCTTCAAGGAGATAGACAATGAACATTTCAGTGTTCTCTTTCTCACCTCTGGGTCTGGACTCTGGTGTCTGCCATACCTGGGTGGATGCAGCTCTATCACTTCCTAAGTCTGGAAACATGAGTGTGTTGTTTAACCTGTTTGAATGTGCACCCTCAGTGGTTTGTTAAGACAAGCTTATGAGGTAAGAACAATAATCAGTAGTTAAAATCAATAATATTGAGTGTCTGTTAATGTTGCAGACACTGTGCTGAGTGTCTTAGCACATGCTCTCAGTTAAGCCAGTGAAGCACTTTTTACCTAGCAACTTTCAACTTCCAGCTGCTTCTGCTCTTCCCCATCCCAGGTTTACCAGATTCCTTAGGTGAAAAGGATTTCTCTTAATTGTTTATGTATTATTTCACCAACCATTTGTGCATCTATTCAACAAATACGTAATGAATTCCTTCCAGTTCCAGGAATTATTCTAAGTGCTGGAGATACAGCAGTGAGTGACCAAGAGAGAAAAGTCCCTACTGTTGTACATTCTAGTTCAGGAGACTAATAAGGGACAGGCAAATAAATAAATAAATGTAATATTTCATGTAGTAATGAGTGCTATAAAAAATAAGCTCGAATAAGCAGATAGAAAGTGACCCCAGTACTAGGAGACATGGAGAAAGACAGAGTTATTTTAGATAGAATAGTCTAGGGAGAGAGACATTTCAACAACCCTGAGTATATTCATGCTATGTCATACCAAATACTCAGTGAATTAAAGAAAGAAAGTTTTAATAAAATCAACAGCATACATTATTGCATATGTTCTTTGGGCTAGCAAGCAGACAGTAATACAGTGTCTTACTTTTTTTAAAAATTTTTTAAATGTTTATTTTACTTTTGAGAGAGAGAAAGAGACAGAGTACGAATGGGGGAGGGACAGAGAGAGAAAGAGATGCAGAATCCGGAGTAGGCTTCAGGCTGTGAGCTGTCAGCACAGAGCCCGACATGGGGCTCAAACTAACAGACCACGAGATCATGACCTGAACTGAAGTCGAACACTTAATGACTGAGCCATCCAGGTGCCCCTACAGTGTCTTACTTTTAATAGATATAAAGCACTTAGAAAGTAGAGCATAGTAAGGCATTATAAGTGTATGCGACTATTGGTCTCTTTGAAGAGAATAAAAGGATACTGTGACCTACATATACTACACATTCCTGCTTATAACTAAACAACAATCATATAGAAATCATGCATACGGGATAGAATTGGATGGTAATATGGTGATGCCTTTTTATTGGGTATTGTAGGTAAATTATTAAGCCATGTCCAAAACAAATATATTGCCACCATGAACTTAGGAACAGTAACTTCACAAGGGCACAAGGGAACTGCAGCCAGATTGCTAGATTGCTAGGTCTAGGCTTTACTCCAGAAACTAACAGTCTAAGCCTAGTGGTTTTTTTTTTTTTTTAACACTTTTAAGATGTCACTTCATTGTCTTCTGGCTTGCACAGCTTGTGGCAAAAAGTCAGCTACAATTCCTTTGTTCTTCTTTATGTAATGTGTCTTTTCTTTTCCTAGCTGTCTTCAAGATTTCCTCTTCATTTTTAGTTTTTAACAGTTTGAATATGATATGATTTTATTGTTGTTGTTTATAATACTCAGGATTCTCTGGGTTTCTTGGATCTGTGGTTTGATGTCTTTAATTGTTTTTTGGAAAAATTGTGACCATTGTCCTTTCAAACATTTCTTCTGTCTTGTTCTCTTTTGCTCAGAGGCTTTCTCTGGTTTCCTACCTTGTTTCCATCTTTCTCATGAGAATCTGGTGGGAACTCTGGGAGAAGAGTCTGAAAGTGGGTTTGAACACCCTTGTAATTGAGGCTCCTAAGAATCCTGCATTCTCACTCTAACCTGTAATTGTCCTTTAGCAACATCTTAAATATTTAGCAGAATTCTTGGCTGCTTGTCGTGCGTGATGTCTCTTGCTCTGTGTTCTGCCTCAGGTGAGCCAGCCCACAGATTCCAAAATCCTTGGAGAATCCTGTCCTTTCTTAGACTTGAGGCTATTTACCTTGTGACCTCAGCTCTCTGGGCTCAAGGAATGTTATGTTTTACATTTTGTTCAGCTTTTTCCTCTTTTTACGGTGTGACATTCTTTCCAGCTTTCTATATGTGAGGTGGAATCAGAATTCTAGTCCAATGGTTTTTAAACTGTTCTACTGATGTGTTCTTTAGGAGCTCCACAAACATATGATTCAAATTTTATTTTAAAAGTATTTTACCTCTCTAGAAATTTTAATAAATCACTAAAATGACTTATATACCAAGTCATCACATTGGAGAGTTACCAACTTAAATAACTATGTTGTTCTGTTACTTTGTTTTGTTGGGGTTTTTTTAGACCTCATGAAGTCTGCCACAACTTCACAGTATCTTTAAACTTGCATACCAGCATAAACTTGAATAGGAAGGGTGTGGCTCTGCATACCCAAATGCAGCCCTGTGTGTGCCCACACAAGTAAAATTGCGAAAGCAGGGGTCACTATTGCAAACACAAATACATAACAGTCAATTAAATGTCAGGCAGTGTAAATAATGCCTACCTTCACAGTTACTTGTGCAGTAACAAGTGAAGGGGTAGTATGCTGTATCATGACATTAAAGTATTAGCACATATTTGTTCTTTTCTGGATTTACACTTATGTAAATATAAGCAGTTTTTACATATTTATAATAATTCTATTTTGAGGCAAAATATAGTCTTGATATATCTGTTTCAAGCCTTTTGATTAATTAGATTGGCTTTTTTTAAAAAGCTTTAATTTTTTTATGGGTTGCCTGGGTGGCTCAGTCAATTAAACGTCCAACTTCAGCTCAGGTCATGATCTCACAGTTTGTGAGTTCAAGTCCCGCGTTGGGCTCTGTGCTGACAGCTCAGAGCCTGGAGCCTGCTTCAGATTTTGTCTCCCTCTCTCTGCCCCTCACCGCCCCCTCAAAAATACATAAACATGGAAAAAAATTTTAAAGCTTTAATTTTTTTAAAAGTGAAAACTGCTTTTATCTGTTTTAAATAAATAGGTTCTACATAATGTTTGGTTTTCAAGAAAGAATTCCACATAATGCACATGTCCCCACTCTGACCCCCAAAACAAATTTCGTTTTCGCTGGCTTGGTAGAAAGAATAATAATAATAGTGGCAAACACTTGAACAGAATTTACAATGATTCACATAGTGTTCTAAGAGTTTTACATATATATTATTTAATTTAATCCTTAGACCAACCCTGTCAAGTAGGTATTATAATGATCACCATTAGTCAGAAAAGGGAAATAGGCACTTGGTGTAAGTGAGATCACTCTATTAGTAAATAACAGACCCAGGAGTCAAACCTAGGCAGTCTGGTTCCAGAGTGCGACTTCTAACCATGACTCATGAACTGTACTGGGCCAAGGTTAAAGTAGAAGTCTGAATTCATTGTGAAATTTTATCTTTTTCCTATACAATAAATGTCTCTCTCTTTCTCTCCTTTTCGCCTCATCCTCCCTCTCTCCATCTCTTTCTCTCAGTCTCTCTCCTTTTCTCTAGCTATACTTCAGTTTCTCCACTTGTAGATTAAGTGATAAATATGTCAATTACCCTTCAGGATACAGTGATACTTAATAAGTTAACTACTTTTAGAAGTACTTTAATGGTCAGAAAGTAAAATGCAAATGACTGTAGCATAACTGATGAAAGAAGCTGGGGTTTGGTCTATTATTTTTTTTTTTTTCTGAGTGAGTTTAAAGTATTTTATATATCAACGGTCTTAATTCATTCTACTACCTCCATTTGCTACTGTGGACATTTTCATTCAATCTTCATTGAACAGACTCTCACTGAACATTCTGTAGGTGCCAGAGGCACTGAGCAGTAAGGACTGGAAGATTAAGTAAATAGCTTAAGACATGGTCCTCCACTTATAGGTATTCTCTCCCCAGGTCACAGGTCTTGGTGCTCACAGTCGAGGGGTAGTGCGTGCTTAAGTGACAGTCAAGATCTTTGCTTTGAGAGAAAAGCCCCTAAAGAATAGTATTTAATTTTAAGAGTTATTGTTTAGGGCTTGGGCTTTTTTAAATAAAAAATAGTAATATTTTTAGGATGAAGAAATTAAGCGAAGTGACTTATTTTTTAGGTAAAGCAACATTTTGGAAAAGTCACGTTATTGAGAATCATATTAAATCAAACCCTTAGTAACTGGAACTTGAAAAGACTTTAAAATTACTCTTTTTGGAGGTATGCCTATAGGTCTTACTTTAGCTAAACATAGAAAAATGAAAAGGAAAGAAAGCCAAATTTAGCTAATGCTGTCATGTAGAACTCTCTAGTTCCAGTTATCTTCATTCTGAAAGTCACCTGGGGATCTACCTAGATATAAAACAATACAAAGTAAGTAAAAACGGACACCTTCCTAGAAAGCCATATTTTACAGAAAACACATTTGAAATTTTTTCCCATCTTAGACTAGGTATGTAAACTTGAAGTTCTTAAAGATTAGATGGTAATTTTTAAGATTTTATTTTTAAGCAATCTTTACACCTAACATAGGGCTTGAACCTGTAACCCTGAGATCAAGAGTCTCATGCTCCACCAACTGAGCCAGGCAGGCACCCCCAGATGGTAGTATTAAACATAAATATATAACTTAGAGAAATCATATTTCTTTCAAAGACCGGCCTATATTATTCAGTCTATACAGCATAAATTGAAGGCATCCTCTTCAAATTTAAGATATAAAACTTAAAGAAACGTTCCTTTATTCGTAATTTGACAATTCTTATGTCTCTTTGTTGGCTAACACTTTACATAGGCAAATTTTGCGGAATTTTTTTTCTCCAAATAATGTTAGAGAAGCCTAACCTCATTGTGCAACCTTGTTAAATGAATGAAAAATGTGAATATTTTTATGGTAGTGTGACTTGTTACTGTAGAGCATTTCAGAATCACTAGTGCTAAATACTAAAACCTGTGTCCGTTTGAGGTAAGAGCAGTATACATAGAATTTCTGGCGAACTTCTCCCAAAAGTCATTTTCTAATTAAGTGTCTGGTTTGAGAACACTAATGAAAGTGATCCTGATGAGCTTGCAGATGAAGAAGAGAACAGTGTAAGTTAGTATGATGACTTGAGTCCAGGAAAGACAGATGCTGCGACTCCTGAATTTAGATTAAATGTTTCCCGGACACTCCATACCTTTTGCCCCAACCAACAAACATCAAGAGAAATAATTAAGTATTGAGATCTTCTGCTATCTCTTGTCTTCTTGATAGAGAGAACAGCTTAGGCACTGGCATGGAGGGATGAAGCAACCTGGCATGAACTGTACCCGGTTCTGTTGTAAGGACCATAGGGCTAGAGGAGCAGGCATCAGCATGGCATGGAAAGAAAGTTCTGTCACACAGTGCTGCTGACCATCCAAGAGACGGCAGGAAGCCGGAGAAGAGATTTGAACCAGGAAGTAACATTAATGGCTTCACATTTTTGAATGGTCCTTCTAACAGTTGACAGGAGGGTAAATTAGAGAGATCTTAGGCAGGAGAAACAAATTAAAGGTATGTTGCAATGGTTCAGTATAATATGAGGAGGGGCCTATAGACGTGCAAAGGAAGTCAGAGAGGAGTTGGATGGATCAAATATGAGAAATATGAAGAAAGGTAGTAAATATGCCTAAATGATTTGTTTTGATAGGCCTTTAAAAGAAATAAAATTCTTCTTTGGTGTCTCCATGGAATACATTTCACCAACAACAAAAAAATAGTTGATTTTAGCATAGAGACCCTAAAATGTGTAGCGAAAATAATAAAACATGTTAACCAAGCTATTTAACTTCCACATTTTATCAGAAAAATAATAGAGCTTTTGAATAGAACATGACACTGCTGAGATCAAGACTGTTGGATGGGTCTCTTTATGGACCAGTTAACATGTTTCGTTTGATGGCCTAATCCCAGCCAGTCATTTACAAATGTGGGTGGAATAAGGAGGATACCATTACTAGGAAGTCAGTTCAAAGGACATAATATGCATATATACATCATTAACCTGAAAGAAAAAGAACTGCAAGAAAAATAGAGGCCAAACTTTCCATGTGCAAATTATTATGTCAGCTGGTCCTCTTTATGATTAATATTTCATTTTGAAGTCCCTCATAATTCCACCTAAAGTCATTCATTACATAAAATAAGAAATGGACATTTCAAAAGAAAACACTTTTTTTAAACCTACCTCTGGAAAATATTAGAAATAAATTCTTTATAGTAAAGCATTTAGAATTTGTATACTCAGAATAATATATCAGTATAAAATGTCATCTTCAATAATACCCTTGTAGAAACAAAATAAAAATTTGCGAATCTAATCACTTCTTAGAAACTATTTAAGATTAGAAAAAATAAGAAGGACCTAAAATTCCACTGTGTTCTCTCTTTATGGCCATCTTTTGAGGCAACACTAAAAAAAGCTTTTCATATATGGCTCAAAGTTAAAAGATGCTAACCAAATTTATCAGAGTGGAAAGAGTCCATCATGGTCACTTTTCTAATAGGATAGTTTCTGTGTGGAAACTAAAGTTCAAGGTGATGAGCCAACATTAGAGTCTAGTTGTTCATAAATAGAAATGGTTTGTTTTTCTTTCCCGGTCTTTTTTTTTTTAAGCTTAATCTCTTGAAAAACAAGAGAAAATCCTTTCTTTATGAAAATTCCTCTTGAAAATGGTAATGTTTTATAAAGGGAAAGATTAAACTTGTCATTGTTTGAGAGTTAAATATCACCTATATGCATCACTACAAAAGTCATTCAAATACTGTTAGCTCTTTATTCTTGCAACCAACATTTATGGAACAACGATGATATTCATAGCACTGGTCTAGTGCTCTGGGGATGTAAAGATGAATGGAATGTGTTCTTTTGCAGCCCTGAAAGAACTGCAGCCCAGTTCAGTTTGGAGACAAGATAAGTTCACAAATAACTATAATAAGAGGTTGAATTTGTCTAGTGCACCCACCCCCACACACACAGAGATACAAAGATAGTGAGATAGAAAACTCATTTGTGATTGAGAGAATCTGAAGCATTATCTTGAAGATAATGACATTTAAACGGAGCCTGAAAAGATGGGTAGAAATTGTTAAAGCAGCATCAGAAGACAGGGAATTCTGAGCAAAGATCACTTCTAAGTTGGAAAGCAGGGAATATGTCTTTGAAATGATGAGAAGTCTACTTCAGTTGAAGCAGTAAGGGCAATTAAGTGAGACAGTGCCCTAGAGCTTTGGAGGTCTTTGGCATTTATTGGACACTCAGAGCAAGTTCAGCTAGATAGTTAAGAATCTAGGAGCTAGAACCAAATTGTCTGGGTTTGAGACCTGGAGCTACTAAATTTTAGCTGTGTGGCTTTGAGCAAATTATTTAAACTCTCTCAGCTTGCTCATCCATGAAACTCTTATATCAGCTTTTTTGAAATTCAGAATTTTTCAGCTTTTAGAAAGATTATGTGTACACTAATCAGATGTGTTAGATAACCTCCCCAACAAGGTCTGAGGCAGCGCCTTATAAACAACACATTTGTATTTCCATAGAGGGTGATACGAGAATTTAGAAGTGAAATAAAAATGATACATACTCTTATATGCATTCAGTTCAGGTTTTATCTGATGAATTTGTTACAAACTTATTTTTAAAACTACTGGCTTTCAGTACTTTTTCAGTAGATTTTGGAATTGTATGTAAGGGATTGGGGGCCTGTGGTAGTGCCATTCTTTTAAGATTGTTATGAAATGCAAACATGACAATATATGTGCAGGGCTTGCACCATGCCTGGCACTTGGTAAGTATTCATTGTTATTCTTTTTGCATTATTAGGTACAAGTGGCTGGAGAGATAAGTGACATGTCCAAGATGTCTAGCATAGGGCAGTAGACCAGGATGGGAACTGCCCAGGCCAATGCTTTTTTCTTATGCCATGCTAGACAAGACTTATGTAATAGAAAGCATTCAATACTGGTTAAGTACTATGTTTGGATCCATCCAGGCAAATGAGGTATATAATGAACTTTGGTAGAATAGTGAGAAAGAAGAGCTACTGGGCTTATTAATGAGATATAAGGCTTTGGGAAGAGGCAAAGATATCCCAAGGATTCAAGAACAAATGACTTCTTCTATTTTGTGTGGATACATACACCTCATACTGTCAAATAATTGCCCCATGTGTTGTTTTGGTGAGCTTCACAAGAACTCTGTGCTGAGGTGTGGTGCTTGTAGTTTTTTGACACCTGACCCTAGTTCTTTCACGCCTTCTTACATTTAATTGTGCTCCCTTCAATGCCCCAACCCTAGCCTCCTGGTAAACTCCAACTTAATCCTTAGGATTAATTAATTAATCCTTCCTTAAATTAATTTGGCACTGGTATTTGTCACAGCATTGACAGGTTGCTGTAGCTCCTCATCTATATATTCTGTCCCCAACTCACTCTCATTAGTATTCTCAGCACCCACAATGATACTTAGTTGGCATTTAATAGAGATTTAATGAATATATGAATGCCTGTTTTACAGGTGGAAAATTTGGTATTTCGATAGCATGCTCAACACTGTGCAGTTTAGTTGGAATTGAGAGTTAAACCAGGTCTGCCTGATTCCAAAGTCCATGTTATTTTCTCATCTTCCTCCTAAAGAAAGAAAAAAATCTGTATAGGTGTTGATTTACACATGCACAGGGAATAAATACTAGTGAAGCCCCAAACATAAATGATTTTGGTTTTGTATCTAACACAGTATGATCTTTCAGTCATTTATAAATATGTATAAACAGAAGTTGACTTTTTTTGGTTTTTAAATATATTGTATATGTAAATCTAATAATGATCATTGGCTTAAAATACTAATAAAACAATACAGAAAAATGGAAAGAAGTTGGTAAAAATCGCCCAAGATCCACTATCCAGAAATAACCTCCAGTAAGATGTTCATAAGCTTCATTCTAGGTATTTCTCATGCATTATAGACATGTGGTTACAAGTTTCATAAGTGGGATATGGTGATATTTCTAGAAATGAAATAGAAGGAAATTTTCACCTTCAATACACATTTTAGTATAATTCTCTTATCTTAAAAAAAAACCTCAGACATGTTGGGTATATTCCACTTTCAGGCCTCTGGACCAATTGCTCACACTCTACCTAGAATGTTGTCCCCCTAGAGCCACTGAGCTAATATTCTAGACTCCTCCTAGTTTTGCTCAGGGCTGATAATTTCAGAGAAGTCTAACTGACCACCCCACTCTTGCGTTTCCAGTCCTCTCTTAGACTCCTCTTCCTTTTTTTTCCCACCACACTTAACCACCTTCTAATTTGTAATATCATTTAGTTGCTTATTATGTTATTTATTGTCTGTTTCTCCTACTAGAATATCACCTCCATAGAGATGGGACCTTTATCTTTTTTGTTCATTGACATACCCCTTTTCTCTCTTGTACATGTTGTTCATCATGTACATAAAAATGTACATGAAGCACCTAGAGCAGTGCCCAGCATGTATGCATTCAATAAAATTTTTCAAATGAATGAAAATGTTATAGAAGAGTTCTGAATACAGTTTTCTGGCTGGTTAATTGAGACTTTGTAATCCCCTTATTTAGTAAATTTATATGAACTAATGATTTCTTTATTGTTTAGTGAACTCAACAATTATTTAGAGCTGCAGATATCTTACATTTTCACTGAAAAAACAACTCATTGGTCCTGTATGTTTGTGAACCTGCTACTATTAGGAAATTATTACATAGAAATGAAGGAGTTTGCCGAGAATATATGAAATATGTTTCATATCTGAACATATAGTATCCTGCACTAAAGTGCATCATAGTTAATTTAGACCTTTTGTTGTCTGTATATTTTATTCACTCTAGGATCCAGGATGCTTCATACTTTATCAGAATTCAGATCAAATAACTCTCCAGGTTTTATTCTAGTACTACTTGATAATACTTGATGTATAGTTGGAAAGATTCTGTTCCTATGAAGACATGTAGAAACTGGGGTAGAACTTCATAGAGGTATTCTGGTATATGTATTTTAATCTATGCTCTTTAATAACATTATATGCAAGTGTACATTCTCCCATTTCTTTGCTGTACCATGACGTCTTTTCTTATGCCAGTCATACTTACACATTTTGCATCCACTAATTTAATCTGAGGCTGTGTGTTTATCAGTCAGTCCACAATTTCATTCAGGTAGTTTTTAAAACTATTTTTGAATCATTGAAATGTTTAATCACGGAAGTAACCAGAGCACTGCTCATTTGGATGACTCTTGTTAATGCCATATGTAGTATTTCACAGAATGATCCTTCCTCGTTTTTCAAAAATGTGCTTATAAAATTTGTGATGACAATTGAACAGCCCAACCCTATGAAATGGTAATTTATACAGCAATAAAAAATAAATAAATCCATGTATTGCGGGCTTGTAGCTGAAGGCAGCTGTGTTAAGCATGTTTTTTACATCAAAGTATTACATACAGTACTGTATAAGAATGTGTTGCACAGAGTTTTTTGAAGTACCCCCACATTAGCTGTGTTTTTGTACCCAGTCTACAAATATGAGGGAAGCTTTTATTCTATGTCCCTCAGGAATGATAGACACAATAATGAAGATATCAAGAATATCTTTCTTTCAAAGAAGCTTTTGTACAGCTATTATCTCACTTGCCTCTAGTGCCTTTTGAAAAGAACTTTTCATGGACATTGTTCTGTAAGTTCTCTGAATTATTGAAGTAACCAAGAAAGATGTCTCTAGCATTGAGGTAGAGAAATTGAAGCATCACATTGTCTACCTAAAATCTCCATTTCCAACTGTTTAAACCAATATTCCATGTAATTCTACGGTAGTTACTGAGTAAAATCAGAGGACGAAAGCAAAGGAAAATAGACCATCTGATGGAATGAGTTTAGAATGTAGAATAACTTCGAAAAGAAGTGAGAATATGGATTTTGTCTGAAAACAGGCTGGAGGAAGGTAAGAAGAGGAAAACAAAACAAAACAAAACCTATACTACATGATATAAATCAATTACCTAATGGATTTTCTTTTGTTGTTGGTTAATCTCTTGACCTCTGTGAGATATTAATCAGCATGAAAAAAAGATGTGTGTGTGTGTGTGTGTGTGTGTGTTCAGATATAAATCACACAGTAAAATAAAACTGAGTTGTCATATATATTCAGGTATGAAATAATTGATCCATTTTTCTGGAAGTACATCACAAATTGGCTTACACAGACTTTTTTTTAAGTGAAATTGGAATGTGATTGTTTGCGAGCCAAAAACGCATTCTTTGAGTACAACTTTACTACCAGCAATTCATTTATTTATTATGTAGGATGTCTTGTCAAACCAAATTAAAGGTTATATTTTGTCTTTCCCACAAGCAGTCTAGAGCCAAGAATGAAAACCACATAATATATTTTTAGGATTAAACCATTTATTACTGATAGATAATGGCAGAGCAGAAACAGAAGGCACCAGTTAGTCTGCATTAGCTCATGAGCCCTGTATAACTTTTTTGTGAACTCTAAAGGTTTGTGAAATTATATCATTTGCATTAACTTTCTGATAAATTTCTGATGTGGCCAGTTGTCCACTTTCCCTGGTCACTTCGAGTCATTCTGCACACTGCCAAGGGACTTCTATTCTCAGAAGATCTTTGCCAAGAATTTTCCCCTTAGGGTGCTTTTTGAAAGAATGAGCACCTTTGCCAAATAAACTAAACCTCCTCTCAGGCCCACCACTTTAACCACTGTGGAGGAGGGATCCCTTTATGTAGAAAGGAAAGAGTTGTGTGGTAGGAATAGAAAAACCTGGTTTTTACTCAGAATGCTGCCCTGATCAAGAGGCTTAAGAATATGACAAATCAAGAATCATATATACAGCTAATATTTATTGAGGACATTCTATGATACCCAAACCAGCCCAAACCACAGTGTACATAATAAAAATTAGAATGGTCCCATAATTCTATGCATGTGTGAAATAATGCATTTAGATCTGGATACCATATTTTAAAAGGAATATTAACAAATACCACTGTGATAAGGAATTTGGACAAATGGGATTCCAGAGTTAAATAAATTGAGGATATTGTTGTTGAAAGAAAAGATTTAGTGGGAACAGGGTAAATCTTTTTAGATAAAAATATTTAAAGGGTTTGCCATGAGGAAGGTATAGAGGGAGAGGAGATGCAGGACATAAGCAGTTAAAAATAGCAAATTCAATTTGTCTTTTTCTTTAAAAACATAGGCTACCAAAAGCTCAGTAAAACTTGGATTAATTAAAGAGAAGATTAAATGAGAAATCATTCTAGGGAAGGTCTAGTTGAAACTCATTCTAGTTTCAAAACAAGGTTGAGAAGCACTGTTTTAGAACATTTAAAGGGCTCCAAGAGTGGAATCAGTTGTCTAGTAAGATAATCAGTCTCAGGAAAGTGAGGTAGCCAAACCATACTTTTTAAAATAAGTCTGAATGTTCTCTTATAATCATAGGAAGAACTCTGTTTCAAAGGGCATTTCTAAAGTCCTATTGCATATATCCATGAAATACATTGAAGGTCAGTTGTGACCACAGAATTCATTTGTGTCACAATGCTTTGATTCTGATATGAAATACAGTTTGCACATGGGCCAAAGACCACAGCAAGCAGTGTATTCACAGATGAATTAATTGCTATGACATTAGAATTTCTTCCATAGGTGTTTTTAGGAGTCTACAGGGTAGAAAATTTAAATCATTTTTATTTTAATAAGAATCAAATATCCCAAATGTATTGAAATTCTAAGATGTAACTTACATCAACAGGACGGTTGATAAATGGTACCCTGCTTCAGTATATAAATTGGTTGTGATATATCTTTATCAGATGGTTTTTCATGAAGCTTACTAACTTAAGTATATGGCCCTCCATTCAATGGCCATAAAGATATACCATAGTGAAATAAAGAGAATAATAATATGTGTGTGTTTGGTAGGTTTTGTACCTTTATAAAGAAAAGTCTATCACCAGTATGGATTATTTTTAACAACACAATTTGAGAAGTGCTTGTAAGAGTTAGTCTTTCTAAAAGTTCCTAGTGAAAGAAAACAAAGAGGATAGTAGCTACATGAGTTGTTAGAACTTACTTGAGTTTGGTTGACTGGTGTGTTTATTTTTTTTTAACAAGGAGAAATGAGATGTGTGTTTGTCAAATAGAGGAATTACAGATAGCAGATGGAGAGGGAGAGAAATTAAGATAAAATGAAGTGGTGATGGGTATGGGCCTCAGAACTCAAATAGTGAGGAAGAGAATGGTTCTTCCTCTAGTTAAGTGGTTGTCAGGGGGGGATACCTTTGTCCTCCAGAGTATATTTGTCAACCCTTGGTGGCAGTTTTGGTTGTCACAACAGGCTTGGTTGGTGCTCTGGCATCGGGTGAGTCTAGAGGCCGGGGAAGCTGCTAATAATGCACAGAATAGCCTCCACAACAGAGGATTGGCCAGTCCATTTTGTGTATACTGCCACGGTTAAGAAATCCTGATCTAGATGAGATAGTAAGAATATATTGGGGAACTGTACAAAGAAATATGTAGGTACAACAGATTTAAACTGAAGAAACATGAACCGTATGGCCTTAATATTATTAAAGTAGAAAGCCACATGTCTGACAATTCCAACAGTTTTGTTATTAACATGAATCAAAAGTCAGAGTTGGGGCTCATGGCTGGCTCAGACAGTAGAGCATGTGACTCTTGATCTCAGGGTTGTAAGTTCAAGCCCCATGTTGGGTGTAGAGAGTACTTTAAAAAAAAAAGTCAGAATTAGTTTAGTACCATCTTAAGACCTCAGTTATTTTCTTCATTGGTGCATGTAATAAAAGTATTATGAAATTCCATTTTAAATTGCACGCATATGTCCAATGAGCAAGTCAGCAAAAATGCTTTTGTTAACTTAAAAATAACACTCTACATGGCAATGAGAAAGAATTAAATCTGGCCATTCACAGCAAAGTGGATGGACCTTGAGGGTGTCATGCTAAGCGAAATAAGTCAGGCAGAGAAGGACAGATACCATATGTTTTCACTCATAGGTCTAACAGGAGAAACCTAACACAGGACCATGGGGAGGGGAAGGAGGAAAAAGAGTTAGGGAGAGGGAGGGAGACAAAGCATGAGAGGCTCTTGAATACTGAAAACAAACCGATGGCGGAAGGGGGAGGGGGAAAGGGGAAGGGGGGTGCTGGTCATGGTGGAGGTCACTTGTGGGGAAGAGCACTGGGTGTTATATGGAAACCAACTTGACAATAAACTATAAATTTAAAAAAAAGAAAGCACATGCAACCTATGATTATATTTTGCATTAGATGAAATATCTGATGGAAATACTAAGACTTTAACAGCTGGTAATTAGCAGTTTCTAACAGCTGATATTTTCCTTTTTTTTTTTTAATGTTTTTATTTATTTATTTTTGAGAGATAGAAAGAGAGCACAAGCAAGGGAGGAGCATAGAAAGTGGAGGCACCGAATCCAAAGGAGGCTCCAGACTTTGAGTTGTCAACCCAGAGCCAGATGCAGGGCTTGACCCATGTATCGTGAGATCAAGACCTGAGCCGAAGTCAGACGCTTAACCCCTTAACTGTTGGCTGAGGTACTCAGGTGCCCCACAACCGATATTTTCAGTGCAGAAAAGAAATCCTACCAAAAATGTCGCTGATGAGAGCATTTTAAAATAAAACAATTTAGCCAAATCCAAAAGAAATATTTTATAGCCAGATAATGAAACATTTAAAATGTAACTTATTTTATCTAGTTTGTTACAAGGATTAGTGTACCTCTGGACATTAACTGTGAGAAATGCTTATAACATGTTGACTGCTGACAAAAAAATCTCTGGGTAAAACTTGTGTCTGTATTATCAATTTTAACGATGTGTTTTATTCACATACTTGTATGGACATCCTTGGTATAATTAATAAATGCCCTTATTATTGGGGAAAAATGACACTCTAACAGTAAACATTTCATTAACTTGATCTGGCAAACAATAATGTACATAGTTTTAAAACAGAGCTGCCAATCTCTCATCCTGTTGAATTCTTAAAAGATTTTGAGGCTGGTATTCTTCCAGGTCATTATCCTGTTTCTGAGGAATAGCTATCTTTTGCTAACCAAATTGAAATAAAACAGAGCTGGTATACCAGAAGGCAGAGATGAGTGTAATTTCATTGTTGGTCAGTCTATACTTCATAAGAATCTTGTTTTAACTATTGTTCTTTTTCAACAACTTTTTTATTAGACAATAAATGAATAAAAATTAAGATTTAGTGTGAGAGCTTTCATCTTAATCGAAACTATACTTTTTTTTAGAAAGTCTGAAATTTCAATTTTCTGAGTTTTTCTTATAAGAAAACTTTGTTTTAATAGCCATTTAAAAGTCATATTATACATTTTTAGTGCAGTTCTGACTGGCAGCTACATGGTATAAACAACAACAAAATGTTAAGTAAACTAGCTTAACATTTAGCTAGTGATTCATACTTCATAGAACACTTTCATATATATTATCTTGTTTGGATCTCACAATAACTGTTTGAAGGAAGTATTACTATTATCTTGGAGATAACTGAACTGTAAATTTAAGTGAGGTTTATGACCCCAAAGCCCATAAAGTCCAAAATGAGCCTCTAGAAGTTAATAGTCAGGTGTTCTGATTCCTGCTTTATGTGCTCCATTTCCTAGTTCTGCTCTGCATTCTCAGGGACTCCAGGCCACTTGACTAGGACACTGGGTAGCACACATGGGGGTGGGAGGGGAACCTGAGGGAGGAACAGGGGAAAAGCCCCCAGATAGGAAGACTATCTCTTTCTATCCAATAACGCATTTACTGTTCCCCTCCCCCATTTTCCTGGAGCCCCGGTACCACAACACTTGTGTTCTGGCCAGTTTCCCCAGTTGACACCAGCTCTTGACTCCATTCTTTAGTTCTCTTAATCCTCTTGTTCCTGCGTTTTACTGCTACTGCAAGCTTTATAAAGAAACATTTTTATTTATTTTTTTAATGTTTATTTATTTTTGACATAGAGCAAGGGGCAGAGAGAGGGAGACGGAGGATCTGAAGTGGAGAGCCTGCTGTGGGGCTTGAACTCACCAACCATGAGATCATGACCCGAGCCAAAGCTGGATTCTTAACCGAGTGAGCCACCAAGGCACCCCATAAAGAAACAGTTTTAAATGGTGGACGTGTTATAGTCAAAGCAGTTTTTAAGAAAGTTCATCAATTTAGCTTCCTCCTTTTCTTGCAGAAAAACATTTAAGGTACAAAGATTAAGGTAATCATGTTTTACTATGGTAGTATGTTATTGATATATTAATACTAAAAGTTACACATTAATATGATAGAAAGGAAAGTGGCTTTATTTGGCATTATTTACAGGCTTTATTTATTCAGACTGGTTTTACCAAAGCTCATATCTATATATAAGATTCCTAGTTCTAGATAAAGAAACTAGTTCTAGAGCACTCAGCACCTGCTTACTAGTGGAAGAGTACATCATACCCAGCAAGAGCAATAATGCCAGTGTTTTATTGCTAGATGTAATATTGAGAAAGCTAAGACTTGGACACCTGGGTGGCTCAGTTGGTTAAGTGTCTGACTCTTGATTTCATCTCAGGTAATGATCTCATGGTTCATAGGATCGAGCTCTGTAGGAGCAAGCTCTGTATCAGGCTTCTCACTGACAGCATGGAGCCTGCTTAGGATTCTCTCTCTCCCTGTCTCTCTGCCCTTCCCCCAACTTGGGCATACATGCGCTCGCTCTCTCTCTCCCTCCCTCCCTCCCTCCTTCCCTTCCTCTCGCTCTCCCTCTCCCTCCCTCTTAAAATAAGTAAATAAACTTTTTTGTAAAAAGGCTAAGTCTTAAAATCTCATAAAATGATTATTTTTGCAATTCTGTATTTGAATTTGTATGTTTGGATGTGAGAGAAAAAGAAATATATTGAACTGATATTGTTCCGAGCATCTATCATATACCAGATACTGCTTTAAGCACTAGATGTACAGTGATGAACAAAACAGAAAGTGCCGGCCCTACTGGCATTTCCACTGGGAGGTGGGTAAGGTGGTCAAGAGAGAACCCAGATATAGACATCAAGTTTCCATGTCAGAATTTGAAGTGGCAACCACAGCTGAACCATGGCACATCAGAGAACTTAATGATGATTCATTCACCCACCCATTCACCATCCCACCAAACTTATACTGAGAGCCTTCAGGCACTTGCTAAGAACTAGAGAGATAACTAAGCAAACAGGGGAAGAGATGGGCAAAATGGGTGAAGAGAAGTAGGAGGTATAGCCTTCCAGTTATGGAATGAATTATTCTGGGGGAAAAAGGCACAGAATAGGGAATATAATCAATGATATGATAGCATTGTATGGTGACAGATGATAGTTATACTTGTGGTGAGAATAATGTATAGAAAAGTTGAATCACTGTGTTATAAACCTGAAACTGATGTAATATTGTATGTCAATCATACTCAAATAAAATTTTCTTTTTAAAAATAAGTAAATGGGGGGCCCCTGGGTGGCTCAGTCAGTTAAGTGTCTGACTCTTGATTTCAGCTCAGGTCATGATCTCATGGATGTGGTGTTGGACTCCACGCTGACAGCACAGAGTCTGCTTGGAACTCTCCATCTCCCTCTCTCTCTACCCTTCTCCCATGTGTGCACACTCTAAATAAACAAACAAACAAACTTTAAAAATAGTAGATAGATAGATACATAGATAGATAGATAAGTAAACGGAATGTTCAACTCCCTAATCCCAATCACATCTTCTCAAATTCAAATATACAAATATTTATTTAAAACCTATTATGTGCCTCAACACAGATTTTTAGTCCTGGCTACAATTAGAATTACTGGAAAGCCTCTTAAAAATGCCAATGCTTATGTTCTCTTTAAAACCAATTAAATCAGAATTTTGAGAGTGATATCCTGGCATTGATACTTTTCCAGAACTTTCTGATATGATTCTGGTATACAGCCAGAGTCGAAAACCCATTTCCATCAGATGCCCAAAGGGAGAAAAAAAACAGAAAAATAAGGGGAAAAATGCAAACATACATCCATGTTTGTAAAAGATACTGTCTTTCTGGAATTCCATAAAGAAGGGAAGGAGGAGCAAACACATTTCCCTTCATATTTTTATCCAACAAATAAGTATTTATTAACTCCTTCTATGAGCAGAAGGGAGTTGGGAAAAGTAGAAATCATGCCTCTTCCCTCCAGGGGCTTAAACTCTGGTCAGACATAAAAGGCAGAGACTAGAGAATTGAAAATATAAGAGTACTCAGGAAATATCCCCAAATGGCAAAAGACACACGTCATTTAGTCTATAAGTTCCCATAAGGGCAAAGGACACTTAAACGTCAGGGGCTTTTCTGTTGGAAAACCAAGAAAATCATTCACCCCATGTTAACACTCAAAGCAGTTATATAGTCACTGGTTTTACATGAGAAAATTCGCAGTCCTCTACAAAGAAGCAGACCATTTCTTAATAAAGGAGAAGATATTCTCATGAGAAGTAAGTATGACCAGGGTGCCTGGGTGGCTCGGTTGGTTAAGTGTCTGACATTGGTGAGGTCATGATCTCACAGTTCATGAGTTTGAGCCCAGAATCAATCAGGCTCTCTGCTGTCAGCGCAGAGCCCTCTTTGGATCTTCGGTCTCTGGCTCTTTTTGCCCCGTACGCACTCGCGCTCGCTCTCGCACTCCCTCTCTCTCTCTCTCTCTCTCTCTCTCTCTCAAAATAGAAACATTTAAAAACAAATAGAAGTATGACCATTTCAGATGGCAGATCCACCTGTTTGTGAATTGTGATACATACTTGCAGGGGCATACACCTCTCCAAAGGGTTAGAGCAGTCAGTGAATGCCCCAGTGAGATTTTTAGGAATATAGTAATTATTCCAAGAAATATTCTCATTATTAAAAATATATGAAGTGGTTTTACATGTTATCTTATTTAATCCTTCCAAGTATGTTACTGAGAACATAAATCACTTATCACTTTGAAGTGACAAATGAAAGTTTTGAGTTTAAGTCTTCCAAGTTCATTGCCCTTTTTCATACCCAGATGTTTCTCAATCTTAGCTACACATCAGAATACCTTTTTAAACTTTTCAAAATTGTCAGAACCCAGCTCACCAGTAGTTCTTACAATAGGTGGAGGGAAGAGGGGGAGGGGAAAGGGGGATGGGCAGCAAGGAAACAACACAGGTGCTTCCCCCAAAAAGGAATATTTCAGTAATCCTTACTGTCACCTCTTCTAAAGAATAGGTTTGTTAATAGTTAAAAAACTTTCTACACAGCTATGAAACTAGAGAATATTTATGAAAAGACAAAATAAGAATTGTATGAGGTAACAGTTTTGATAACCCATAAATGCCATTATCTGGTAACCTAACTCATAAGCCACTCTTTTATTATACAAGCCTTATTATAAAATGTAAGTTAAATATAATATATTCTGAAGAAAATTACTTTGAAAATGTAGGCTTGGGCTTTCTGCATCAAGAGTTAACATCAAGTTGAATAAAATTTTTCAGAAGAACCATTCCAGTCTTTTGCTAGATTACAGAATTGAAACCAATTGATGTTGTATGGAAACTCAGAGTCATATTGCATTACTGGAAGAGTATTTTTTCACATCTATCTATTGCAGTAATGTATGCTGTATTTTAAGATCTGGGGATAACATTTTGGACCCATCCAAGAGTAATATAAGCAGAATCTGTTACCACCTGAAAAATTACTTCTTAGTTTCATAAAACAAGACATATTTGTAAAGGATAAATCTTTCCTAGATTTAGGATCTGAAAGCATTTTCTTGGAATGTTTTCTAATTACAGGGTAGCCTACTGAAAACATCTTTAAATAGGATGTTTTAATCTACTTTGCATGTGTTTAAATGAATGTGTACGCTACATTTTGTGAATGGAAAGGAGGATATGTATTTGGATATATATCTCCAAAGAATGTGCATTTTTGGGATTAGACGTTTACTAAACAGTCAGTTACCAAGGGAAGTAAGATTTTGTGGGTGGTGCCACTTTTCTAAGAGAAAAATGCAGCCTATTCATAGTTTTGTAGAGTTTAGTTCTTTTTTCTTTTAAGTTTATTTATTTTTGAGAGCGAGAGGGAGCACATGAGTGCCCACATGAGAAGGGGAGGGGCAGAAAGAAAGAATCCCAAGCAGGCTCTGCACTGTCAAGCGTAGGGGAGCTCGACCTCATGAACTGTGAGATCATGACCTGAGCCTAAATCAAGAGTTGGGAACTTAACCAACTGAGCCACCTGGCACCCCAGAGCATAGTTCTTTTGTAGCTTGTGTAGACCTTTGGTCATCCTCCTATTCCTCTTCTCTCCTAAATACCTTTTGATCACATAACTTAATGAGATTTCTTTGGGCTTATGAAAGAGAAAGCTCAAAGCTATTAATCTTCTTAATAATCACTTAGTATCCCATTTCCAGAGAAAGAAGAGTTCCTTCTTCCACCCAAGGTAAGTCCACTTCATCTGTAATCTATATTCTTAATTCCATGACTACTGATTTACTCTAGGACAAACACCTTCAAGTTGACCCTCTCTCCTATGTATATTCAGCCTCCCCTTTTCTCTCCACCATTTTTTTCTACTCTTGTAAAAACATGTTCATTTTTCTATCTTAACAAGAGCAGGGATAAGGAGAAAGCTCCCTCAACCCTCCTCCTCACACCCAATTTGTCCTCTAGTCCCTTCCCTATATTTGCCCTCCCCTTCCTCCAGTAGGATCTGTTCCCTGTCCACATCCCATTTATTCTTCAACCCACACTTTGGGCTCCCACTACAAAGGTCACCATTGACATCCTCATAGTCACACCCAGAGTACACTTTCTACTTCATTTATCTTCACCATTCAACAACATTTAACAATATAGATCAGTCTGTCCGTCTCTTTCTTTGCCTTCTGTGACCCCCTTTTGCTCTCTACTTCTATGACTGCTTTTTCTCAAACCCTTTCCTGGATTATCTTCTGTCTACCTCTTAAATATCCATGCTTCACTGAGTTTTATTCCCAGCTCTCTTGCTCTTCATTTTGTCCCTGGATAATTGTGTTCATTCTTGGCTTCAGCCAGTGGTATGTTGGAGTCAGCTCCTAAAGACCAGTCATGCATATCTCTTCTCAATTCTTTGTTCATTGACCACGATGCAGGTAGCTTGAAATTGGCCAAGGTAGAAGTATTTATGCCACAGAAATCAGCAAATCCTGCAAATCCGGGAGGCTTAGGTTTTTGTTTTGTTTTGGTTTGGGTTTTTTCCTAAGAGCTAGCTTAATAGCACACCACTGGCTTTAGTAATGACGTAAATGCTGCCAGTTCTCAAATGACGTAAATGCTTGCATCTCACACTTCCTGAGCT
Source organism: Cryptoprocta ferox (assembly GCA_028646485.1). NCBI lineage: Eukaryota > Metazoa > Chordata > Mammalia > Carnivora > Eupleridae > Cryptoprocta > Cryptoprocta ferox. Next base: position 44,706,442 of record CM053573.1, read on the forward strand.
CTAGCCAATATTTCCAAATGATTTCTAGCCAGCTTCTCTTGAATCCCCAAGTGAAACTCATTTTCTTCTTCCAAAGCAGCCTTCTTATGCCCTAGTCCATGCTTTGGCTAATTACTCCATTCTCCCTCCTATCATACTTATAGGAAGCCAGAACTTCTCTCTCTCTCTGGACCACTGTATCTAATTGATTGGTATGTATATATATCAACACCTTGTTTCATAAAAGATTTATGTTATCCCAAAAATACATATGATAGGAAAGGACAAAATAATTTCTCTCACAGTGATGGTAAAGAAGGGGATCTGGGGAAAAAATAAAGAAAGAATCACAAGAAAAATAGATGAAGTCAGAAGTGAGATGAGTGTACAAAACATATGCCATGAAGTCCAGCCAGGTACATCCTGTCAGGTAACTTAACATTCTGAATTGCTCTGGATCCATCTTTGCCAGCAATGTAATATCACAGCGTCCCTGTCCACCCTCCCTGCACCCAGACTTACTGCTTTCCCACCCTCTCATTTGCTTCCCATAATGTTTCCAAAGAGATGATTCTTCAACCCAAATCCGATTCTATCACACCATCTTCCCCTTCAGCTTAGAAACTTAGAGTAGTTCTCCACTGCTCTTGGGGCAGAGTCCAAACACACACCCAGAGGAAAGCTCCACCAGATTTTTGGTTCATCCCGTAACATTCATCTCAGATATCACTCCTTTTTGAAGCTTTCCCTGGGTCCCATAGGCCTTCTTCCACTATGTATCTATATCCCTCATATGTATCTTTTATTTGATTCAGTATACAGTTTTGGAATGCTTACTTTATGCCATTAATTGTATTTGGTATTGAAGATACAGAGTTAGACAGTCCTTGTGTTTTAAGGACCTCTAGTTGAAAAAATGTATTTAAGCAAATTATAGAAAGTATAATAAGCTCTACATAGAAGAGAGTGCAAGTTACAGAGATAATAGGAGGAAGAAGAAGAACATTGCCTCATAGCACATATGACGTTCTAATGTGATTATTACTTGCATTTCTCTCCCACTGGAATGGGAGGCATGTATATCCCATATGCCACAATGGGAAATACAGAGTAGGTGTGCAATGGTAGGTGTATGTTGGATGGATGGATGAATGGATGAAATGAAATTGCAACAACTGCCTAAAATTATTTAGAAGATTGTCAATAATTCCAGTGATCCTTACTTTCCTTATCATCTATTGCCAACTTTATTTAGAATTGGATGGATGAGGGTATATGAATATGAGAACACGTATACCCTTACAACACTGTATAGGCTAAATCTGCCATGGGAACTTGTGTTGCGGTTCAGCCAGTTTTGAATCTGTTAGCCTTCAGGGAGGAGCTCAGGGCCTAGCCTTTTCAGTAAGCCCTTTGCTAAATACATCAAAGAAGTCTGTCACTTGATGGTTCATTTGCTTTACAGTTTGCCAGAGGCTCAGGCAAAAGGTCCCAATTAAAAGATCTATGTGTTTCTGTGGTCTCTTGCCCAGCACTAAGGGGAGAATCCCCAGGGCTTCATCACTTCACCAAGCAATGCATTCAGTTAATCTTAATAGATTAAAACAACAACAACAACAAAAAAGCCCCACACACTCTAAAACTTTATAGTTTGGTTTCCCCCGCAGTTGCATCCCCCTGATCTCTGAAGGACCCTGGTTATGCTGATATAAAAGTGTCTAGCCTCTAGAACAGTGTTTCTCAGGGGCACCTGCGTGGCTCAGTCAGTTGAGCGTCTGGCTTCAGCTCAGGTTGTGATCTCTGGGGTTTGTGGGTTCGAGCCCTGTGTCAGGCTCTGTGCTGACAGCTAGCTCAGAGCCTGGAGCCTGTCTTCAGATCTGTGTCTCCCTCTCTGACCCTCCTCTGCTCACGCTGTCTCTCTCTCTTTCAAAAATAAATAAAACATTAAAAAAAAGAACAGTGGTTCTCAGTCTTGACTTAAAAAAAAAAGGAAAAGCAACACCAGACTCCATCTTCAGAGAGTTACTAGCTTCTAGCATGGCCCAGGTATCAGTATTCTTTGAAAGTACCATAGTTGATTTTAATGTGTAACCAGGATTTGAAAACAGTTACTAAGAGTCAAGACCAGAAAACTTTACACTTAGCCTGGAATTTACTTCACAAGACCACTTCCTTCTTATCCTTGAGGTCTGTACCTAAATGTAACTTTCTCAGTAGGGCTTCACCCATTACCCTGTCACTCAGAGAATTTACCACAATCTGAAAATAACTTGTGTATTTAAGTTTTTCTGGTTTATTATCTGCCCCTCCTACTAGGTTAGGAACTTCGTAAGGTATTTCCTGGCATCTACTGTTGAGTGAATGTGAGCTGTAAATCTAAGAAGATGTGTGGCTGCTGATAGGCTGAATCAATGGAGAGGAAAAAGGAGTTGGAAGAAAGAGTAAAAGGCAGGTGTAAGTTTGAAATCAAGGAATGCTGTAGTTAGGAGAGGATTACAGAATGCCTCAGTAGATGAGTGAAGTCAAGGCATAGTACTAAATTACAGTGCCACAGATTGCCTACCCACAACACTTCTTTATGGCAGAAAAACAAAACACCTTTTTTATTCACTAAGTAATATATGCTTGTATAAAATTCAGATAGCACTAGTGAAAGTGAAACTTCTAACACTCCCACCTCATTCTCCAAGAATAACCTATTGGTTACAGTTTAGTGTTTATCATGTAAAGTATTTTATAATGTGTACACAGGTAATATATAGGCTGGTTAAAACAGAATCAAACACCTTAAAAATGTATTTCTCAATAATTAAGTTAACATAAACATATAGTCAAAGCCTGGAGTTGCCCAATGGCAGAACATCTGTTAGGGTAACTTGATGATTTAGTGCAAACTAAATAGATAAGATAGTAAGATAGTAATAGTAAGATAATCTGGTTACTGAGTGATAGATTTTTTTTAAGTGTTCAATTTCTTTTGAATCACCCAGTATTTTATACACACACACACACACACTCTCTCTCTCTCACACACACAGTCCAAAAATGGATTCTTATTGTACCTATTAATGAAGTTTAGTTATTTTATTTTTTTATTTTTTTAATGTTTATTTATTTTTGAAAGAGAACACAAGTGGAGGAGGGGCAGAGAGGGAGAGAGGGAGACACAGAATCTGAAGCAGGCTCCAAGCTCTGAGCTGGCAGCACAGAGCCCAACCCAGGGCTCAAACCCATGGACTGTGAGATCATGACCTGAGCTGAAGTGAGATGTTTAACTGACTGAGCCACCCAGGTGCCCCTGAAGGTTAGTCATTTTAGAGGTTAGCTCTCCTCCCCAAATTGAGGCTTAGATTTAAATTGTTTTAAGTGGTGGTAAATTTGGTAGTACCTTCTTACTTTATCACAGTGCAGATATTTGGAAACACACTAGTTCAAAGTCAGCAAATTATGTGGGCCGAATACAACACTTTACCTATTTTTATAAATAAAGTTTTATTGCAACATAGCTGTCCTTATAGCTACTTCTATATAGCTACTTCTATAGATACTTCTGGCTGTAATGGTAGAGTTGAGTAGTTGCAACAGAAACTGTATAGTCCACAAAATCTAAAATGTCTACTATCTAGTTCTCTAGGGAGAAAAGGTGGCTGATTCCTACCCTAATTGATCAAAGAAATTAAACCATCAGTAAACAATTAGAACAAGCGAACTGAGCCCAGTGTATGAGAATGTATTGGTGGTTCAGGGATTTTTACATTTCTAGTTAAAGTAAGAGTGGACTGTACTTATCTGATTGCTTTTCATAGGAAGGAAGTAGGCAAAGCCTTGGTAAGTAATGGTGGAGGAAGGAGTGGGAAGGCATGTTCCATCTAGCTGGGTCCCGTTTTCCTGTCAGGCAGGTCACATCTTCTCCCTTTCTATTCTCCCCTCCCAAGGAGAACAGTGCTCATTAAAGATGTGGCCAATATTTTCAGAATACCTGTAGGCTGGATCCTTTGAATTGAAACCAGTCTGCCCTGTCTTCGCTGCCAAGCTTTATAAATCATTTGGCTGAACAATTAAAGGGCTGGGCACCGTGTTGAATGCTGCTCCAGGTGCAGTGGGATGACACTCCCTCCCCTTACCATTCAGCATGCAAAGTGGGGACCCCACATGGTGATGGCTGTGAGAGAGGAACCACAAGGCATTTGGTTTTCATCTCCACCTATCTATTCTCCCCCAATCCTAAGTTTTGTTGGAAACACCCCTCTCTGGAGATTGCATGGGAAATCTTCCAGTGATAGGTCTCTGAGTGTTTGCATTAGTCAGCTTTAGAAAGGTGTGGTGCCATAGCAGGTGGAAAGCATCATGGCGGGTCAGGCTTGCTAGGGGCGAACCACCTCCTCCTTGTTCTGTATTGATCTCTAATGAGTGCCTCCTTCCTGTGGAACTCAGTGAGGTGAATTCACATGTTGCTATCTCTTGTGTAAATCATGTACAGACTGGCCCTGAATTTTGTTTATAGCATCCCTCTTAAGTTATGAATTATTTGGAGATTGGAGTACCCTTCTACCCCCTCTTTCTTTTTTGCATCCCCTGAAACTCCTTGTTGTTTAAACCATTGCCACTACTGAAAATACTTGTTAATATATTATATCCCAATGAGCATTTGCTTTTAAGCTTGTATGATTTAGAATTCTCTATAATCTGAGGTGTGAATATTCACATTTTCTAGAACTGCCAGTTCCTACCTGCCACTTTTTCCTTGCTTTCACAAGATTCATACACAGCTACACACCCTCCTAGTCATTCAGAGTGGGGATGGAGGTAGCCAAAAATTTGAATGATCTATATAACTGAGAACAAAGAAGATTTTTTGTCTGAGTTGTACAACTAAATGTTTAGTTGCCCTTTGTATCAGTGTGATTGGCTTAAATTTTTAATGATGAAATTGCAGAACTGGGAGGACCTTGAAGCTATCTAATTGTGTAGATGTAGAAAGAGCATAAACAACTGGAGTGACTTGTCCAAAATGATAAAGCCTAGTCCTTTAGGCATTTAGATAAATGGCTTAATCTATAGTTACACATCCCACCCATAAGACTTCCCCCTCTAAAGGGCAATTTAAACAAAAGGACATTCCAGTTTGGGTTCATAGTGCTTTCTCTGATGAGTATGTGTGTGTTCTGAGGCTCTCTCTGCTGTCTCCAAATCAGACATTCTTGCTGGATTGCATCAGATTCTAGGCTACATGATTGATGAAGAAAGGGCAGAGGAGAGATGACGTAATGGCTAGTGCAGCATTTACCTGCAAATTATCTCTAGCTGTGTACTGCTCGGTGTCTGTGTGACTCATGTACTGAGGCACTGCCATCCCTGTTATTCAGCACTGTAGCCTCACACTTACCTCACTCTATGTTTCTCTCCTTTTCTTGCCAAATCTGATTAGAAGCACTTTTGATTTAAGCTAATGTTTATGAAGCCATAAGTGGACTTTATACCAGCGACCATGAGGAGAAAATAAAAGAACATTAGAACAAGAAAATTACATACTGAATTGATAAATCAACTTGATGTCTCTCGTAACTTACTTCAGTAAATACATAGCACCTATTATGTACTCTGTTCTGTCAGTGGTGATAGTTTTCTTCCTTATATGGCTAATTTGTCTCTCAGCATCAGTTTAACAGCTGACAGCAAAACCTATAACAAGTGCCTACTTGTATTAGTGACTATGGCACACATGATTTCACATGTTCTTCTCCTTGTAAACCTCAAAAGAGTTACTACTTGTACCCATTTTAGAGGTAAAGACATTGAACCAGTTTGCTTAGCTAATATGTGTCAGAATTGGAACTGGAATCCTGGTCTCTTGACATCAAGTCTAGTACTTTTTCCACTACCTCACAAATGTCTTTGATTTATGTACTCAAGGAATTTTTGCAAGAAAAATGTTCATTTCTCTCAGGTTGATCTTCACATTTGGTATAGCACCTGCCTCAGTTCTTTGTTTATCCTTGGGGTACTATAAGTCTAGAGAATAGCACATGTATATTTATTGAACAATAACCATTCAAGTTCTGTGGTAGAGTTATATCATACAAACACTAAATTTGCATGGGTTCAACTACACCTGCTCAGAAAATGAATATAAAAAAAAGAAGGAATAATAATTTACATTGTGCAAACAAGTCTATTCTGGTTATATTCGATAAATTCATACCCAGGAGTGTACCTGAGATAGGGACTCCATATAGATTTTTCTCACCCCAGGTCTGTTCTGCATTCTCTCTCAGGGTAAGCATCTCGCCTTGCCAAGTGTGCTGTTTTGTACACCATATATCCTAAACACAAGCCAGCTATTTCTTGTTGTGTTCAACCAAAGACACAGTAATATGTACCAATCCCAGAAGAAAAGCCCACCTGGGTTGTACCTACTGAGAGATATAATTTGCTGGCTTCCAGTGTAGGGCCTTCCTTGGGGATTTTTAAGGTAACTTTGATACAACTTGATTTTTTTCCTTACACATTCTTTGAAAAGCCAAAACCCCAAGTAAAATGCAGCTCCTGTAGGTTAACATTGGCTTGCATAAATCAGGCAGGGGAATTTTGTTTAGGTTGAACTTAAACTGTCTTGGGCCCAAGAACATTGTGTATATTGGTGGCTAAACATATCTTCCATTTTCTCTTTGTTGTGCCAGGTTGGAAGGACTAATACCAAGCAAATCAAATACTCACTATGTCTATAAGAAAACTGTGTTGTTACAGCAAGGGAGGAGAACCAACAGGAGGAAAAGCATGATGAAATCACCCAACAGGGAAATAGAGAAAGAGGATTAAGAAAGCCCCATTGGATATAGTCACAGGTGGTCTTAGAGAGAATAGTCATAATCAATCATAAAGTCATAAGCAAGACACAGGGAATTAAACATCAGCTAAAATCAGATCAGAGTAGTCAGCAGGATATCATGAATCCAAGAGAGGGGCAGCAGGAAGAGAGGCCTGGGAATTGAGATCTGAGGACAAGGGTTGGTGACTGTAGTACATAAAAGATAGGATTTGGAGGTTAAAAGCAGAAGCCCATATTAAAAAAGCAGAAGAATCATTCTGGCTTCTGAATTTGTCTGAGATACCCCCACCCCCACCCCATGGTGCTGGTGGAGAAGATCCAGCTTCTGAGGAAGGAGAGGCAGGAGAATTATTGATGTCTTGTGGCAAACAGCTTCTCATATCATCCCACCCATAGCATGCTGGATTTTATGCAGTTGTTACTTTTCTGAGTAGTTATGTTCTAATTTTCTCGCAATTTGGGAAATCAAGGCTGGCTCTGCAAGGCTGCCATTGGGTTGCAGAGAGGGTGCCAGAGGTCACCAGAGGTCAGGGTTCATACATGGAGAGCCAGTAGAGGCTCAACTCTCATGAACAGAAAAATCAACTCATTCATAATACCAAACCTCATCACATTCAAGGAAATGGAGTGAAAACAAAGGCACCTCCCTTTCTTTCCTGTATTTGTGTGGCTAATAGCACTTCGTATTGTTAAAAGTGAAATCCTGTTGATGATAATTTTCTTTCTCTCAGAGTGCTGCTCACTTTGTATTTTTGACTTACTAATCAGTGTGAACTACAGGAGACCACCTGACTAGTGTCACTAAGAAATAGGCTGCCTTGGAGGAGTTGAACCTGGGAGGCTAGGGTGCTCAGATTAGGATAGAATCTCGCAGCAGGGTCCCTCTATCCTCACTGTATATCTATAAGAATTACCTTGGGTGCTTATAAAAAATGTAGGTCTCACAGCCTCTCCTTAGACCAACTAAATATAAATCCATGATCAAATGTGGCTAAAGTATATGCGTATTAATAAACACTCATGAGGATTCTTATGAAGCCTAAAATTTAATTTTTTAATTTTTATTTATTTTTGAGAAAGAGGATACAGAGTGTGAGTGGGGGAGGGGCAGAGAGAGAGGGAGACACAGAATCCAAGCAGGGTCCAGGCTCTGAGCTGCCAGCACAGAGCCTGATGCAGGGCTCGAACTCAGGAGCCATGAGACCATGACCTGAGCTCAACTGACTGAGCCACTCATGAGCCCCTGAAACCTAAAATTTAAAAGCCACTGGATTAGGAAATGTGTGGTGTAATAAACCAAATCCTAGAAAAGTAACCATTTAACAAATCAAATTCTCATCATCATAAAGTTAAATTTTACTGATATAAATATGGCCAGGCATATTTGTTTTAATGAAAATTTGTAAACCTCTTTGAAGCTCTTAGGAGAAAAATATAAACACGCGGTACATGCAAAATGTTAGCATTAGGTAATAAACACCTTTGGATATGAGAAAAAGGAGATTGTTATGAATTCAGAAAGGCTGTGTGCTTTGTGAAATTTCTGTCCTTTGCCAAGAAAAGGAAGAGGTAAAAGGAGGGAAGAACACAGAGAAGCTTTCTTTGGCTTTGAAGATCCTAATCCTTTGTTCTACTTGTCTCAAAATACAGCTGCTTCCTACTCACAGTCCTTCTGCCACAGACCAGCTGTGTCTCATTCATTCCCAGTGCACTACTGCTCTTCAGCCTTTATACACCAGAACTAGAATGGAGAATAGTAGAAAAGAGAAAAGCAATTTGATATGAAATAGACTTGAAGTTTTACAGAAAAGAGGGAGGCAAATATACTGGGTTCTGAAAAGGCCTAATGCCTTAGACCAGAAAGTCTTTAGCCATACCTCTCTGGGTAAAATCATTAGTTGCAGTTATCAACTGTGTGGGATGTAGGTGTATTTGGGAAATGGAGGGGTAAGAGCAGTAAGAGAGACTGGCTCCAGTCCCACTACCTCTGTTGAAATAACTTCAGAAACTAACCCAAACTAATCTCTCCCGCAGCCCTCATCTGTTCTCTGGCTCTTATTTAAATTTTGTTTTTGTTGTCTTTGAATTGCTCTCTTTTTATAGGTCATTTCCTAAATAATCCCTAAATTTCTTCATGGTAGGAACTATTATGTGCTTCTTTTGAGTATGTTTCACCAACACACTCCTTTCCACCTTCCCCATAATCACTAGTACTCACGGAGGGATAAATTTGAGTCCCACCTTTCATCCCTTTTCATGAGGTGATCATCTGTAATTTTGTGCTCTAAAGGCTCCTTTTAAAAAGATATTTTCTCTACATAGTCATGGAATCCATCATTCAAATCCCAGACGTTTTAGTTTTACCCTTTTTATGTTATTAAAACTCAGCTTTGGAATGATGAGAATCCAGCTTGTTTATTTTATGTCTTCTCTTCCTGTAAGAAAAGTCCAACTTGGGATGCACTCAGCCCTTAGCACAGTGACTCCTCGAGTTTGCTGCTTAAGTTAAGAAATTAAAGCTAAGAGCAAATGTTCCTGACTCTGCATTCAATCAGATAACCAAATTAATAACTGTACCATGTTTGCCAAAGTAAGCAAGCATTCTTGATAGGTGTAGACAATGATGCATTGCCCAGAACTGTTGGATCACCAAACCCCTGCAAGCTCTTAAAACTGAGCTTCCCTAATGTGTGTGAGAGACTTAAAAAAAAAATGGTTTTTAAAAAATGTTTATTTATTTCTTTTGAGAGACTGAGCATGCGTGAGCAGGGAAGGGCAGAGAGCAAGAATCCCAAGCAGACTCCACACTGTTCCCGAGCTCGTGACTCAGTCCCATGAACTGTGAGATCATGACCTGAGCCCAAATCAAGAGCCAGACACTTAACCGACCGAGCCACCCCAGGCTCCCCAAACAACTGGTTTTTAAAGTATTTTTGTTAGGTCTTGTTTTGTATACTTTTTATCCAAAATCTGACCGTATTCATCTTCGTAATTCTTTCAGTATTTATTTACTGGCTTTCTTAGTGCCTTAGCTGGTATTTTTTATATGAGGTTTACACCATCTTGTGGCCTATAATTTTCCCTGATTTGCCATGTTTCTTGTATCCTTAGCATTCATTAGCCTATTGTCAGATGTTTGAAATGTGAAGAAAAGGAGAAATCACCTGTCATTTTCTGCTCTAAAGACCTTTCTTACTTTTCCTATTTTCTCTTCATGACCATGAGAGTCAGTGAATTGAATCTCTCAGATTTAGCCTTTTTATCTTTTATTTACTGAGATCAAAATATCTTACTGCTTAAAATGTTCGTTTGACTAGAACACCATGTAGAACAGAGCCTCAGTGGCATGTCCACAAAAAATTATTTTTGCCCCGTTCACTGACCTATTTTGTATGAAATATCAAATTCTAGAGATCCACACATATACATCTCCTGCCATAAAAAGATAGTGTAGTAAGAGAAACCAAATGACAAATGATACAGTTTTCCAGTTAGGAGAAATCAATAAGAAATCCATTATGCAAAGAAGGGAGTTAGGGAAAAATATATACTTTCAGTTGGGTGACTGAGGCACAAGGAAGCCTAGAATTGGCCCAGAATGTATACAGATATTGCTGTAGTTGCAATTCCAGGCCGACCTTGAAAGTGCTTTACCTCAAACAAGTTAAGTACTCCACTGACGGGAACTAGAGTGTTGTGTAGGCAAAATAGTCCTTGTCGCTTTGACTGTCACTGTTATGAATTGTAATATAGGACACCCAGGAATCATTGGAAAAGGTATATTAGTCATCTGGTGATAAAAAGGAATTTCCAAGAGCTGGCCACTGAGGGAGTAGAGGCAAATATCTGTTGGTGTTTGTTGGTGAGCAGATTCTCATGGCTTTCCACTCATTGGTTACAGCCATAGCATGGGGTTATTAGTTTTCTAAGTAGTGAGGCTCCATTTTCTTGCAGTTTGGGAAACTGAGATCTCCCTGGGGATTAGGGGTTGGTGTTGGTTTCCCCAGCACAGTCTGGCCATGGGACCTATATAAAGGGTGTTGCCCTTCTCATCTACTAAGTTAGCATAATATTTCCCACCTTCTTGATCTTTGTACTAACATAATTACAATAAATTGTTGCTCCTCTTCAAGATAATCTCTCTTCTCACATCTGGGCTTAAGTCTTTCGGTAAAGCTGCTTAAGCAGTGGGGAGGAAAGAGCCTTTCCATAAAGTTAAGGTCTTTCCTGATAAAGGTAACTACTCCACCCCTGCTTCCCAATTAGATCCCCTGCCAGCAATAGCATAGACTTGAGCCAGTGCCAAATGTTTTAATACCATAAGGACTCACTTGATAAAGGCTATGCATGGCAAAGAAAAAAACAGCCAAAGTTCCCAAACTAAAATTTTCCAAGATTTCCATGTGAGATGCGGCCAGGGCACCCTTCATGTAATTGTTACCATGTGTCGCTGAAGTCATTGGTGCCCTGCAATTCTCATTCTCCAGCACTTCTAGAGATTAGAAATTACAGGAAGTGCCAGGCATTTCAAGATGGAAATTTACTCTAGCTGCAGAGACTTTGGTCTTTGACAAAAAGAAGTACAATGGCAAAGACGAAACAATTGTGAGATTGATACTGTGATCCTTCCAAATGATTACTAAGTAATTATTAGTCTGTTAGCAGCATTCAGTGTCTACCTAACTGTTCCATTAATATTTAGCATGTGTTTGCTAGCATTACTTCCCTTATTGTTATAAATTCTAGATAGAAAAAGGATTATTGCCTTGCTTGGGCTCTTATAAGTAGCATAGCACAGAAAGGAAGTGCCAACATTAAATATTTGTTGGGAATCTGACTAATTGGAGCAAAATTATTTCATAGATCCCTGAGCATAGGAGAAATTAATTAATGACTAATAATTACAAACTGCTGGGGCACCTGGCTGGCTAAGTAAGGTAAGTGTCTGACTTCGGCTCAGGTCATGATCACAAGGTTCATGATTTCAAGCCCCACATCAGGCTCTGGGGCTGACAGCTCAGAGCCTGGAGCCTGCTTCGGATTCTGTCTTCTCTCTCTCTGCCCTTCCCCCGCCTGCACTGTCTCTCTCTCTCTCTCTCTCTCTCTCAAAAACAAATAGATGTTAAAAAAATTTTAATAATAGTTACAAAATGCTCAGACATTTCAGAAACCTAGAAAGAGATATTTTTCTGCATTTGACTGACAGTGATTCTCGGGTCTCATTTATGATAGTTTTAGCTTCCACATCCACTAAACTTTTACTATAGGTGCTAATGAATAATAAAATTGACTGTCTTATGGAACACTCAAAAAGAAAAATTAAAGATCAATGTCTTTCAAAAATATTTGAATGTCCCTTAATGAGAATTTGGATTGAGTATAGGGACTAAATTAAGCAAGGCCTGTTTCGTCTTGACTACCCAAGACTGCCTCCTATTTAAAGAAATTAATGAATTTTAACAAAACCTGCAATATTACTTAAGAATCTTCAATTGTTTATTCTCCTGTTGTCCTGAAACAACTAATAGCTAATAAAAATTTACAAATAATTTCTCTGAAGAAATTAGAGCTCACAGTAGTAGTAATAATAGTGATAGCATTAAAAGCAGGAACAAGATTGCTTGCCCATGTTAGCAACCTGAGCAGTCAAAGGCATTAATGGACCATGAAAACTGTAGAGCTGGGGTGACTGTGGGTCAGAGCTACAGTATATAGGCAAGCACAGTATAGGGGAAACTTTCATCACCTCCACTACACTGAGCCATTTCTCTTGATAGAGCAAGCTCGAATTTTCCCCAGGTTGTTAATCTGGCACCTTTCATGAACATCAGTGTTCACTTTGGAAAAAAAAAAAAAAAAAGCAAACAGCCAAAACATCTAAGTGTTAAAGGGGAAAGAAAATCAAAAGAGGAAATTACGGTAGTACTTGATACAGTGGCACCTTTTTCCTTGAATCACAGGAGGTGAAGATATTTGAGAGTTTGCAGCTTTGACAGTCTCTTTAAGACAGTAGCCAGAGGTCTTGGGAGAGAAAGTGGTATGCATAATACACATACTGCCGCAGATTACCTACAGCCATTATACACATATGTGTCTACATTTTCCAAAACTGGCCTGTTAAAAATATATACGAGAATCGAGTGATTTGAAAGTAAATACCACTTCCTTTCCCCATTGCTTTTGCTCCCTGTTTGCCATTTCCTTTCTAACCTTAATTACAGGTTCTGAAGGAATTGGTGTTTCCTGCCCTGGTATAGTTTCTGTTAGTTTTGGATAGCTTATCAGTTGTTAAGATACCTGTCATGTCTTTTGGAATCTAGTATATCAAGAATTGAGTATGATACCAGGTTCTCACTTCTACCTTTTGTTTTTAGGTAAGACATCTGATTGGGGTGACATTTCATTTGATGGAATTTTTCCTTTGGTAAAGTATTACTTTTTTTTTATCAAATGATGTAAACTTCCATTTTTATAGTTTCTCTGTCTGTATTTTCCCACAACATTGACCTCCATAGTATACTCTATCTAAAAGGCAAAGAGCATGCACAAGAGAGAGAGAGAGGTCTGGGAAACAGAAAAGACATAACTAAATATATTTATATTTATATGTCAAAAGACACTATTGAAAGAAACCTGGGACACCTGGATGGCTCAGTCAGTTGAGCATCTGATTCTTGATTTCACCTCTGGTCATGGTCTCACGGTTATAAATGCAAGCTCCACTCCAGGCTCTGCTCTGAGAGCACAGAGCCTGCCTGGGATTCTCTCTCTCTCTCTCTCTCTCTCTCTCTCTGCCTCTCCCCCACTCACACACACACTTTGCACTATCTCTCTCTTAAAATAAATGATACATAAATACTTTCTTAAAAGAAGAGAAAAAGAAACCTACTTTTTCATATCTATTTTCATGAATTTAGCCTTTTAGAATTTCAGGAAGTAGAAGAGTTATTACAGTAGTAGTCTCCCCCCCCACCCTTATCTGCAGTTTCGCTTTCTATGGTTTCAGTTAGCAGGTCCAGAAGCAGATGAAGTTCCTTCTGATATATCCGCAGAAAGTCAAGAGTAGCCTAACACTACATCACCATGCCTACCTACATCATTCACCTCACTTCATCTCATCGTATAGGCATTTTTTCATCTCACAGCATCTCACTCATCAAGAAGAACAATGAGTACAGTACAATAAGATATTTTGTGAGAAATACCACATAACTTTTCATTATAATATATTGTTATAATTGTTCTATTTTATTATTAGTTATTATTGTTAATCTCTTACTGTGCCTAATTTATAAATTAAACTTTATAATACATATATGTATTTAGGAAAAACATAGGATATATAGGTTCAGTACTATCGACAATTTCAAACACCCACTGGGGGTCTTGGAACATACCCCCTATGGGTAAGAGGAGACTGCTGTATATTAAATGTATTTTAAAAAAAAGGATGGGCTTATTTCAGAGAATAAGTTTAAAGTACTGGCTTTCCAGTTGTATTTGGTAAAATCTGACATTCCTCAAAAGGTTGTTCTCCATCTTGGGAAAAACATTCTAAATCATCAGAGAGCTTTTCTTTGGAATCGTAGTTTTAAGTGTTCAGGTATTTGTTCATTTTAAAGCACGAGAGACTCTTGAATACTGCAAACAAACTGAGGGCAGAAGGGGGAGGGGGAAAGGGGAAGGGGGGTGATGGTCATGGTGGAGGTCACTTGTGGGGAAGAGCACTGGGTGTTATATGGAAACCAACCTGACAATAAGCCATAAAGTTAATAAAAAAATAAAAAATAAAACACAGTTATTAAATAGAAACAAAATACACAATTTTGGAAGCACAAAACCAAGATTCTGTGGCACAGAGATGGTACCAGGGTTTGTAGTCCGTAATAACAGAAGATTGAAGCCTTTAAGACTGAGTGTAATGAGAGGAACAAAAGGACACATCATAACATCAAATGGCTTTTCCCTGTTGTTCTGGATCTTTCCACTAATAAGAAGAATGTCTGTATTGGTACACTTTCTGCAAAGGTAGGTGAATTATGAATTGTAGCAATTTGTTTTCCCTCAGGGAATGTTTCTTTCTGCACAGAACCAGGCACATATTGATCCATTGAGAATATCTATTGAGTAGAGCCTGAAAACTCTACTCCCAGCATGATGACTTTTACAGTGTTTCTTGACTGGAAATTTCGTTTTCTTCTAGAGATTGACTTGGTAAAAAGATATACCTTAAAATACCCATGGAACCAGACTAAGACCAGTGATGGATTGATTGCTGGATCCACTAAGCATATTCTAACAGCAGTTTCATTTCAAAGCTAGTAAATTGTATTAGATAAAGTATGCAGAGACTGTTTGAAATTAAATTTAATAGAAAATGGAATTACCATATTTTTTGTTTCTTTTCTAAAATAAATTTCTTCTAAGCTGTTGAATAATTTTTTTTAATAATCTCAGTCAGGTTCGTTGCTTCTAGAATTCTCATGATCCCTGAAACTGAATACTGTGATTATTGAGGTAAAAGTTATTATAGCTATGACTGACATTACAGAAAGGAAACATGGCTCTTTAAATTCTCCGTGCCTCAGTGTCCTCTTCTGTTTGCCTCCACCTGACTGAAAACCCAGTGAATTTAGAGACTGCTTTTGCTCATTTTTGTACCTGTCACTATTGCCATATTCCCAGGTATGTAGTAGGTACTCAATATCTGGTTAATTAGGGGAGATACCATCAAATGTATAAATCTCAACCACATGTGAACATTATACATAATAATGAGATGATGTGCAAATGTGTGTGTGTGTGTGTGTGTGTGTGTGTGTGTGTGTGTGTATCCCAAACCTAAGTACTGAAAAATAGTTGTTTTTTAAGCCGATTCATACTAACCAAGTTTACCTCCAAAAGACTACTTTTCAAACCAGGACACCCCTGTTAATTTGCAGTGGATGACATCTACCTGATTGGAGAGCTAGAGCTGTTTATATTCTATGTGCCACACTGTTATTAATCAGTTGTATGTAAGGCAACTAATTACACCTCAGAAATTGTTCGAACATAACATGATAATAAAGGGAATAAATTAAAACAGGTGATAAGTTCCTTTCTTCATTCTAAGGTTTCTATCCAAATCATAACTTCATTTGGTATTTATAAACTAACAAGGTTTTATAGCCCTGTTTGCTTTCTCATAATCTGTGAGAGCCCTAACACCTTAGACCAGTCATTATCTGATTTTTTTAACATAGTTCATTTACTCCAAATATATCACACTGATCACTTTGATTAAGAAGTGCCACCTATACTCACTCATCTTTTTAATATGTTGACAATCTCCCAACCGTTTTCAGGTTAGATTTGCTTTCTGATCTTGTTTCCTATTTTGATCTTGAAGTCTACTTTGCACTTTCTACCAGTGTGTCTTGTTTTATGGAAAACGGTACCCACTGGTGATCAGGAATCACTAATATGAGGGAAAATGTGACACTTTTTTAGTAATGTCCATGTCCATAAATATGTATTAAATGTCTAGTGTGTGGGCATCCTGAGTTTTGATCCAACAAGACATGAGTCATAACCATTTGTAAGTTGTGAAATCAAAATCAGAGGTTCTCCCTGTGTTCTAGAGTGCAATTCTCAGTACAAAGATGAGAGTGAGAGTCATAGCCTTTGAAAACCCTGCTATGATGGCCATCAGTGTTTCACAACTTGTGTTCCGTAGAACACAAATTCTGGGGGACGTCCTATCAAAAGTGAAATAAATTGAAGAAAAATAGCAATCTTTTGAAGAATCACAGTGCAAAGAAGATTAATCTGGTAAAATCTCTAGAGTATCCTACACAAAAAACAAGTTTAGCTTTGCTGAACTAACTTAATTTGGGATACACTTAGGGAACAGTAACATAACAACAGTAATGACACCTTTAGAAGGTTATAATTTTCTCATTTTATTATTTTTAATTGTATTTCCATTTCTCTTTCTAGACCCTGTGAAATTAAGAATTCTTAATCATTCTATTCTGCTCTTCGTCCATACTCTCCCCAACCCCGATAAGAAAGCTGTATGGAAAAAAGGAGAGGGAAATAGGAAGGAAGGGAATGTGTGCACGTGTGTGTGTATGTGTATGTGTGCGTGTTATTATTATCTGTCTTGGTTATTTGTCTATACAGAACTATTGTGTAGTCCTTATGTACTTTAAAACTTTATGCCAATATGTAAAATGTATTAATAAATATATATAGCTATTTTTTATATTTCTACTTTAGTTATTAGGTTTAAAAGTTTAAAGAGTATACTCAGAAAAATAAGTTATGATGATACTTGTACTATAGGAAAACCTCCACTCTAGAATCTTTGAATGATGATTTTATTTTGCTTAAGTTATTTATTTATTTTGAGAGAGAGAATCTCAAGCAGGCTCTGCACTGCCAGTGCAGATCCCGACACGGCCCAAACTCACAAACCACAAGATCATGACCTGAGCCAAGGTCAGATGCTTAACAGACAGAGCCACCCAGACTCCCCTGATGATTTTAGATAATAAAATATTCTCAATACCTGGATGCTTTTCCCCTAATACTATCATAATCTCTAAAACTTTAAAAATATAATTTTAGATGAACATTGTTCTAAAATATTTCCATTTCTTTTCTTTTAAAGTACATGCTGATCATAATTTAAACTTGTTTGATGACCCCAGGTCATCATTCAGTTCACTTCATTTCAGCAAGTGTTTATTTAGCACCTCCTGTATGTGATGATCCTCCCAGGCCCTTTTGGATACTTTACAGTCTCTTTACCACTATACTAAACAGCTGCTGACTGCTGTGTTTTGGGACTCCTGGGTCAGCTTTCTATAGTTTTTCTGATCTCCTAGCTGTGAAGTCTGGCAGACTCCTGTGAGGGTGCCCCGCTGACCCTCCCTCCCAGATGTGATGCTTCTGATCTTCTGTGAGCAGGAAACTAAAATAACTAGCCTTATGGATACACATTTAAATAAGAACACACTAGGAAGCTCTTTAATATGTGAAGTCCATGAAATTTGTATAATCTGGCTGCTCAAGAGTCCTTTTTAGTCTTTTGCTTATTTCTGAAATCTCTTGAATTGTTCTAAGATTTTAGATACATGAAATGTTGCTATAAACTTATGAAGCAGACGTTTCCTTTATCCCTTTTCTTAATAGTAGTATATGTTATCTAATGACCAAGTAAGACTTAGTTGTACCTTGAAATATTAATCATAAATTTTCCATCTAATTATAGTCCATAGCTTCCTTATGAACCATTTTATATTTGCTTGAGATTTAGCTTAATTTTGACCTGTAGTGGATTTTTATTAATTTTGCACAGTTTGTGAAAATGTATAATATACCATGGAATTCTTAATACAGACTTCTATAGCAGGCTCATTGTGATATTCTCCTTTCTCAAAATGATGTGTCCTAAAATGTCTATTGTTAAAAATCAGTATTTATAAAATATTTGTTAAATTATATGGCTCTAATTTTCATTGTAGCTGAAAATGAATTGAGTGCTGGAGAGAAATGTTACCCAGGGTGTATGCTGTACAGGGCTGCAAGAAGTCATGTGTTAGATCAGCAAAGATGTCTAAAGCTGTGGTACAGGTTAGAGCAGTAAAGCTGGATGAGATTTTTAGTTCCTCCCAATGACCATGTTAATCATACCTGTACCAGTATTAGCAACTGTTAGTTAGCTCATCACATCCTTTCACACCTTTCATCACCTTTTTATCCTCTTCAACCCTGTGTCCTATTTATGTGCTAAATCTACCTGGCATCCACCTTGGCAAATAAGAGCTAGAGGAAGCACCATAGTAACCAAAGAATGAAAGTCCTCTGTGTGCACTTCGTATTACCAGCAGCATGTACACTGAGATCTTTTTTGAAGAGTCAGTGAAGAAACGAGAAGCCTTGGGTTATCTACCATTAAAAGTTAAATTGTAGTATTTGATCTTCTTATAAAGACAGCATGAGATCTTTTTTTCTCTAAAATTATTTCTAGAATTCTTGAACATAGCTATTGACTCTTTCCATTTAAAAGAGTCTTTTAAAAGACTCCCTTTTCTATTTACAAGTCTTCCCTCTTTAAACTGTATATAAATGTAAGCTGATGTGTGTTTTCATAAGAGTTTGATTCACTCTATAATCTTTCCTTCAAGCTGTTATCACAACATTAAGAAATAAGAATTTTCTTTGTATTGTCATCTAACTTCATGGCTTATTTTCATTTGATTTTTTTTATTCACCTGGAATTTATGGAAGAGAGTTTTGGAAAGCTGCAGTAGTTCTTTGTTTTTCAGAGGAAGTGGCTAGCATGAGATTGAGGTTAGGAGTGTTACACAAGAAAACTGACTTGAAACCTCTATATATTATATGAAATTTTATTTTCTAAGTATTATCTCTGATTCAGTAATGACTTAGGGAATTAGCCATGCAAGTTTTTTTATTCCCTGGAAAGCCTTAACTATAATCAAGAGTTTTGCTAGTGTATCATATACCTTATAATTTTGTTTTCTAAAATTTTGTGACATTTAATGTCTTCATTTCCCTGCAACCTTTTAAAACCTTTGTATCTTCATATATTTTATTACTCCCACACCCTCTTTCTATTTCATGTCATTCTTTGCAATTCACTTTGCTATTCTGCAAATAAATCAATTGCAGATTTCCTGAAAGCTGGATTCTCTCACTTATGGTCTAATGCTGTGGTTTCTTAGTAGAAGACACGTTTACAGCCAGAAGCTGTAAGTTCCCCAAGTTCAAAATCTGTACAAGTTTACACTAGAAAGCCAAAAAATTCCCCCTGTAATCACTGAACTTCCAAAAGACAATAGATGCTATGGGCTTAGAAACAGAATCGATTCATTAGGCTCTGGGTATTTTGAAGGTCTGAAATAGATCATATGAGACCCAGCATTGCTCTGGCCATTCTTACGTAAAGGCTACACATAGGGTACAATCTTTTGCCAAGGCCTAAAAGATCGAACTATAAATTGACAGGAAGGTAGCCTTTCTAACTGTACTCTCACCTGAAGGAACAGCAGGTTAAAAATTAGTAATGACTGATAACATTTTTTTCAAATAGTCTTAAGGTTTTTTTTAACATTTATTTTTAATGATTTAATTTAAAGTTTAGAAAGCCAGTAAACATGTTGCTATTTTCTTATTACTAAGAGCTATTTTGGGGGAGTCTGGCTGGCTTAGTAGAGCATGAGACGCTTGATCCTCAGGGTCATGAGTTCAAGGTCTACATTGGGTGTGGAGATTACTTTAAAAAATCTTTTTTTAAAGGACTATTTTTTTTTTTAGAAAATAAGGAATAATTTTCATCTTTCTTCATTGCTTAGACCTCAAATCCCATTGCAGAATTCCCCAGCTTACCATTCTCACCTAGAAAATTAGAGAACACAGCCATTCCAGTGTCACTGCTATTCTGAGCATCAAATAAAACTGTTAAAAGCACTTGAGTTTCTGGTGACACACTCTAGAACTCTCATTATACATAATAAGCTCATTCTTCTTTGGAGTTGCTAAGAAGTGGGACTTAAGTTTTTGTGTCCTCAACTATATTTCTTCTTGGTTCATTGTTTCCTTCCAACTTAAGCATCTTTACTACCTGTACTCCAAGAAATAAGCTTATAGTACACAGGATTATGCAAAAAGCTTCCGGAGAGAAAGAACTTCTCACAGAATTTCAGAACTGCCTCATTGGAGAGAAAATTTCTGTAACATTTTTTTTATTCAGAGAATCTAAGGGCCAGAGAGAACAAAGAGGCAGAAGAGCCATCTTGAGCTCTTGAGTTGCAAGCAAGATCAGCATTATGACCTCATTTTAGAAGAGTACTGGCCCTCCATAAAGGAGTGTTTTGAACAAATTAGTAAATTTTATATCAAGTATCTTGGTTGCTAGTCTTCTTTAAAACTGAGAATAGACGTAAAGATAAGTCAATAGAAACAATGATTTGCAGTTGAAAGAAAGAATGATATTTTATGAAATTCTTATCTTTTTAATGGAGAAGGAAGAATAGCTTGAATGCTACACATCTATGTGTCTGTCGCTCTGTCTGTCTCAGACAGAGAATGAAAGAGGGAGGGAGAGAAGGGAGGAGACATAAGACAAACATAGTAATACTATTTTCTTTTTCCACAAAAATGTGCAATAGCTTGGAAACAAAACATGTAATAAAGTCCACATAGGGATTTTAAATAAAAATAGAGAAGAAGACCAAGGGGAAAGAATGATATTAGAATAACTTTGGATCTCTCAAGAATCCCACAGATCTTTTGATTCAGGTGCAGTAACAGTAGCATTAAGAGGGGAGTCAAGGCACAGGTCTGTTCTAAGAGCAGATCTCCATTGGTCGCCCTTCCATTGCCAGCCCATATTGAACCAATGCCAGGTCCACTGTCAACCCTTGGGCTTCAACCCAGCCTGTGTATTCACTCTCGTTCCCCTGGCTCTGCCTGCATGCTTATGGCGTGGCTCTGCCAGTGTTCATACCATTGCTTTGGAAGGGCCTGTATTTTCAACAGTTGCACATCCCATTAGAGGAATAGCAATGAGCATGAATTTTGAAAATCTGCATATGCATTTTATATTGGGGCTTGAGTATCCAAGAGGCCTTCAAAATATCATTCTCAGTTTATTATTCTGTTGAGTTCACGGGCGCTTCCACAGGATGGACTTAGGTGAGGGACATCCAGAAACTGGCTAAGCAAAGGTGAAAGGAAAGGGAGAGAAATCCCATTCTGTCTGACCCAGGGATAATAGGTAGAAAATCTAAAAATATTTTTCTTCCGAATGCATAATTTATTTCCACCATTCTTTCTCATCGTTATTTTCCACTGCTATTATTTGCACTTCTTCAGAAACATCAGTGCATGAGCCTGAAGAAGCAGAGAACTAAGGTGCTACACCAGAGTGACAAAATTCAGAGTTTTGAACTGAGGTCCACCTCTGAGCTCATGCTTTTTCATTACGCTGTATTTGGCTGAAGATCTGATACTACATGCACTGCAACCATTGCAAAGGCAGTGTAATCTCTGGCTTCCTAGATTTTCACTGGCATTTTTGCCTGTTGTGAGAGTAGCCACACCTTTCCATAAGTTGTGGGTGTTTTAGCCATTTGGGAAAAAGAGGGCAGGGAAAAAGAAAGGAATCGGTACTGAAGAGATGGTGCCTGAAAATGGAAAGGTCACGTATGAAAGTGGAGTATGTGTTACCTTCTGGCTCAGACCAGGTGGCTGGGTGTGGGTGTCAGGTATGCCCTAGTGCAGTGTCACCCTTGCAGTGGTAATTCAGTTTAGCCACCATGGAGTATTGTTACTTGTTTTCTACAGTGCTTGTCAAAATGCTATGACAACTGGCTGGTTTTATGAAAACAGAGCCTGGCTCTCAAGAGACCGTGTGTCTGAAAGTCAAACATGGATGGCAGCCATTGGCACGCGCAGGAGTCAGAAACCACAGATTGTTTTCTCATTGGATGAACAGCTTAAAGCAACGTAAAGTTAATTGAAGAATTCCTTGAAAGTGAAGTCAGACTAAAAGAAATGCTCTAAGTCTATAATTTACTAAATGTGAAAGATCTGTAAGTGACAGTGAGACTAAAAGAGTTGGGGGTAGGGAGAACATTTTTGTAAACAGATCTGGCTTGTATTATTGCCTAGGCAGTTTTAATTATTTGCTCTAATAATGTAGATCTCCAGAAGAATCTTTAATTAGGTAAAGCTTGATTTATGGAGTTGGCCTCATATAAACCATGATGTCATGGTGTGCTGCAGAAAATTACAGGCCTGGTCTTGCCATTGAAAACTATTATTTCTACCTGGGACTATTCATGCTCTGCATGTCTTACTCTCACGAAATCAGAGCATCCTGTGTTCTCATTTTCAGTGTCTATTGCCCAGGTAAATTCAACATATACTATTACTCATTAAGCAATTTGTCAAATGTGTGTGTGTGTGTGTGTGTGTGTGTGTGTAAACTGAGGAGGGGCAGAGTTTAACTACTAACTCTAACTCTAGTAGTTAAAAAATGTTTACTTCTTAGGAACTTTGAGACCAGCCTGTGATCCTCTGCAGAAATGGATTCATTCTCCTTTCTGCTGACAGACTGACGGGGCAAACCAGACTGTCAAAAGTGATATCTGTGTGTCTGTCTGCCTATCCTTCCCACAACCCTAGCCCCAACCTCCACTTTCCCCCTCCTTCCCTAGCTTCTTCCGGGAAAGTTCTTTCAGTGTCATCATTGCCAGTTTCATCTGGTTTTAAATAAGAGCATGAGGCCTCTGTAACATTTTACTGTGGTTCTTACTTCCCTCTCATTGCAGTAGAAGCCTTGATGTAGGGCCAAGGCCTTTTCTTTGATTATGGGTCTGTTGATTATAATTTCCTAACATTTTTCTTGCATTAATTATACCTTAATGATTGCATTTTCTATAGTTTTCAACTTTGTTAAAGTAGCATTAAGACGTTAGAAGGAGTCTTTCTAGATTTCAACATTTTATTTTCCATTCTTTTAAGACATTATCTAACTTGTACCTGCCTTGATAGCTATTTTAAGTGATTTGTCTTTATCAGGTCTTCTCAAACTATTCAATATTTTTGCATAAAAACAACTCCTGCCTTTCAGTCATATTTCATCACTTTACATAGTATTTGATTAGTTATGTAATTACAATAACAAGTCCAACAAGTATAAACAGGTTTGGGAACAAACATAATTGAAGTTGTTGGAAAAAATGCATGGTGCACACTAGAGAATAGTCTTCTGGCCTCTAGGATTCAGGATGTGTGGGCTCAGTCCTGAACTAAACAAAAGGACAGGATTCGGTAGCTGGAGCTCAGTTATGAGAACTTCTGAGTCTGTACTCTCAACATTTTCTCCATTTTACAAATGAGACCCAGGGTGGTTACATGACTTGCACGAGGTTGTCAGACCAGTTGGTAGCCACGCTGGGTGTCCTCACTCTCAAGCCAGAGTTTTCCTGTGGTACCAGAGGAGGACTGATACCCTGGCCCTTTATGAATGCAGATTTATAGAGGGGACTTTGATTCATTACCACAAAGTGTCTGTCTTGATGCTTGCTTTATCCATAGTTTTTATGTTACTAATAAAGAGAGAGGCTGCATGGAAGAATTTTTCAGTTAGTGCTTGTCCACCCTACCAATCTACAGCCCCATACTGTTGATAGCTGCTTTTGTCCATCTTAAAGCAAATTGTTAAAGGGTGTGGACCTTGGACAAAGCCACTTTTGGGTTGAGGCAGCACCATAATGTTTATATTTACATGATCTCTTTCACAAACTACATGTGCTGACTTTTCTAATATCAAGTTGGAAAAATGTTTTTTAAAATCACTTTTCTTTTCTTGCCCCTTCCTTCCAGTGCTTACCTCTTGCCTCACTCCCTTTTGGAAAAGATTTGATGTGGCCTAGAGTCAAATGTACCTACAACTGGGCAGTTAAAAATAAAATCAAAACCATTAGGATGAATATGAAGGAAGGGGGGAAATGCTGTACTTAAATCCCTGAAGTAAAAGAGTTTTGTTATTATTGAACATTGCATTTAACTGAGCTTCCTTATAGACAAAAAAAAAAAAAAAGACATTTGGGTGTACATTATTTTTATTTGCTGAAGGGAAACATATCAGGTCTTTAACAGGGAGATCATTACCAAGCACTTTATTTTAAGCCAATGACCCTTATGTAAGTAAAGCTGAATAACCAGCTAGAGCAGGGTAATTGTTCACATATTCTATCTGGAAAACCTTAGTCCTATAGTCCCATTCCATTCTTGGTTGATGGGGAACAGAAGCCCAAAGAAGAGAAGTAATTTGCCAGTCACCAAGCTTGTTGGTGATAGCACCAGCCTGGAGCCAATGTCCCTTGGTACCGACCTGGATCTCAGAGCACCCTTGTTTAGAAATCATGGATATAGAGAGAAATGATGCTGTACTCGATGTGGTCCAGGTACAATACCTCACTATTGGGCGGTGGGGACACAGACTGTCAAGTGAGTGGGATTTAGACTCGATGAAGTCAGAATAAGCAGAAGAAGGATTTCTTCAAGGGTTTCTCTTTTCACTAAGAAGGAAGACAGAGAGTGGACCTCCATCTTGGATTGTTGTCAAATCACTATGGAGGGGAAAACTAGAATAATAGGTGCCTTTTTTATACTCGTTTTAAAATAAATACTTTGTCAAAACCCTTCTTTCTTTACTCAGAATTTCTGGGCAAGTTTATGTTGTATTGGAAGACAGTGAATTTATAAGAGAACTTTGGGCAGGAGTCTCAAACTCAAGCTACCTACGCAATCAGGCAGCAGCTATAGACAGCTGTCTGTTACCCAAAAGGCCAGGTATAAGACAGCAGGGAGAGTGTTCCAAAGGGCCAGTATCCTATCTCCAGGAGGCAGCTGTTCCCCAGCTCCAGCTGATTTTTGTCTTGTGAAAAAAAACAAGTATCCATTTGACCACATCTTCTAGTGTTTTAAGAGAGGCTGGAAATCTTGGTTATTAAGTCTCCTGATTTTAAATATAAGCAACTTCTTTCTTACCCATGAAACTAGAAACCTTGGAGTTGTCCTTGACTAATCTCTTCCTTTCAAAACCTACATCCAATCTAATCTATCTGGAAATCCTGTTGCATCTACACTCAATATATATTCAGAATCTGTTCACTTCTTACAGATATCTGTCGTGCTACTATAGCCCAAACCACCATTATCTCTCTCCAGGATTGTTGCAATCACCTCCCAATTTGTCTCCCTTCCATCCTTTCTCTCCAGCAGTCAGAGGGATATTATTAAAGCTTAAGTCAGTTCATGTTGCTCCTCTTTTCACAACCCTCCAAAGGCTTCCCATCTCACGTAGCAAAACCCAGAGTCTTCTCAGTGCCCCATAAAGGCCCTCTAACCTCATCTCTGTACCCACAGCGGCTTCCTATCTGTTCCTCAGATTCACCTGTTAATTTCTTCATCATGACCTTTGCTTTTGCTCTTCCCTTGCTGGGAATGATCTTTCTCAGGTATCTCCATGACCCAATCACCCCCATCAACCCCTTGCTCAAATGTCATTTTCTCCATGAAGCCTTCCTTGGCCACACTATCCAAACTTGTAGCCAGCCATACATATATACATACATACACTATCCTTCCTCTGCCCTTCTTGACTTTTCTTTTCAGCACATATCAAAATCTTAACATACTACCTATTTTTCTTGTTTGTAACCTATCTTCCACATTAGAATACAGGTTCCAAATGTTTTTGTGTATTTCTTCATTGCTATATATACTTAGAATCTAGAAATGTGCCTCACACATAATAGATGCTCAGTATATACTTGAGGAATAAATAAATCTAAAAAAAAAAAAAACAATTTTTTCAACTTTGGGCTGAACAAAACTCTTCAGTGGGCCAAATCCATCCTATACCCTCTTTGACCTAGGGTCAAAAAGAAGTATAAGCACCTCCCCAACTGTA
The DNA here is from genome assembly GCA_028646485.1 of Cryptoprocta ferox. NCBI lineage: Eukaryota > Metazoa > Chordata > Mammalia > Carnivora > Eupleridae > Cryptoprocta > Cryptoprocta ferox. The sequence goes on from CM053573.1 coordinate 44,732,748, forward strand.
CCTAGATTGGAGACAAGCACATAACTGCATCATTATACCTGCCTGCTCAGAAAACGTCATAAAGCTCTTCCACTCCACTCTTACACACGGGGTCCTCCTACTTTGCTCTGCCGAATTTTAGTGTATGCTTATTGTTTTATGCCACAACACAGTTTTTCCCAATATTGATGTTTTGAATATGGAAAATGTTTTTTTTTTATTAGTTCAGCCTCCTGAGAGAACTTCTAAACCTCTGAAAAGTAGGAAACATTTAAACAGTATGACTTGCTTTCTCCCCAACACAGGATTTAGAGTTAGACAAGCTCTAACTCTAGACAAGTAAGAGGAAGAGCATACAAACAGAGAGAAAAGCATATGTAAAGACACTCAGGTGGAAAAAAGCTGTGCGCTTTGGAAGAGAACAAGTGAAACTAGAATAGGGAGGAAGGGGCAGGGGAAGTGGTAGGAGAAGACGTTGCAGAGGTAAGCAGGGCCAAATGTTGCAGGCCAAGGTGAGGAGTTTGGATGTTATTGTTAACACGGTAAGGAGTTTGGATATTATTAAAGTCTAATGGAAGACTCAGAAATCATTACTATGAACTATTTGTACTGGTAATTTTTTTAATATAATTTTTTACTCAAGTCTGACATATATATATCCTGGGGGTGTTTTTCAAGCAAGTCAGTCTTTAGTTAGCAGTTATTTCAGCACTCAGACTGCCTTCCTTCTGTTAAAATTTTTTTAAAAAGTTGGGGCGGGAGGGGGGGTTGGAGGTGCTTAATCGGCTAGAAAAAAACTAGTCTATTTTCATATTTAAAACTAAAATGTGAAAGTTTATTTTAAAATATCTTACTAAAATAACAATGTATTTATTTGTACAGGAAATAAGTTTTGTTTTAGTTACATAACACTACAGATTTTGATTATGAGGACTATTTAATAAAATAATGTTCCCCAGGCACATTCAGTCTTTTTAATTGTATCCACTTTAGTTACATACATTAAATGCTAAATGGTCATTCATTTTACTGTTGCATTTGCAACTTTGCCAAGTTACTATCACATTGAAATGTATAGCATTTGCTTCTAAAAAAAATAATTATTTTTTAATAATTAATATAATATATAATATATATTTTAATAATATAATAATTATATAATATATATACTTAGACTATACCAAATGTACATTAATTGCAGTTTTTATGAAAGGTATAACTTGTCCTTGAGCTCATGGTTTATTCTGGCCTATGTATTCTAATCATAAAAAGGAATCAAATGTTGAGCAGTTTACTAACATTCCGTGGAAGATAGATCAAGGCTTTTTTAGTTCAGCGTATGAAAACAGTAAAACATTACTGAGGTTGTTTTGTTTTGTTTTTAACTTCAGAATTGGGCAGTCCAAACTGAGCCACTTAGAGGGATTTTGTAGCTTGACCTTGGCCATTTGGTGACTAAAAAGGCAGATTCTGGAACATGATAATATTTGATGTATGAATCGTCCAGGCATAATCAAGCTATAGGTAATCTGGAAAGCTGAGGTAAAGACCAAGTGTTAGGACTAAGTTTAGGAAGTCCTGGAACATTCAGAGGCAGTGCACTGTGACATAAGTGAGAACTGTAAGAAGAAAAACTTCACAGCTCTTTACAGCTTTCTCACACTGATTTTCAGTAGCATTAAGTGGAAATTATAGAAGTAGAGAAATTCAGGGGCACCTGGCTGACTCAGTTGGTAGAGCATGTGACTCTTGATCTTGAGGTTGTGAGTTCGAGTCCCACATTGGGTGTGGAAATTACTTAAAAATAAAATCTTTTTTAAAAAAGAGGAAAAAGAAAAGAAGGAGGAGGAGGAGGAGGGAGAGAAGGAGAAGAAGGACGAGGAGAAAGAGAAAAAGAAGGAGGAGGAGGAAGGAAGAAAGAAGAAGAAGGAAAGGACCATAGAGACCCTATTTTACAGATGAGGAAACTGAGCCCAGAGAAAACCAAAGACTTTCTCAGTGTCACACAACTAGAATTAAGGTAGGACTGATTTGAGATTTGGAACTCCTATTTTCTAGCTCAATATTCTTTTCCATACTTTCTTGGGCTTTTTTTTTTTTTTTTTTTTACTATAGTCATTGGAGTTGTATCACAATGGAGTAAGGTGGCTTGGGAGAAGAAGGGAGCTCTCTGCACTAGAAGTGAGTGAGTGACCAGGAAAAAGCTGTACAATGGCTCCCTGACATGCATGCTGATTTTCCATGAAGGAAACTTGTACTCAGAGTTCTCTAAGAGTTTTACCAACTCTATTTTTATTCAGTTTCAATAACTTTCATCATAATTATAATCAGCTTTTTGTCCTCTCTACTTACAAAAATTATTATTCACTCTCATTCATGCATGTGTTATCCACTCTATAGTCTTTTCTCAGAACTGTCTTCCCTATGAGAGCACCTGTTCCAAAGTTTCATTAGTAATGCAGTAGTACCAAAAAGCAGGCCAAGACTCCAAGCTCTCTGTTCACCACTTGGAATAATGAGTAATTACCGTACCCATAGGTAATTTAACCTTCCACCCTAGACAAAAACCCAATAACTGATCTTCCACTACCACACAAATACAAATTAGCTACGTAGTTAGTGAAAGGGAGACCCATGATGTCGAAATCAATCAGCTTTCCTACTATACACCAAGGACTTGGAATTTGTCAATCTGTCACCCAATAAGGGTTAAATTATTTTTGATGTAAATCATGATAAAATTTCTTTACTGTGTAATTATATATAGCTTATTGTTAGCTTAGGAATGAGAATTTATAGATTATTATTACATTATTAAATGCATGAGATAGTACCTTTGATTAGAAATGTATTTGCTGGGACATTGGGGTGGCTTAGTCAGTTGAGCATCCAACTCTTGATTTCAGCTCAGGTCATGATCCCAGCGTTGTTGGATCTATCAAGCCCCACATCAGGCTTTGCCCTGAGCATGGAACCTGCTTAAGATTCTCTCTCTTAGGGTTCCTGGGTGGCTCAGTCAGTTAAGCATCTGACTCTTGATTTTGGCTCAGGTCATGATCTCACAGTTTGGTTCATACGATCGAGCCCCACAACAGGCTCCATGCTCTGAGCTTGGGATTCTCTCTCTCTCCCTGTGTCTTTGCTTCTCCCTCACTCACTCATCCTCTCATTCTCTCTCTCAAAATAAATAAATTAACTAAAAAAAAAAGATTCTCTCTCCCTTTGCCCCTCTCTCATGTTCGTGGGCTCTCTCTAAAAAAAGAAAAAGAAAAAAAGAAATGTATTTACCAACTGGTAATGTCTGTGTGAAGAGAAAATCTCTGCATACTACTGTATTTTGAATATAAAATTATCTCTGTCCATCCCATCTCTACCCATTGTCCAGTTTTAGAGCTTATTTTTTTGACTATGTGCTTAACAGTCATATTTATAATAGGGAATTTCCAGAAAACAAGTGATTCAGTCTCATATGCCTTAAAGTACCCTCTTTCTCCAGTGGAGACTAGGATGAATTATTCATTATAGTAGATATGTGGTCACATTGGGGACCTATCTCCATAAGGTTAAAACTGGGTTTCACACTCCCATCCTGAGTTTCTATGGGAAGGTTTCCAGTATCCTCATTACCCTCATTTGCCCTGACCCTGGATTGCCTTGGGAGGTGGAGTAAGGGAGGAAATTGCAGGAGGGTTTCATGTATTACGATAGTAATCCAGTTACGGCAGTTGAAGGAGTATTTTTTTCAAACATGAAGGAAACTGAGAGCCCAATAAGAGAGAAGCCACGTTACAGGATTAGAGAAGTTACATAATATAGAATTATCTAGAACCAACATAAAAACAAAACCTGAGACCCACTTCTCCTATATCCTGTGTGAATTAACTTTCTTTTAAAAGTCACTGAAGAAATCAAACTGGGCTCTTTCCTTTCCAAAGCTGACTCGATAGGGAGATTAGGCAGTACATCTATTGTGTATTTGCATTATTTTATCCCCAAAGAGAGACCCCCTAGGGCAGTGGTGAGAAACTTCTGTAAAAGGTCAGATAGTAAATATTTTAGGCTTTACCAGCCTTATGGTCTCTATAGCAACGACTCAGCTCTATCATTGTAACACAAAAGCAGCCACAGGAAATACATGAACAAATGAGCAGGGCTGTGTACCATAAAACTTTATTTATGGGCACTGAAATTTAAATTTTATCTATTTCTCATGTATCATGAAAAATTACTCTAATTTTGATTTTCTTCCCCAACCCTTTAAAAATGTAAAAATAATTCTCATGGGCTATACAAAAATAGACTGTAGACCACATTTGGGCCCACTGGCCATAGTTTGCTAACCCCTGCCCTAGAGGAATAAATCTAAGACCATAGGTGTTAAAACATGAAGAGATAGAATATGATACCTGAGGACAGATGATTTAAATGTGGTAGGGGAAATGACTGATGGGTATGCATATGCAGGGAGAGTAGATGGATGATGCCCTGACCCTTGATTCTATTTTAGGTAATCTGAGTTGGTACTAGGTCAAATTCCACATTCTCTATTTTGATTTACTGTCTTAAAATTTATGAAATGCAGGTTTTAGCTGGCCTTCAAGAAGAAAAGCAAAAATTAGGAAAGGACATGTGACTTAGAGTTTGCCATATGGTATGCAGAACCAATAGGACATTTTATTAGGAATGGCAGCTGGTGGTTTTCGTTATCAGTGAATCATTTGAGAAGCTTGTCTGAAGCAGTAAGGAGGCAGTTAGCCATATTCCTCCTTAGCACAAACTACTTCATGTCATTGTGAATAAATCTCTCATAGAATATGTCTTCTGCATGGTGAAAGAACCCATAAAAATCTGTTTTTATGATGTAAAAGCTATATTGGTAAAATTTTAAAAATCCCATAAACTCAAAATCATAAAGGGACATTTATTAAAACAGTATGAATGATTTACCTACAGCTGAATACAGTTTTTATTGTTTTGTAGGTCGTCTCACCTGTAATAATTGCAGAAATGGTTGTGTGGTTATTTATAATAATATAACATTGTTATGATGATAATATAATTTACATTTTTTGAGCAGCTACTATCTGCTGCCACCTAACATACATAATCCCATTTATTCCCACAGCAGCCCTGTAAGGTAGCTATTCTCTTTGAAGATGAAATTGAGGCCCAGTCACATACACACAAAGTAGAGGGCCAAATCTATGTCTCCCTGACACGAAAGTTTATGCTATCTCCACTGTACTCTCCATTGCCATGGTAAGAAATGTTAGCAAAACAAAACAAAACTGAATTTGGAAAACCCATCTTCACTTATCTTGCTGACTATCCATACTTTATGTTCATTTTACTCTGTGTGGTTATTGTACAGTAACAGAATAATTTCAGCACCTTTAAAACCATGAAAACTCACACCAATTGTGTCTTTCAATATTTGTGGTTTGTGTGTCCATTCATTGCCTGCAGTTTCTAGGCAGCCTGCAGCCTTGAACTATTCACTGTCTGAACTTGTCCTCAAAGAATTGTTCCTCCCACCCTACTTCTATCAAGTGACAACCAATGAAAAACCCACAAGTCCAGCAGCTGCAGCTCTGGAAAGCTTTCAACAAAACCCTCATTCCCACAAACCTTTGAAAATCACAGAGCTTACTGTTATCTGCTTGAAGGTCATGACTAATACTTGTAAAACTTCCACAGCAAACACTGTCTACAAGACCTAAATTCCTAAGTTGAGCTCTAATGGTAACTTACCTACACCAAAACCCTTACTGCCCCTCAGCTGCCCTACCCTAAATTCTTACCCCATAATATAGAAAGCAAATATTAGGATAGGAGCATTCTAAGTAGTCCACAGGAAAACTGGAAAGGTTAATAAATTTCAGAAAGTGCCTCTTTGACAGATCAGAATTAAATGAAAATCCCCGGTATATTGAGAATTATTAGGTGACTTAGCCCTGTTCTTATCCCTCTAAATTTTATTCTTTCCATGAATTGCTTTTAGGATTCAGAAGTCAAGTATGCAATATACCTGTATCAGAAGAAACAATTTCATTTTTTTCTAAATTTGGAAATGTGCAAAAGTGGCTGATTTATGTGTGACCAAGTGATTCCAGAATCCAGTTTTTAACAGCCTTTTCGGATGTGAATCATGTTATTTAATCCAGATCTTTGAAACCACAAGCAGGCACAAAGTATGGATGTTTGACTGAAGAAATATGGTGGCTATTATTCACCCTGACATGCTTGCCTTTGCTTACATTAATGACCCCTTAATACATTTAAGAAAAAAGTAAATTTGCATCATCATCCAGTGAAATTGGCAAGACTGGATGCTGGTGATTACAGACAAAAGGCTCCATCAAGAGATAATTTCCTGGTGATCACAACATTGTTTTTTTTGTTTTGTTTTGTTTTTTGGACTGTCCCACGAGCATGTCCAGGAACTCAGAAAAAAAAAAAAAACTGCAGCCAGGAGACAAATATGTTCTAATGCACCACTTCTTGTCTGGAGAAAATATATGCACATGGCAGCAGGAAAAAGTTATTTGGTCTGTATTTATTTATAATGTACAGGCTGCAGAATGTTAGCATTCTGATTGTGCCCAGATGTAATAGAGAGGAAGTCACTAGCATTTTCACACTAGCTTTAGTAAGGAATGTACCTTTGGAATCAACATTGGTTAAAAGGTTGTCATTTAGTTCCAGTAATCCCAAAGGTTCTTCGTGGTGCCTAAATTATGGAGAAAATTATTGGGGCCTTAAATCCTATCTGAATTGACTGTTCTTGGTCACTTTAGTATATTTCCTTATCAGCAAAACTAAGCAGACACATGCTTTTTAAATATGACAGAAAATATCTACTACTTAGGTAAGATAGTGAGCTCAGATCTATGGTGGGGAAACCCTCATAATTCAAAAGAGACTTTCTTAAAATATTGTTGATAAAGAATATCAGTGTCAGTTTTCCTAATGGGAAGGAGGGAATGTTTTATAAGCCAAGACTTTCTGTTAAATAAACAGCCTCAGGAGAATGTCTACTGTCATCTGTGAGCAGTGTGTGCTTTAGTATCTGTTTGAGGTAGGATTTTTCCCCCCAAAGGAGGATATCTCAATGACTGCAGTTTTCTACGTTGCCATTTTAATATTGTGACTATCAATTATTTAAGTATTAGAAACAACTTCGGCTGTTAAGAAAAGTCATCTTCATATATTTCTTTAGCAGAATAGTGGGGTTTGTCTTTCTCCATGTAGCTTTAAGGCCTATTTATCTTATTTAAATTTTTAGGAGTTGCTCTGATATCATGAGTGTATATTCAAAATGACTATCCACAATTTTTGTGTCTCACATTAGTGCTTCCAAGATGATTAGATTAGTGGTGTGGCAGTTAAAGCCATGAACATTTTCAAAGCCCTTAGACCAAATGTATTGAAAAATTAAATTCATAAATAAATGAACATTCTATAAGAATTTTTTTCTTGAATTTTAAATGAAGAGGCATTCACATGAACCTTATACAACCCTCTGGTTCCTGGTAATCCAAGTACCATGGGTTTTTTTTTAAGCCACCAAACTAATGAGGAAATTTTGCCATATGGGAGGCAGAAACTTGTTTCATTCAGTTAAAGGAGTAATTCTTGATTGCCTTTAAATGGTCTCATTATTTTTCATATCACTGTTATGTAATAGCTTTCCATGAAAACCTTCTCATCATCTCTTTTTATCGATTTTAATATTATATTTATTTAGTCTATTATATCAAAATACTATAATTTCAACATGTAGTCAATCTAAGAAAATTATTAATGACATTTTTTTATTAATGACATATTTTATTCTTTTTCTATTAATTCTTTGAATTCTGCTGTGTATTTTATACTTGGAGAATCTCTCTTTTTTTTTTAATGTTTATTTTTGAGAGACAGAGAGACACAAAGTACCAGCAGAGGAGGGGCAGAGAGAGGGAGACACAAAGCAGGCTCATAGCTGTGAGCTGTCCGCATAGAGCCCGATGCAGGGCTTGAGCTCACGAACTGTGAGATCATGACCTGAGCCGAAGTCAGATGCTCAATCAACTGCACCACCCAGGCACCCCTATACTTGGAGAATATCTTAATGTGAATTAGCAAGTGCTACTTCAAGTGCTCAGTACCACATGTGACCAATGGCTATCCTATTAGATGATGCAGCTCTAGACCATGATATTCTGGCAAGATCATGTACCAACAGTGTTATAAACTTCCTCCAGAAAAACATGTTTCTAAAACTACAGAGATTTAAGTAAACTGGAAAATTATTTGTTCTAACACCCATAAAATCAGAGGAGTATTTTTATATGATCACATTTGTGAAGCCTCAATTATGTTTATGGAATTAAAGTGAATTTTTTAAATTTAGGGTAACCAGATTGAAATGAAATGCCAAGGGAATATCATGGGCATATTCTTCAGATAATTTTTAGTCCTTGCCCCCATATTCTAAGGATATATTGAAAATTTCCTTTAAAAAGCGTGAATTCTTTTTACTCAGAAGCTAAACATCTGTTAATCTCTTAATATAAAGATCATGCTCAATAAATGTGAACTGGTTGGACATTTCCTCACTCTGTTAGCTAATACAGAATGGAAAGGAATTATTGTATGTATTTCTGAGAAGACAACCTGCCCTATTCCTGTCACATGTACTTAGAACAATGTAGCCAGAGTTTGGAATTTCACATTATATTTGGGGTCATCTGTTGGGATTCCAGAAAAAATAACTGGGAGACTGAGCTTCTACAAACAGATTTTAGAACAGCGTAACATTATGGTCATTAGTTTTCCATTCTGTCTGAGGCCAAGGGTATCTAGGAAAACCTGACATAGAACTAGAGCAGTATTCTCAAGCAACTTGTATGTGAGAATAAATTAAAATATAAACATCAGCTGAAATTTATGTGTGCTTATTATGTTTAAGGAACAGATTTGAACTTTCTGCATTTGTTTATTTACCTATGTATGTGTTTTTAACCTTTCCATCCTCTTCTCTCATTACTCCCACCCTAGCCTCTACCAACCACCATTCTGTATATATGAGCTTGTTTTTTTTTAATTCTACATATAAGAGAGATCATATGGTATTTGACTTTTTCTGTCTGACTGATTTTACTTAGCATAATACCCTAGAGAAAGATCCATGTTGTCCTGATAGCCATTTAAATCATCTCATTATTATGCAAAATTTCAAATATAGAGAAAAGTAGAGAAAAAAAGAGCCCCCGTGACAGCTGCAGAAGTCATCAACTTGTGGCCATCTTTATTACATCTATATTCCCCCCCGGTGGATTCTTGGGAAGCAAATCCCAGATGTCATATAATTTTCAAAGATTGTCTATTATGTGATTTGAGCTTTGATGGGCTTTGAGGCCTAAAATGAACAAATAAAATATGTTCTCAGAGCTTTCATCAAATCTATCCAGGGTAGTAATGTTTAGTAGTCAATATAATTATAATATAAATCAATTGTAACATAGACCCAAATGCTAAAACACCCGAACCAGTTCTCAACATAGCAAAACCTGACATAAAAGGAATAACTTTATGATATGAGTCCCTGGGAGCATTTTTATGAAGACCTTTTTAAAGCATGAAAAATTTTCTAGTTCCATTCATTACAAGGGGCTTGGAGCAATGACACCCAGTAACAACGAGCACACATGGCACCAAGATTTTGGCTTCTAAATCTCTTTTCCCACTAAAAGGAAACAGTGCTCCTTGGAGAAATGACTGACTCCAGGGCTGGTGGAGGAAAAACAAGATGAGCCTTGAAACATCTTTTCCTGCCAGCATATTAGGAAGTGCTCAAAAAATGATAGGGACATGTCAAAAGGACCCAGGAATCAGCTTGAAAGGACTCCCACTGGCCAAATCTGGGACAATTTGAGCAACAAAGTAACTAATAATAAATGAAATACAACTCATTAAAATAAGAATCTGAGGGCTCCTGGGTGGCTCAGTCAGTTAAGCATCCTACTTTGTCTCAGATTCGTGGGTTTGTGATCTCCCGGTTCATGGGTTAAAGCCCTCCATCAGGCTCCGCACTGATGATGCAGTGTCTGCTTGGAATTCTCTCTCTCTCCCTCTTTCTCTGTTCCTCCCCAACTTGTGCTTGCTTTCTCTCTCTCAAAATAAATAATTAAACTTTAAAAGAATAAAATAAAATAATCTGTGAGTTCATAGTGACAATTAATAAATAGATACTACATGAATAAGAGGGAAAAGCTCTTTTTACAGTAGAATGGCAATTAATAAATGAGGATGAATGATAGATTAGAAAATCATCATTTTGCAACCATCATGGTTACATTGATTCAGGCTAGAAGTATCAATGGTTGCTAAAACTAGAAAGTGAAAGTTAGTGAGGAATAGGATATTTACATCTCTCAGAGAATTTATCCATAAATTACTTATTAACAGCCATAGGAAATAGTAACATTAGAGGGGAGAGGCCTGGTTGTAACACCTGAACCAAGTGATCAAAATTACCATCACCAGTAATCGAACAAAATGACAGCATGTGCCTCTGATGTTAAGCATTGAGAAAGACACATGTGATAGTCTTGCCCCTCAAAATGCATAATTAACTTAATATTAAGGAAATACCAAATAAACCCAAACTAAAAGATACTGTTAAAAAATGGCAGTGTCCAGAAACACAAAGAAAAGCTGAGGAGCTGTTTCAGATTAAAGAAAACCAGAGAGATGTAAAAACTAATGTATATGTCATCCTGGATCCTGAACTAGGAAAAATAATGCAGAAAGAACATTTTAAGTTTCCTAATATTGATCATTGTACTGCCATTAGGTAAGTGGTTATTTTTCTTCTTGGGAACCATACATTGGACAAAAGGATATGATATCTACAACTTAATTGGATGGCTTAGAAAAACAAATTATATATATATATATGTGTATATATACATATACATACACACATATATATATACACATATGTATATAAAGAATAAAATATAAAAGTAGCAAAATTTTAGCAGTTGGTAAGTCACTGGTGCATAGAAAAGTTTTTGTGCTGTTCTTGCAATTTTTCTCAAGTTTGAAGTTATTTCAAAATTAAATTTAAAGTGCTAAAACAAAGCAAATATACATATGTGCATACACACACTGCTATCTTCACTTTATTTTTTTAAGATTTTTTAAAAAATTTATTTATTTTTGAGAGAGAGAGAGAGAGAGCACACGGGGCAGGGGCAGAGACAGGGGCGAGAGGGTGAGAGAGAATCCCCACCAGGCTCTGCACTGTCAGCATGGTGCCCAACGTGGGGCTGGAACTCATGAACCACTGTGAGATCACAATCTGAGCTGAAATCAAGAGCCAGACATTTAACTCACTGAGATATCCAAGTGCACCCACAGTTATTCTGACTTTAATAAAGCCAACTGAAAATATACAAATCTGAAGGTCATACCCAAAAGTAAACTAAGGAATATAAAATTGTTTTCTCCCAACAAATCTTCATGTTAAAATTATGAAATTCATAAAATTTAATGAACATTAAAACACAATTTACCAAACTCCCATCTGTAAATTAAGGTATATCTCAATTTGCATTTGGTTTATCTCTGTCCCAGTAAGAGTTGCTGTATCCATCTGGCTTGCTTTGGAAATCTTCTCACACAGAGCTGTGTATGAGTGCATGCTTAAATGTTGTCAAAGAAAATGATGGTGTTCTCCAACGTACAGATTAAGGCCTGTGCAGACCTGGGACTCGACTTCAAATTTCTCTCTTCTAATTACCTGAATAGCTTTTCAGGACACATAAAACCAGATTTTAGATCTGCTCCTTCCACTAACTCTGAACCTCTTGGAGTTTTTTTTTTTCCTATTTTCCTCTCATTAAAATATAACTTTTACAGGAATAATAAGAATAGTAATGATGTAATGAGTCTATTATTTTGAGCCTACCCAGAAAATATCGCTTTACTAATCACACACAAAAAAAGAGGAAGATATTCAGTTATCCAAAAGCTCATTAGCTGAGACCCCATCTTTCCTTTTCTTCTTTTTTTTCTACCATTTTGCTACTCACAGAGAATTGGCATAGGAAGGAGAAATAAGCAAAACTAGTCAGTCAAATCTGGTTTCTTATAAACAGCTTGGTATAATTTTTAAAATATGTATTTATTTTTGGGAGAGCACAAGCAGGGGAGGGGCAGAGAGAGGGGGACAGAGGATCCAAAGCAGGCTCTGCACTGACAGGCTGACAAGAGTGAGCCTGACCTGGGGCTTGAACTCACTAACCACAAGAAGATGACCTGAGCCAAAGTCGGACGATCAACCGACTGAGCCACCCAGGTGCCCCAGTTTCATATAATTTTAAAGTCAACATATATAATGGCAAATTACAGATATAATTTGTAATGGCAAAACATTGAAAATAAATGTACTTCCACAGGACTGGTTAATATTGGTGGAATTCAGTGCTTCCAAAAACAAAGACTGGATGGTCTTTATGTATTAATATGGAAAGATTCCCAAAAGTATATTGCTAAGTCCAAAAAACACAGGACACAACAGTCTATATTGAATGCTACCATTTGCATATAATAAAAGGAGTAAAGAATATACACATATTTGTCTGCCTATATATAAAATGTCTCCAAAAAGATATATATGCACACAAAATTGTTTGCCTGAAGAGATGATAATTTGATGTTGGGGAACATGTTCATTAATTTCAGCATTAATACAATTAAAAAACTAAATTTAATACTTATATAGAAGAAAATAGAAAATTATACTTTTTACCCCTGTTTTATTGCTGTAGAAATTCCTGTTCTATAATGATTGTTCATCAAACACAAAGGTGCTCCCAGACCTTACACTGTAATGATGGAAACTATTATGCATTTTATCTGATTGAGTCAGTCTGATTCACTTATTAACTTGAACTCAAGAAACTTATCAATGTTTTTTCTTAACTGTTCTTGGTCACAGCAATACATCCTATGAATGAACAGAAGACTCACCTACTATGGGTGCCTGGGTGGCTCAGTTGGTTAAGCGTCCAACTCTTGATTTTGGCTCAGGTCATGATCTCACAGTTCGTGGGATCAAGGCCCACACTGGGCTCTGTGCTGACAGTATGGAGCCTGCTTGGGATTCTCTCCCTCCCTTTCTCTCTCTCTCTCTCTCTCTCTCTCTCTTTCTCTCTCTCTCTCTCTCTCTCTTTCTCTCTCTCTCTCTCTCTCTGTCCCTCCCCAGCCCATGCCCACTTGCTCTCTGGCTCTCTGGCTCTCTCAAAATTAAATAAATCAACTTAAAAAAAAAGTCTCACCCGCTCTAGGAATATTAAAGAGCCGAAAAGAATGAAGCTGATTTCAGTGAAGTTATCAAAATACCAGTTTCATTTAATACCCCATGAGAAGCGGAAGGATAAAACTTATTTCAAATCAGATAATGTAAGATTTAGCATTCGTCTAATATGTGGAATACCGAGTGTCTCAGGAAAGTCAGAAACCAAATAAGATGTAGGAAATTTTTAGAAATCCAATGGAATCTAAAAGACCATCCTCCCTGGAGTTGATATTTTAATATATCACCAAGATCTCATACTTCCCTTAAACAGGATATTAAATGACACATATTAATTTTTTCCCTAATGGTTGTCTTTTGTAGTTAATGCTTTCTTTCTCCATCCACCTGCATTTTATAAGTGGATCAATAGAATCACTTCAAGCTGTCTGTTCCTTTTTCTTCCTGCGTCTGCCAAAGTCAGTGAGAAGTAGGAATCTAAGAGAGTCTCTGGAACAGGTAACCATCTGTTACCACTTACAACATAAAATTCAGCAAAGAAAGTCTTCTCTTGTGGCTTATTTGCATATTTTATGGTTCTCCTGTTTAAATCCTTCTTTATAAAATAAGAAAATCATTATTATTCAAAGAAAGACTGTTCATCCAGCCCATAGGTGGTATATTAAAGCTCTCTCCACTGAGAATTATTTGTACAGTTCCTGTTAATAACGGTGCATTTTTATAGGGAAGATACACAGATGTGACAGTGGTTTTGAAAGAACTTAGGTAGCATCAAGAAACAGCTGTACATTTTCCCAGCCGCCTGAGTAATACCTAAGTAGTAATTTGTACCACCTTTTCCGCATCTGCTCCTTTCCCCCTTCCTTTTTTCAGCACATCTAGATGATTAATAAACTGAACATTCTTTATATGCATTCTGACAGCCACGGGCACTATAAAGGTTGACAATATACAGCATCGCCCAGTGTTATCATGAAACACCTCATCAGATGCCTCTATACCAAGGGGCTGTGGCATTTTGAGAGGTTGGTGCTAGGAGTTGTCTGGGTATCTTTTGACATCGTAGTCAAGTTGATATTTTCTCAGGTCGTATTGTCAGTGGCTGGATAAATGTCCCCTCAAGTCTGGATTATGCATTTAAAGAAGTAGTTTGTTTGTCTTAGGAAAGAGAGTATAGTCTCATTATCTTAAAAAGTGAAGTCTCATTATCTTAAAAAGTCAGAAGACAGTTTTAATAACAATTTCATTCATTCCACTATGAATTTTGCTGAAAGACCTATCCTAAAGCATGTCTCTGCTGCCAAATCCCAAGTTTCACAGTTACCAAAGTTGACTTTGTGTGAGCTGTTACATTTTCCGTAGACAACTGGATGTGATCACAGAAGGATGATTGCCAAAGTTTTATTTCAACTCATATATAACTAAATGCAAGATATCACTTACTGACACCTTTATTCTGCCTATCCCATCCTAAATCACTATTTTGGGAAAAAGTTATAGGATCTGCAAAATGGTCTGCCTATGTTCCAAGTTAATTTTGAGAATGGCTCTTTATGTCTGGGTTACAGTCTCTCTAGAAAAGCAGAATTATGATGGAAACACTGTAACATCCTAAGCTGTAACAAATGAGCTGTTCTTGAAGATAAATGTAACTTCATGTCTATGAAGCTAAATATTTACTTTTCAGATGATTTAATGTATCTTTGTTCCTTTCCACACTGAGCTTTTTCTTTCTTTGCATCCCTTCAACTCTAAGCTACTTTTTGTAGCCCTGTTTTATCAGTGTTTTGTGATGTTACAAAAAAGCAGAGTGTGAGGTCAAATTTTCCATTACATACCTCAAAAGGAATGCCAGGGAACCTAGCCAAACTAAGTCTACAAAAAATAAAAATTACAGGAAAGATGATTCATTAATCAACAATTGCCCTACCAAAAAAATAGAATAAGTTGTATGTATTTTGTTTTGGGAGCAGGGACTGAGTGCAGACAGCCCAGCCATGGGGTGAAATGGGTTATTTCATGCCCACATGACATGGTTTTAGATCAACTAGGGATCTTTTAAACTGTAAGAATAATTCACTTTGTGCCTTGATTTCTCTCAACTTTTTCTTCTTTCAGAAAGAAACTATATCATGCTGACCCCAGCTACAATTTGATTAAAAAAATAATGGCAGCAGGGACACCTGGGTGGCTCAGTTGGTTGAAAATCCAACTTCAACTGAGGTGATTTGTGAGTTTGAGCCCCACATCAGGCTGGCTGCTGTCAGCACAGAGCCTGCTTCAGATCCTCTGTCTGCCTCTATCCCTCCCCTGCCTGTGCTCTCTCAAAAATAAATAAACATTTAAAAAATATAAAATTAAAATTTAAAAATGGCAGCAGAAAGACACAATAGAAAGGCACACTCTACAACTCATGAAATGTCTCAGCCATTAGCTATTCCTTCCTCTCTGTCACACAGTCTTTGTCACTTCCTCTTCCTCTAACAGAGGTCCCCTTCTGCATCCTTTTGTGTTTTGCCATAAGTTCAAGATCTTGGTCCCTCCCTAAAACATTGTCAGATCAATAAAAATGCTAGACTTTGTCTTTAAAGTTATTATTAAATATTGAGGATATGAAAAGGTCAAAAATTATGACACTGGAGGAAAAAATTAGTCACTGAATTAGAAAGAGCCCCCAAGCTCCTATACAAAGAGAATTACCTAATCACAGAACTTTGTACCATAAATGTCATACTCAAAGTGAAGCTTCATTTTTTTTGTATCCTAATGAGAAAATCAGTAACAAATACAGTTGACTCCATGACCAGCCAATAATAGATACCGTAAACTCTGTTGTCTAATACTTTGTTTTTTAAGTTCATTTATTTAATTTGAGAGAGAGACAGAGAGAGAGAGAGAGAGAGAGAGAGAGAGAATGTGTGAGAGAGAGCACAAGCAACAGAAGGGCCTGTTGGGGGGTGGTGGCGGGGAGAGAGAATCCCAAGCAGGCTTTGCTCTGCCAGCGGGGCTCAAACTCACGAACTGTGAGATCATGACCTGAGCCAAAATTAAGTCAGACACTCAACCAACTGAGCCACCTGGATGCCCCTGTTACCTAATAGCTTTATTAGCCAACCCCTTCTGACTAATCAAAGAAAGGTGATATTATGAGCCTATATCATTTTATTACTAAGTGAATTTTACATTAATTGTTTGAAAGATGGTACTCTTCATGTAGTTCAGACACAGTTAACCAGAGTATGTAATTAATCAGAGAAATTCCAGCCATGTTGGAGGATACTGAATTCACTGAAGATTTTTGTTGCCTTTTATGGGGAACTTCATGAAAGGAAAATGGAGAGAGGTTGTTTTTTCTTTTGTCAAAAAGCTGATAACCCAGTTGTAATGACCATTTCATCCACACAAAGGGACAGCAACATGAGAAATAAACTTCTTAAAGTTCCTCATAATTGAGTGTTTCTTGTGAGAAGCTGGGACATTTCAGGAAAGAAACGGACTGAAGGAGAGGAACAAAGCCAAAGTTCCCAGTCCTTAACAACTAGGGTAAATATAACAAGTCCACATTTGTTATGGAAAAATGGGAAATTCTGCACTTTTTTAGAAGAAAACTAGACTGCATGAACAGAGAACCACAGAGATAAGGTCCTAGTGTAGTCTGTGCTAGTCCAAACCTGTGCTCACCTTCTCACCTCCATCAGAGTCAGTGACAGACCACCCAGCAGAGAACTTAGTACTGATAGAGGCAAACATCCTAGGTATCAGATGGAAAACACTCAATCAATCCCCAGACTTCATACCTCAGAGAGGCTTTTTTTCAGACATTTCTAGTAGTCCATTTTTTCCCCATTCTGCATTATCTGTACTGCACCCTCAACACACACACAATATACACACTTAGGAAGAAGAGAGAAGGTGTATGCAGAAAACCACATCCAGTAAGTTTTCTTTCTCCTTAGAAGATTATATTTTGTCTTTTCAAAAATCTCTCTGCCTTTGTTATTTTCAACTATATTAAAAATTTGTTTCCTTGGTTTTGAGGTTTTGGTTTTTAATTTTTTTTATTATTTTTAAGTGTCACCTACACCCAACCTGAGGCTCAAACTTAAAACCCTGATATCAAGAGTCACACACTCCACCAAATGAGCCAGCCAGGCACTGTTTCCTTGGTTTTTAAATCTCATTTCATTCAACTCATAGCAACTCCACAGTCTCTAAAGTCTCTCTCTCAGCCACATCAGGTCTTTATTATGACTGTGCAAGCCAGTGGGTGTTTGTTATGTCACATATGCTATGGGAGACAGGTTCCTCCCAATCCTGCTATACTCCCAAACCCATTCCTTTCAACTATTTATTCATCCATCCATCCATTTGAGTCTCTAAGGGCTTTGAAACTTGGGAAATTTACATCCCTGAAACTGATTATGGGATATTGAATTTAGACAGAGCTCTTCTGCTTTGCAGGATTTTAAAAGAGAATGAATACTCTTGTTTACAAGACAGACAAGGTCTTTCATTGCATCAAGTTTATGCCCTGGTTAGGAAAGTCAAAGAAAAGCAACTATTTACATAAGTATTTCACTCACAGTAAACATAAAAAGAAACACTGAGAGAATCTGAGTCAATGGAGCAGGGAAGACTACTTTGTAAAATAGTATGTAAGCTGAGGTTCGAAGAATAGCCTAATAAAGGAGGAGTATAAGAGCATCACAGATTGAAGGGCAGCTGGTTTTAATACCCAAAGTCAGGAAAGAACTTGATACAAAGGGGGGATGAGAAAAGCTGAGCTAGACTGGAGCCCAAGGACTGAGAGGAAAGTGGAAAGATTCAGAAGTAGAGGAGCCAAGATTAAGCAGGGCCTTGTAGGCACTGACAAGAATTCTGGCCTTTTCTAAGAGCAGTGGGTGGCCACTGAAACGTGTGGGCAAGGGGGTAGGGGGCAAGGGAGACATGATTCGAACATGATGTTTCTGCTTGAGTCACTCTGTTGTATCTCATCACAGAATTGATTAGAGGAGTGCAAGAAGGGAACCAGTGGGACTAATGCCATTTTCTAAGTGAGAAATGACTGTAGCAGTCAGTGGAGTAGTGGATAGTTTCAAGACAGATTTGGAAAGTAGAGTTTACAAGACTTGGTGGCTGCTTGGATTGGTGACATTACAGGAGAATGTCACTGATGACTCCCAGTTTTCTAACATGAGATGCTGTTTCCTGATGTGAGAACTTTTGGAAGAGTCCCTAGCCCAGGAGTAGGGTGGGATGGGAGGCAGGAATAGACCCCAAGTTTGATCTGGGATGGTTATGATTCATCCACATGGAGATGTCATACAGGTAATTGTAAAAACAGATTTGGAGCAGGGTGCCTAGGTGGCTCAGTTGTTTAAGCGGCCAACTTCAGTTCAGGTCGTGATCTCACAGTCTGTGGGTTCGAGCTCCGCATCAGGTTCTGTGCTGACAGCTCAGAGCCTGGGGCCTGTTTCAATTCTGTGTCTCCCTCTCTCTCTGACCCTCCCCCGCTCACACTCTGTGTCTCTCTCTCTAAAAAATAAATTTAAAAAATTAAAAAAAAAACATTTGGAGCTCAGAAGAGATATCTAGGTCAGAGATTTAAATTGAGTAACACCTTATAGATGATCTTTGAAGCCATAAGTATGGATAAGATCACCTAGAAAGAGGCATGTTTTCAGAGGAGAGCTCAGGGTGCCTCTCTGAGCCTCAGTTGTTTCATCTAAAACATGGAAGTAATGATCTCTCTGTTCAAGAAGTTGAGACACATGCATACAGTTTATAAGCCGTGTGTCCAGCTCATAGTCAGTAGTCAGTATATGGTACTTGCTATAATTACTATGTGTGGTAACTTCTCACATCCTCATTCTCTGGAATGAGTTGGGACTAATTGACAGAGGGGAGAGTGGAGATGAGTAAATAAATGCATGAAGAAATGAACATGAATCTATAGGGGCATGTCTATAAACATTGAGATCAAAACATTAGCTTCTGTTGTACCAGTGTTTAAATTTTTTTTTCCAATTTTCACTTTCTAGGCCGCCCTTCTCTTGTAAACAAGTGCCTATAATTCTCCCCATGAAAAATCAGTAGTCTTCATTTTTAAGTGAGATTTTTGTGCCCAAATGACTTGTGAAGCTACCACCAGGTTCATCATCTTGGTGGGTTTTCATCATTGTTGCTATAGTCACTGATGGATTTGTTAAGAAATATCTAAATGTTCTTTTGGTAACATTATTTTTAGGAAGGCAAAGCCTTACATTTCCAGACAGCCGCTTGGTTGTGAATGTGGGGAGACCACAGAACTGTAACACATTGCACATGTTGACAAGGCTGTCTGGGCTCCTTGGCATTACTAATGATGATAATGAACCCGCTCCATAGAGGCAGACCCTCCCTGCAGCTGGTGTCCTTTCTGCGCAGGAATGAGGTCATTTGGTGGGGAGGGGAGGAATGGAGCTGAGAAGGATGAGAAAAGAGAAGGGGAAGAAACTGTCGTGTCTGCATTCTTGGTGGAAAAATAGAAACATATTGGCCACATGCTTGCTTGCTTGATTTATTTTTTAAAAACAGGAATGAGAGGCAAGGGGACAGTGAGGAACTGTAACATGGTGACAGCTTGGTTTTCCCCGAAAGCTGTACAGTTATCTGTATTCACAGTAGCTGGCTAAACAAATCTCCAAGGCCCTGATAACCCTATGAATTCTAATCTCTAGAAAGTTGAAACTGCTCAGAGAAGGATGTTCCAGCAATTTAAATCCCAGTAACTATTTTAGAGTTGTATAAGAGCCCAATTCTAGACAGTCCACTCCTCTTTCTGCCTCAAAAGTGTCTTAAGAGAGAAATTCAGAACTATTGTTTTTTTGTCAATGTAGTTAGAGGCATCAGATCATTCTTTATCTAATTCTCAATGTTATCACCAAAAGCAATCAAACAGCCTTTTTTTTTTTACTTTAGCAGTAGTAGTCCAACTGGTGTACCTTGGGTTTATTTCTACAACTTGTATACTTGTATATTAAAGACTATATGTCCTCAGAGCTTGGGGTTGTTATAGTTGGTTGTTGTTGAGAGGAGGGCTTAGCGAAGGAGGGGTCACTTTGGCATCCCAAGGTAAGACCCTGGCTTAGGCACAACCAGCCAGTCACAATCAACCATTTGGGCATATCTGCACAAGGTAATAGAAGTGAGTCAACTTTGATCAAATGGAAGAAAAACTAAAGATGCTTTCAAGATGTTTTTGAACCCTTCAGAGGAAAGGCCAGGTCTGATTAGCCTGTGCACCCTCCCTGCCTCAGCCAGGCCTGACAGAAGCACTCCATAAGTGGTGAGTGTGTGAGTGAACCAGTGTGCTCCATTACCCATGTTTGAAGACTTCTGCTGTTAGCAAGTACAAATGACCATGAGTAATTATGTGGAGGAAAAAATAATATTTTCTCCTAAATGCTGGAGAAACAGGCTGAAAGCTAATAAATCTAATAGCTGACTCTCAACAGTGCTCCTGACGTGAGTTTTCAAGATACAGCATAAAGAGTACTGGACTAAAGGTCTGAAACCTCACCCTTTGGCAGGCCACTAAAATTTCTTAACCTCAATTTCCTCATCGGTAAAATGGATAATAACACTTTCTCTGCCTACTTCCTAGGGTTATTTTCAGGACTAAAACTTACTATGGAAGAGAAACTAATAAGAACCATAGGAGGTGAGGTGTTGTTATTGGCTTCTTTTGAGAATGCTATATCCTTAAACGTTTTTAGAAGAAAGATTTTTAATTCTTTAAAAGAAAAGGTGCTTCAAAAGCATATTTATTGGTGCTATTGTTGTTAATTGTTGTTAACCCCTCTTTGAGGTATATTTATTTTAAAAAATAATGACAATCCTCCACCCCCTTTCTGGAAAGTTTTTATGACTTATCTTCACATTTTGTGTGTTTAAAATCTAAAGTATAAGGTCTTCCTTGAAAAATACCATTATTATTAATAGCCTCTGAAGGCAGCAAGGGTTATGAAGCTACCGACTGTGTATGATTAAGTGGTCACAAATAAAACACTGGTATTACCACATGTAAATTCTTTCCCTGAAGTTGGTGCCTCTACAAACAGTGATTCAACTACAGTTGTCTGTCATGGGACAATAGAATTGTCCTTGAAAGAGCACTGCATATGAAGTCAAGAAACAATGCCTCATCCACTTTCTACCGTGCCCTTGATCAAACCATTTCACCTCCCTTCGCCTCCTCAGCTTTCTTAATTAAGACAGCTGTCTTAATTTAGTGGTTATCCATCAGGGCTTTACAGCTGTCTCCAGAAGGCATTTGAAAAGAGGGAAGGCATTCTTTGTTGTCAAAATGACAGGGTGCGAAAAATGATAGGGTGGAGGTATATTGCTAGCATTTAGTGGGCAAAGGTAGGTCTGCTAAATTTTCTACAGTGAGCAAACCAGACTCATGAAAGGAAGAATTGTCCCCCTGCATTGTAAATATGCCCTTCTAAGAAACTTTGGACCAGAGCTTTTGAGAGTAAAAGGAGACACAGTTAATAATACAGGATTGTCTCAGACAGATTGGGAGATACGGACCATCTAACCACAATCCAGGTCAACTTTGGTTTGCGTTGTCTTCCCACATTCTTGTCCATCTTCCTCTCAAATGACAAGATTCCAAGCTTTGCTGAACAGCCATTATGGTAGGAGATAGAAAAGTCTGGACCACATACCTTCTTCCATGGTCTCTATTTTACCAGGAAAACTAGCAGCAGAGTTAAAGTTAGCTTACTCATCCCAGAATTTGGTTATGCTTTAGTTATAGAGCCCCCTTTATTTCTCCCCCTTCCCTCACCCTGAGAGCCTTGGGCGCTGCCACCACTCAAGTGTGGCAGCTGCCTGAAACATTTGTTTGGGGTGGGTGGGGGAAGAGAAGGAAGGAAGAGTGGAGCCAGCTCTTCCCTGCAGCTGTAGCTAACCAAAGCAAGCTGCCTACACAGACAGTTCACTCCATTTCAGGGGCCACCCTGAAACCGTATCTGTGGGTGCAAAGTTATCGTGACACATCCCACCATGGGGTGTGAAGGGAGAAACTGCTCATGGCGATGGAGGTGCCAGATGATTCTTACACTACTTTTTGGATCTCCATTTAAAGAGGGAAAACAAAACCAGTTCAGGAATTTTTTCTACTCTGTTGACACCTCAGCTAAAGAAAACAGTCAAGTCCAGGTGGGTTTTATGTTACTCAGCTCCTGTACATGGACAAAGACTGGGATTCCAGCATTCCTGTCTAGCCCCAGGGTATTCTCCTAGTTAAATTTACTTTCAGCTTCTTAAATTGTATTTTACTCTTTAGAGAAAATCTGTTGTGCAGAATTGTATAAGACTTGACATGATGGTCTAAACTAATTGCTTAAATATGGACTTGGACAATTGTTGAAAAGCACTTTTGTTTGTGTCATGGAATGAAAGTTACCACATACGCAATAGTCTATTTTCAAACCTAAATGAATTATGTCTTAAAGGGAATAAAAGAGCATAGCAAAAAAACAAAAAACAAAACAAAACAAAGGCATACATTTTTTAGGCCAAAACAAAGTTGATGTCTAAATCAAAGAACTATAGAAATTTGCCTGACACTGACAGACAGTTCTCTTTTCTCTTTCCTCTTACTTCTTTTACCTTCTCAACCTAGTATTTGAAGTTAAGCCTTTGGGAATATGTGTCTTCTCTACATTATAGAAAAGTGGCAAGTATGAGCCATGGCAGCAAACAGACCAATGTCTAGATTCATATAGTACTACTTCAGAGGAGTATCATCTCTTTCAAGGGACAGACAGACCTAATAAAGATCAGAGGTTAGGCCATAGCTTTTCTAACTTTCCCATGAAACCTTAGGGTTTTCCAGAACTTCCTCAAGGTGGAAGAGTCAGTTTGGAAAGGACTTTAAAAAAAAAAAAAATCACTCAGTATTGTAGGGGAGGTTAATAAAGTCCTAGAGTGTTATGTTTTTAAAAAGTTTCTTCTTTTTATTTATTAATCTATATGTACCTCACTTCCAAAGAACATGTAGTACGGAAGAAGTAATTAATTGAGAGAATTGGAGTAATTGGAATATAATTAATTGAGAGAATTGGATTAATTGGAATATAAAGCCACAGATAGGAGTGGGAAACATAAATATATATTATCCAGTCCCTTACAATTGTAGAAGTAAATCACAAATTTAGCTCCAAGCTTTCTAGTGGCCTAAATTAAAAGGGACATGCTATTTTAATCACCCAGATTGTCATCATGGGCAGTGTTCAGGGGCAAATGGTTTTTTACTTGTTCATCCATTTACCAACATATCTGGAGCACCTTCTAATATATCTGGGAGCTTATATTGACAGAGAGCTTGGGCAATATCAGAGAAAGGATTAGATCTGAAATGCTCTGTATGAAAATGTAGAATCTCTTAAAATTAACTTTAACTATGTTTTAATGCTAAAATGGAATGTTTATCTGTTTATGAACAAATCCAAATTACATCAGACACATTTTCATGATTTTCTTTTTTAGAGAAGTCTCTGTAAAATCCCCCCAGATCTCATTAAATTATCACCTATGACCTTGGAATGTGACTGTGTGAGTACATATTTCTGAAAGCACAAAAGTAGCTCCTTGTGGATTGTGTCTTCAGAGTTAGAATTTGGTCCAGAAGCAGTTCTGGAATGCCCTCGACAAAACTTATTGTTTTCAAGTATTTTAGGCAGCCAGATCCCTTCTTGCAAATTGTCTTATGCCTACCTTCAATATAGAAAACACATGTTACTGATATTTTGTTCGTGTAAATTTACTTTTAAACTGTCACATATCTACTTACTATCAAGACAGTCAATGAGAGCAATGAAACCTATTCCATAAATCATAAATTTGAATGGATGAACTGTTTTCTCTTGACCTCAGCATCTTATTTTTTTATACATTCTGTTTTGTCGCAGTTCTTAAAATTCATTTTTGATACTTCAGTAATTGCTAAGCAATTAAACTAATACAGAATCTTAAAAAAAGAGTCATAAATAATTTTATTTCAATATTAAATAACAAATTAAAACTAATTGCTCACATTCCTAAACATACATTGTACATTTTATGTATTATAAATGTATAATTTAATATATTTCATTATATATTTATAAATATATTTTTATGTTAAATCATATATTCATAACATGAAATATATTAATATATATAAATAAATATTAGAAATGTATAATAACTACAAAATATCACACTGGAGGTACACACAACTTACCAATACACCTTTAAATTATCTATAATATTATCATGGCCTATGTGTTATTTGTCACATTATTTACGCTACCAATGACCATAACTTGTGGTCTGAGAATCCAGCTCATACAGAGCTGACTGGGACCCAATGATATAATGCTTATAATGAGCAGATACTTTTGAATGTCTTCTTGACATGTACTTGACTATGACACACATGGGCTGTAGTAATGTACTTCATTGCAGTTTTATGTGAGCAGACATCCACATTCCAGAAATCAATCAGAGATTGATACAGAACAATACCCTTCCTAATGAATGGCACATTTAAAAGATTCATTTATGTGCCCCAAAATTGCAGGAAAAGTTTTTGGTCCAAGGTCTAGGTATGTGGTAGTGGTAATGGTGGCTGGTGGTGATATGTGGATATGTATATGTATCCTACTAAAACTCAGTGCATCCAGTTGAAAGATAGGCCTCATGGCATCATATGTGTTATTATTGTCACTTTGTTAACTGAGCCTCTAAATGAGACTAATGAAGCCTCTACTCCCTCTCGCTGGGCTTAAATTAGAAATTCCAGGCTAGTATGGAAGGAAGGGATCTAAGACATGAAGATACAAAACCAAAAGAGAAAGTATTAACACTGAGGACCCATGAATAAATTAATGCTGTGTTTCTTTCTACAACCAAAATAAAAAATAATTATATTTAAAAGTTTTACAAAAGTAAAAGTGAAGGCCCTCCCCTCCAACAATAATATAAACTTGTTTTTGAGTTTATATTATATAAGGCAAACTTTCTATATTTTGCAGAGGGCAAAGTTATAAATAAATTAATATTTAATCTTGTTCTTTACATTTACAAAGAACCTAAAATGCCTTGTATTTATTTTCTATGGCTTGGTTTTTTCACAGAAAGGAAACTAGGTTGGGCAAGAATAAGATAGTGGAATTTTTTAAATCTGCAATGGGTAATTTCCCCTAAGTGAAATTAAATTTAGTTCAACTCTGGGATAAATGCTATGTATAACACCGCTGGAGTTGGAGTTCTCCTGCTCTCCATTTGGTTACCAGTCATTATTCCTCATTTCTATTCTCTTCAGAAACGAGGGTTTTCATGCTCTGTTGACCATATGCTTCCTGTGCCTTTATCTCTTATACCCAACATATTGCTCCAATTTGGGCCATAATTGTAAGTCGTTGTGTAATTCACCATAGCAAGACTTCCATCCCAGACAGAAGTGGCTTGAAAAGACATAGTTTCCTAGGGCTGCTATAACAAATTACCACAAATTGAATGGCATATTACAGCAGAAGTTTATTGTCTCACAGTTCTGGAGGCTAGAAGGCTGAAATCAAGGTGCCAGCAGGGCCTTGTTCTCTCCAAAAGTTCTGGAAGAATCCTTCCTTGCCTGTTGTAATATCTGGTAGTTGTCAGCAGCCCTTGGGTGGTAGTGGTAGTAGTAGTAACTCCAAAATCTTCCTCTGCCTTCACATGGTTGTCTTCCTTCAGTGTGTGTCAGTGTCCAATTCCCTCTTCTTATAAGGACATAAATCATTGGATTAGGGCCCACCTTTATCCTCCAGGACCTCATCTTAACTTGTTTACATCTACAAAGGTCATATTTCCAAATAAAGTCACATTCATAGCTTCTCAGTAAACATTAATGGGGGGGATGTGAGACACACACCTGATATAGGTAGTAAGGTATAGGTAGTAAGAATCTTTTTAAATTCTCTCACCTCCCTGAGCATTTAGAGGTCTTCACTTTAGCACTTTTACTTGTCTCAAACAAAGCATCCTTGAGGTTTCCATCCACTTGGGATGTAAATATTTGTTTTCACCATATTGTCTCTTACCTGGATATCTACCCAAAGCCACAGAAACCCTAACTAATCAATTCTTTGGTTACTGCCATAGCATATGTTGAGTCTGTATCATTTTATAAGATTGCCCCTCGGGGCCCAGTTTTGTTCTCTAGTATTTATATGCAACTTCCTACTAAAATCAAAGTAAATTGCATGCAAGTGTTTTCAAGTATGTACTCTGGCCCACACCTAACTTCTTCCCAAATGCTATACTTTCTTCTTTGTACATCTGGACATTAGGCTTACTTAAACTTATGTAATATTCTCCCCAAGGCATGAGCTGTGAAAGAGCTGCATTATCCCAGCTTCTTTTACCACTTCAGTTTCCCTAGTATGCTAAAGGCTGACCAAAGGTCAAATATTTGCATGCTTTCAAGATAGCATATAGTGTTTAAATCCCCCTCCTTAACCAAAGTTGCAATTATACTAAAGAGGGGGTCCAAGGCAAAGGTCACCAATTAGCTCAGACATAACATTCCTTCCCAGATATGTTTTCTTTGACCTGCATGATGGGGTTTTATAGAAATTGAATTAGTTGCAAATGAGAGCAGATATCACAAAGAAATCCAGATATCTGGCTTTTCTTGAAAACTCAGAAGATCTGGCAAATCTAGGTACACATTTCTGCAGCTATCCCTTCAGACAGAATACGGGCTCTCACCTGCACCGTGGGCCAGTCTAGACTTAACCATTTCATTCATTTATGTTACCTGTCTGGCTGTTAATGGCATTTGAGCTATCCACCCCTGGCCCAAGACTTAGGAATTCAACCTTAATTTTCTTCCTAATGTGGCTCAGATAAACTGAGGGCAAAGGAGAGGAGATCATTGGTTTCCCTTCCTTCTGGTTTACACTGTCTTTGGACAGATTTCCACCAACATTGAACACACTGGGGCAAAGGAGAGGAGATCATTGGTTTCCCTTCCTTCTGGTTTACACTGTCTTTGGACAGATTTCCACCAACACCCCCATGTTCAGGGATGAGATGCACACCTTCAGTCACAGTGCATCTGGATTCCATAGCCTTTTCCCCCTTTTTCTCTCACTATCTCAGGTGTTACAGTTGAGTTCAAACACAAGAACTGAAATTTCCAAAAGTGGAAGATAATTTCAAACTCAATTTCATGTTACTCTGTTGAGGTTGGATTTCATTAATCACAGCACAGGCCCCTTCCCAAAACTTTTAAATGTGCTTTGCTAGCCTCTGGAACCTCTTTTGGCCCTTTCACTTATCCTTTCTGCTTCCACGTTCCACCATTTACCCCTTGGCCCACATTATTTCTACTTCAGATTAGAATAGTCTTTCTGGAAGTCTCCTGTCTAGACTCTTACCAGTGTCTTCCCAGTAGACACTGGTCTTGCCCTATAGAACATCTCTGAGCAACCCTTATCCTGGGCTTAGGATCTCCCAATTCTCCCTGTCCTGTTCTCATCACATCAGTGATGTGTTTCTTACACTCATAGTGTTTCTTGAGAGAGCTGTCACCTCAAGCACTGACTTTGGGATCCTGAACAATGCCTCTCTAGCTTTTCTTGGAGTCATTAGTATCACTAAAACACCCTCTTAGTTTTCATTATTCCCAATGCCCCTGGCACACTTGCTTCATTCATCCCATGGAGTATTATTTTCACTGTATGACTGATGTGGCTACATGGCTCTTTCCGGAATTCACAGGACATATTATCATGTTAGGACATTCACCACCTGATGGAAACCCTAATTCCTGTTTCATTGAATATTTATAAATCCTAAAAACCCTGCCTTTACCTTTATTTTAAAGCTTCATGGGATTTCTGATTATAAAAGTAACATGTTCATTCTAGAGATGTAAAAAATACACAAAGATAATAAGATAAAAATAAAAAATTGCCTATAACTATATCATGAAGAGACAACCACTGTTAACATCTTGATATGTTTATTTTCACATTTACATTTTAATCTCTTCCTGTCCCAGTTCTTCAGTTCTCAAACACCCTTGAGAGAAGGGTAATTTTTGTGACTATCCTAAAAATTTAGAAAAAAGAGTTCTGTAACCCAAGAAAATTCTAGCCTTAATATTTCATAAAGTTCTCAATATTGTACACATTCCTGCTTGTTTTATGTTAAATTATTTAGCCTTCTACAATATGATAAACATTGGGTTGTTGGGTTTTTTTTTTTATCATTACCCCCAAGGAATCCAAAGATTGTCTCTACACTCCTCTCATTTTTCTGATATGATAGATTGTATCATGGGCAACCCATGTGTACAGAGCCCTGGCTTAGTCTTAGGCTTTTGTTATGGACTGAATTGTGTACCTTATCACCCCAAATTCATATGTTGAAACCCTCCCTCTCCCCACAATGTGATAGTATTAGGAGGTGGGGCCAGTAGGAGGTAATTAGGATTAGATGAAGTCATGAAGGTGGAGTCCTCATGAGTGGGATTAGTGCCTTATAAAAATCATAAGAGAGATTTGGCTCTTCACTATGTGAGGATAGAGAAGTCAGCAGTCTGCATTTGGAAGAGGGCCTTCATTAGGACCTGACCATGCTGACACCCTGATCTTGGACTTTCAGCCTCCAGAACCGTGACAAGTTTCTGTTCTTTGTAAGCCACTTAGTCTGTGGTATTCTATTATAGCAGCCCAAACTAAGACAGCATTCAAGGAAGAAGATCCTGACCGATCTGATTATGAATATAAGACACAGATAAACAAAAGGTTCATGCTTACCCAAAGTCATGAGTGCCAAGCTATGGCTTGAAAGGAGGAAAAGATAGGCAACAGAGAAGAAAGCTATTTAGGTATATTTTACAATAG
This sequence comes from Cryptoprocta ferox, assembly GCA_028646485.1. Taxonomy (NCBI): domain Eukaryota; kingdom Metazoa; phylum Chordata; class Mammalia; order Carnivora; family Eupleridae; genus Cryptoprocta; species Cryptoprocta ferox. Next base: position 44,761,968 of record CM053573.1, read on the forward strand.
AAAAGTGTTAGGGTACCAAGAATTATTGCTGACTGAGAATTTAACAAGCCCCTGGCTGGAAACCAAGTCTGACTCTCAGCTCTGGGATTTCCTCGCAACATTTTCAGCTGATGAACTGACAAACCTCCGATACATCATTCCATAAATATTGTTAAATACTCTAGACCTAACATTTACCTTTTAAAATTTTTATGAGAGGCTTTTTAGAAACTTTTATTTAATAACCTAGAAATATCGATGTTAAACCAGAGTAGTTCAATATTAAAATAAATTAATTGCACTTTTTAAATGCTTACTAGCTGATGATGCAAAAGATAAGGAAAATTCTATCATATTATAGTTGAGCTAAATAAAAATATCATTCCAACATTTTAACATCTAGGTGAGAAGTGCTTTTAGCACTTGCTGGCTTATGTGCTAGCAATTAACAATGGTGTCATAATATAATTAACACAGTTAATGTTGAGTGTTAGGCAGCTGTAAACAAATGTCTCATTGCATTGGACATCTGTACAAGCAGGTGACAGCTCCAGACCATTAAAAAAAAATGAACAGGTGATTTGCCCACAACTTTGGAGTAGCTCTGTAAAAGAAAGTGATGATTGGATTTCTCAGGGTGGCAGATTATAATGGAAAGCTCTGGACCTGGAACCAGGAAGACTGGTGCTGGCAAGCCAACATTTAGCTGTTATAATTTTTGCATATCATATGCTTTCTTTACTTCTCCAGTAAACTAGATAAACTCTGAAGACTCTTGCAGTTCTAATATTCTGCAATTTTGCATTCTCTGAGTGTGTCTGATACTTCTACAGGAAACTGAGAATGCAGTGAGATATTACTTTAAGGAAAGATGACGTGATCCCTAGTACTGAGCTTCTTGTCCAGCTTTAGGCATGTCAGTTTCAGATACTCATTACATCATCAGGGAAAAAGGCCAATAAAAGCCTAGACCTCTCAGGCTGTAGAATCTGCTTATTAATTGGAATGGACAGAGTAGCTGCGGTTTTTCCAAACTCATGTTCTTGGGTATTACTAAAATGCATTTTATGTGCTGCATCTTGTTAAAGTTTTCGTGATGTGTCCCTGTAAAAGTCTGCTGGCCTCCTGCAAGCAGGGAACATGCCTTTGGTTATCTGTTACCAGTTAGCTCAGTTGGTTAAAATCCAAGGCTGTGGGATCAGTCTCCACATGGGACAGTTGGCTTCATGCAGAGCAGCCCCGACTCACCCAACTGGTTCAGAAATGCATGCATTTGATCACAGAGGGCAGAGGTGTGGGTATTGCTGGCTCAGTATAACCTATTCCTCCTACTGGAAAATCACTCAGACCCCATGTTCTTCTGGGAGAGGTCACTGACATCAACCTTGTTTAGAATTACCAACTGTGAGCACAAATGCCAGGCCAATTTATGTATCCCTTGAAGATCCTGATGACCTTTCACCCAACTGACCATATAAATCTTTCTACATTTTGAGAAACTCTGATGAAAATAGCTTGTTATTGGAGGCTCTCTGACAGGTGCTGTGCTAAGTATTCTGCATGCAGTCTCGCACTCACACCTCAGAGTAATCCCATGAAATATGTACTATTTTTATTCTTCTTTTGCTGGTGAGGAAAACAGGGCTGGAAGAAGTTATCTATCCCAAATCCACTGACTGGCAAAGCCAATGCTCCAGTCTAAGTGTGTCTGACCCCAGAGCCTATACTCTGACCCACTCTCCTCTACTCCCTGTCTCACCGAACTGCACAGTTTGGGATTTTAGAAACTGTGATAAGCTCCTAACTATGGAATGAAACTTTCCACAACACATACTGATAAGGTGTATGGGTTTTAAGTTTCATTTCTTGAAATGAAAAATGAGGTCACCTCTGTTCTCAGAGAAAACCTAACAGTCAAGTGAGGCAGATGTCTATTCTTGGATGCTTCTGCAAGTTTCCCATTTGTGACCTCCTCTTTGCCCCAGCAGCTTGAGATACTCATGTCCTAAACCTAAAGCTTTGTTCAGCTTTAGTTCCTTAACCTTCTAGTTCAAACACAGACTCTCGTAGTGAACAAATTGAGAATCTCTCCACTTCTTTTCTTCTCTGAATCCCCCAGCACCTCACCATCAACTCAGTTCACTTTATATCCTCAAATCCAGAGGCATCAACAGATCAGTCAGACCAATTTTTCCTGATCTGCTCAGCAGTAAAACTGCAGAGGCATTTCAGTAGAAGGGGAAAATTGTAAAACCTCATTAGAACACTGAGTTAAGCCTTGATTTGTCCCCTGGAGCCACAGTTTCTACTGTGAAGTTTAACTTAAAGTTTAGTCATTCAGCAATGTGTTTAGTATTCTGGAACTCTGTTCTTCCTGACCTTGTGAATTTCATCCACACATGAGCAGAAAGGGGCAGCTTGCAGAAGACATTTGGTACAAGTTCAGGGAAAAGCCCTTGGTAATATGTAGCTCTTACAGTATATTTCATTTGAGACTTTGTAGATGGACGTGAAATGAAGTCTGCCTTTAGGGTGATTTCTCTTTTCCCTAATCAGCAGTACAAAGTTAAGACTCAAAAGTTCATGGTTTTCCTTTAAAAAAAAGTCATACTGAGTTATTTCACTATTGACACAGTACAGTAAACTCAGAGTTGAAGACCTCCAGATAATCTAAGTTGCTTCTGTTGTCCACCTTCTGGGAAGCTATCATTTAAAAAAAAAAAAAAAAAAAACCTCTTGTAAGTTTCTAAAAGAGCTTTATAAATCACTGCCATTTGACACCATTAAAGAACAATATCTTTCATTTCATATTCTTTTTTAGGTATTGGAAAAACCCTTCACTCATGTGTCCTTACCTTTACCACCTTTTATCTTTATCTCCCTGATCCATCACTATCATCTGCTTCTTCACTTGTGGCCTTTCTTCATCCTGTTCAGGAAGTATTTTTTCAGCATCTGTTATGTAAATAGCAGGGTGCTGGGGACTCAGAAAATGAGAAGATGAAGACAGAAGCTATGTACTCCAGGGACTTAAGGTGTAGTTCAGAGGCTGCATGTTTAAATGGCTGGAGGAGACAGAAGAGTGTGTATGAGGGAATGGGAAAAGGCCAGGTCCAGGACAGAGAGGTGATTGGGACTATGGCAAAGCAGAAGGGACACAGCACTTCTGAAGGGATCAGTCATTATGCAGCCCCAGCTTATTGAAACCATCCTAGAATGCTGGCCCAGAAGTCAAAGCTTCCAGTTTGTCAAGAGAAGTCAAAATCCAGATTTTTATTATGTGCCATCTCCAGATTTTTTTTTTATGCTGGAAACTAATTCAAATTCTTCAAAAATATTGTGTAGGCCAAACAAAACATGTATGTGGGCTGAATTCAACCCATCGTCCTCCAATTTAGAGAGTTCTGGTCTGGTTAGTGAGGTAAGTCACACATGTATGAAATCATTAATTTAAAATGCAGGCCGTATGACTAAGAATCATAATGAGTGACACAGACCATTCCTGCTAAAGTTCAGAGAAAGGAGAAGGAGGACTGGGGAGATGAGAGGATGATGGGCACTAGGTGCTCCAGCCCCAGCTGTGCTGGGCATGTTGAGGGGCTGTGAGGAAACTGGAGGGTGTGTGTTAGGAATTTGGTTGAACCACTGAGGTCAGGTGGTAGACAGCCTCCAAGGCCAGACTCAGAGGCTGGGCTTTACCTTCTTTGTCATGGGGAGCCATTGAGGATTGGCTAATCTACAATTTTAGAAAGTAAAATAAAATCTGTTGGTGGGTAAAGGGGCAAAGGAGCATGCAAGGAGAAACCATCAGGAGACTCTTGCCGCAGTATTTTCCTCTCACTCTTACACCCCTCTACAGCACATCCTGAAACTTTCCATCTAATGCACTTCTAAGAAAGAAGCCTCCCTCTAGCAGGGTAGCTTTGAAGTATGCCAGTGCCCTAAACCAGAACAGTAAAATGAAATCAGACCAAGTTGGAGTGGCACCTCCCACTCAAAGGGAGGGGGGAAAAAACACCTTAGCTACCACCTCTCATTGAGTGAAAACCGCTGTTTAAAAAAAGAAATAGGGTATCTCTTTGAGCCATACAGATCTATCTAATAAAAGCCACAGATCTATATGGCTCTAAAATGGGGATGGGACAGTGCAGAACTACATTCTCATTAGGTACATGAGTTATTCAGGAATAGCTCAGCAGTAGCCACAGTCAGAAACCACATACACACTTTACCCTAACATTTATTAGCAAAATTTTCTTAAGGAGCCAATAATGTGCATAGAGAAAGGGGCCTTTTCAATCAAAGCAGAAAGGCACTATTAGAAAAAAAGGAAGAAAGGGCAGAAAATATTAGGTATTAGAATATATAGCAATCTTCCGGATACACCTAAAAGTACCAAAAATGTGTCATCCCTAAGTACCCAGCTGAGTGTGTTTGTGAGATGATGGGCTACCCTTGTTACCTGCGCCCCATCTCTGGACAGTGGTAATTGGCTAGTCTAAGGTGGGACCAAATGTGTGGGCTTTTGAAAATCTTCACAGGTGATTCAGGACCGTACCATGATTTTGCTTAAAGACTAGATTTTCAATGTTTGGCTGATGTAGGCAATTCCTAGTTATTCCAAACCTGATTGTGCAGGGTGTTAATTTTCTAGGGCCCATGTTTTACTTATTCTTCTCCTTCTACTCACATTTTCACCATTTTATTTCTAATTCATACTCTACCAGGGAACAAGAAGAGAAAGAGAAAAAAGCCAGAACTGTTTTTTAAAATAGTTTAAATTTTTTTTAATTATTTTAACCTCATAATAAAAGCAATAATAATAAATATAATACCAGTAACAACAGCTAGCATTTCTTAAACATTTATTGCATTGCCTAAAGGTCTTACACATATTAATTCCTTTAGTCCTCACCAACTGTATAAGGTACATGCCGTTATCCTTCTGATTTTGAGGTGTTAAAAACTAAACCACAGAGATATTATTACATTTACCTAATGTCTCACAATTTAGAAGGATCAGAGGCAGTATTTGAAATCAAGAAGACTAACTTTGGATCCTTCACTTTTTTTTCGGATATATATATTTATTATTTTTTTAACTATTTTAACTATGCAATTCAGTGGCATTAAGCCCATTTACATTGTTGTACAACCAACACCACTTATCCCGTCTCCAAAACTTTTTCATCTTCTTAATTTGAGAGCCTTCACTTTTAAATACCACTCTATATCGGCTCCCCAATAGTACTTAAAGATCTGGAAATGTTCACTATATGTGTTGATTCTGTCTTCTTTAAACACAGATGATTGAGTATTTTTTTCAGTCTTAGCATTCCTTACTCTCCACTTGTCATGTGTGCCACTGCATGTATCCCAGCCTGTCCCTGACACACTCAGTCATACCAGCCTGTTGAAGCTTCAGCATGCTACTATCCCTTCCCAGATATTTGTGTGTTGGCACCTGCATGTGCAGTGACAGCTGCATCACCTCTTCTAGCTCTCTTTTGACATTGATTCTAACATGCATTCTAATCTTGAAAATCTTAACACTATAAAAGTTTAATAGTCATGTATCTGACTTAGGCTTAAGGAAATCCAGTTTTCCAGGCTGATACGTCAGTGTGAAGTAGCATTGTTTTGGTTCCATAGTATTCACCCTACCACCACTGTGTTCCAAGCCTCATCCCTTCCAGCCTAGATTACTGTTATAACTGGCCTCCCAGTTCTCAATTTCTTGAACATACTGGACATCATGAAACCTATAATCTTGAACAGCTTGTCTAGTCTCTTGGAGCCAGTAGACCTTTTGTTCAATAGGAGAGGAGTATAGAAATAGATAAGTTTCCTTTTGATTCATGAAACAGATTCTAGGATTCTCAGACATCCTCAAGATGGAATTCAGAGGTCATTGCTGCTAAAATGAAAAGAACTTAAGCTAGATTAAATGTTTCTTTGTCGTCATTTTACTACTTGGCTTCTTGTTTTCTTTACTGCTGAGGTACCAGTACCCTCACCTGCTACTTGTTAGCCATCTAAAACTTTTTCACCCCAAGACTCTGTTCTACTTGTTCCCAAATTGCCCACAGTATTTCTTCTCCTTTTTCCCTGTCTCCCCAGTTTTAAGAAAATTTAATAATTAGCTCCATCCTTAATAATGATTTCAGCAAACCATTAAAGATGAGAATGTGCTTACTACTTTATATCTGAATAGCTATATTATTACTGTGAGCATAATTACTGTTTTATCTGAATAGCTTACTACTATAATTCAAAGAATGGTGGCCTTAATTTTCTCCTAATTTTCTTATATATGTATACTAAAAGGAAGTTTATAAACCAAATTTAAAGAGTCCTGAACTTCTTTCCCAGGCTGAACAATTAGCACCCAAAGTGCAGAGATGCATACTTTCTTGTCCAGAGTTTGACAGTCTTTTAGAAATTATTTTAAGGTTTATTTTAATTGAGGGACTAGACTTTTTTTTTAATTTTTCATTTTTTAGAAAACAAGTTGACAGCCTAGTTTTTGGTTTTGATTTTGTTTTGGGTTTTTGGGTTATTGTTTCAATTCATAAGGTCACAAGAAAAGAACTCAGTCTACATAAAACCTCATCAAACTCTAGACTTCAAGGCACAGAGGAAAACTAATTTTTAAGAGCATCTCATTTTTTCTCTCTGTAAAGAGGTCTCCAATTAAAGAGATAAACTAATTTTTCTATTATTTGAAGTATGGATAAGGAACCTAATCAAATGCTAAAATCTTTTCATGTGTTTCCCCCTAGACTATCACAAATAAATGCTGTTGACCATAGCCATTTCCAGTACTGAATGCTCACACCTTAGATTGGAAAGTTGCCTCTTCTAGGCCTCCTCTCAAACTCAACTTTCTGAACCTTCTTGAAGCAGGTGACAGAGCCCTTGTGGGGTTTTTTGTTTTGTTTTTTTGTTTTGTTTTGTTTTGTTGCTTCTGATTTCATAGATCTTAGAGGAATGGACATATTGGAAGTGAGTTTGAGTCTGCTATTAACCTTAAAGAGCCCTTATATTTCTTTCTTACTGGATTTTCTTGAGAATGTTATTGAGATATGGTAGATTGGAAAGACAGAGGATGTATTAAAGTAAACATTTTATGAGCTTCTGCTTTGTAGTTTAATTTACAAAGTAGGCAAAACCTCTGAGTATTTCCTGAATATCTTAAAGGACAAATTTGTCACCAGTTCCCCAGCCTTACTGCCCCTCTTTATCCAACTACCCACCTCCCAACATACACACACTTTTTTTTTTTTTTTAACACTCATCAGATGTGGGACTGGTGTGTGTGCGAGCACCATACTAGATTAAGTATGGTGTAACTTATTGGGTTAATTTATTGTATAAGCCATTTTTCTTACGTTTTAACAAATGTAGCCCAGTGTTAAATAGGGAGAAGTTAAAGACTCCTTGGCTCTCCAGAGGATAGAAGTCCCTGGAAGGAAGGAAGGGAGACTGGCAGAGGGCTTGGAAAATGTTTACAGTCCTAACGGAATTTGTGATTTCCACTTGCTGATTTTCTTTAGCCTTGTATTCATTGAGAGCATGTTGGGAAATCATATTCATACATAGGAATTTTTAATAAGTTCCATGTTGCCATCTACTACATAAAATTTATTTGCCAAACAACAATTTTTTAAAGAAATTCAGCAGTTAGATTTATACACAGTAAATAGATTTGGTAGAGGGCAGATTTGAGAAAAAAAATCTAAATAAAGAAACATGTATTCCTATCACTGCCCATATATGCAGGGTTTATCAATCTACCAATGTATGCAGAGCAGGATGCTGTGCTAGGCATTATGTATGGTATAAGGAGAAACAAGACATAGTTCTTGATTTAGGGTAAGTCTGATAGGATTGAACAACATGAGCCCAAATGATATAAGGTAGAATATTGAAACTAATATAACTGATCTATACATTGAGGAATCTACTTGCTGTGATGTTAGTGGCAGGTAGATGGGGATTACTGGCACACTCCTACTCAGAGTGTAGTCTGAGAACTAGCTGCATCAACATCAGATCTGAGGATTCTCAGGCCCCACCCCAGAACTACTGAATTCAGATCTCCAGGGCTGTGACCCAGCAGTCAGTGTCTCAAGAGGCTTTTATGTTTTAACATCTTTCAACTAATTCTTATGCCAACTCAAGTTCGAGAACCATTGTTCTAAACCACATTTCCCAAGCCACTCCAGTCTTCATGGTGGACATTATCATCCAAGTGACAGTGAGGAAGTGGAAAGGCAGAGAGATTAACTTTGCTAAAAGTCATCCTGCTAACATTATGGCAGTCTAGATTCAATCCCAGTTCTGGTGAACCAATTCATAAACTCTGTACTCCTTCTAATCCTGCCATCTCACCCTAGAAATTATCATCAACCGTGAAAGTCTTTTTTCTAAAGGTTTCCATCTTAGTTTTAAACTTGTCATGTTACTCTTTTCCCTAACTAGAAAGGCACTCACTAATAATTTTAACACTGCTATACTGTCCCATAGCTGTCAGCATTGTGATGCTGAGGTGCAGATGACACTTTGGGTCTGTTTGCCATGTCATCATCATATGGTCAGTTGATATCACCAGTGACTATGTTCTTACTTTTAATCAGTCCACCAGCATATCAGTATGTATTCAGATTTGGGAAGGAGAAGAAAATGTAATTTTTGAAGTTGAATTCAATTTAACCAATAAGTATTTATTGTCCAACCTACTATTTGCCTAACATTGTGCTCTGCCCTACAAGGCTGTGGTGTTCAAAATGTGTTTCCTGGACCAGCAGAATCATGTGGCAACTTGTTAGATATGCATATTATCAGGCCCCACCCTAGACTTTCTGAGTCAGAAATTCTGGGGATAAAGTCTAGTAGTCTATTTTTAAAATTCATCCAGATGATTCTAATGCATACTAAAGTTTAAGAATTACTGCTGTAAGGGACATGAGAAATTAGAGATAAGATCTTTACACCTAAAGGATTATCATCAGTTGTATCTTGCTCACATGTCAGAGGCTAAATTCAGACTGGGGTTTCTAATAGCTAAGAGCTGATAGGGAGTTTCATGATTTTGCTTTACTGTGTCTGAAAGATTCAGAAATACCTCCTGTAGTTCTTTGTGGGTTTTTTTTCTTCCTCTTTTAAGGAAAGTCAATCACTCACTTATAAAACCACTTACAGAAATTTCAGCATGTTTCAGATGGCAATTACATTTTTTTCTCTCTCCAGGGGTCTCAATTGCAAAGAATTCTTAAAGATCTGAATTGTTTTGTTTATACAGGCAGGCATTTGCCATGCAGGGAGCTTGAAAACAGACTAAATAAATGGTTTAGATAGTGATGTCATGGGCAGTTGTGGTTAAAGCAAGAATAATGCAGAAGGCTGTGCTTCTTCAACAACCCAGGCCCAAACCAATGCCTAAAATTCTGGGTCAATTTAAAGATTTTTGTGTGACTGCATTTACAGCCAGCTATTCCTTGTTTTCTCTCAGGATACTCTGTTTAAGGAGAAATCTGTCTTTTAAGAGACACCTGAAAATGTGTATTCCACATGGATTGCCTGCTCAAGTGTGCCTTTTAAACAGAAGAGCAAGTGCAAAGTGTGATTAGGTTATCTGGCAAGGTCGCCAAAATGCACGCTCTGGAAGCACCAGTCACAGAGTATTGGAGATTTGCCCCTCTGTGGCCCTGCCTACATTTTCAAATCTCATTTGTGAAATCATGTGGGAACTTTTCTAGTGTTCACAGTTGACCTAAATTAGGGGATCCCTAGTCAGAGTGAATTTTACTAACCCTTTCCCTTCTGCCCGTTCTCTCAAGTTATTTGGCCTCTCCTGTGGGGCAGGGCAGGTAAGAGTATAGGGAGAATGAGATACTTTCACCTTGGAAAGCTAGTAACTAAGCACCCTGGTGAGGGTTTTAATGTGTAAGAAAGATCTAGGCTTTTGTAATGTCTGTTCAATTCTGGGCTCTGTTTCATCGCATTCCTCCACTGGCATCTTTAACTGAGATAAGTGATTTGCAGGTGAAGTCTGACCTAAAGTCGCTTCATCTAAAATGCTGTTAGATCATGTGAATTTTGCAGATATCTTATTGAAATACACTGGAGTTTTTTTAATGCTAATATAAGCCCTTATGATAAGGGAAGAACACCTAGAATTCATAAGACTATCTAGGCTATCCAACTAGTAGTATACCTGTTTGTATGATAAACTGAGCAGTGATTAACTAGTTTAAAAACTGTGACTATGCACTGAGTAGGAGATGAATAGTAATTAATATGCTTGTAGCCTCTGCCCAAGCCCTAAACCATATGGGCTGCTATTTCAAAGAGGCTTTGTTAGCCATCTAGGAGGCCTTTGGGTTTAATACAGTAGAGAGGCACTATGTAGAAGCACAATACAGTAAACAACACCAAAACTATCCCTACATGCTACAACTTTGTGTCCTTGTGCCCTTGTGTCACTGTCTATTACAAAGACTCAAGCCCTCACCAAGTATCCTTTGGGGCCCTCCACAATGGAATTCAAAACTCACAAGGGGTTCTAGAGGGAGGATAAGCTCTAAAGTCAGACAGATATGGCTCTACCAGTAATGATGGGAATTCAGAAATAACTACTTCATAAAATTGTGGACAATTAAATGGAGCTGATATAAAAATCCAGGGTCACTAGAGAAACACATGTTTCATCAAAGAAATATCATTTTTCACATATCAAATAGGCATATTTTGTTAATGATCATACCTGATGTTGACAAAGATACAGGGAAATAGGTGCTTCTTCACACTGCTGCTGGGAGTGTAAATTTCCTTTAAAACCATTTTGCAATGTTATCGTAAAGCTAAATGGATGGATGGGTGTATTGAAAAACAGAGTTATAGATAGCATATCTTTTGACCCAGCAATTACATTTTAAGTTATTTATCCCAAATAAGTCATAAGGGACATGTTTAAAGATTTAACTACTAGGGTGTTTTTCCCTCTATTGTTTATAATACTGAAAAACTAGAAGCCATTAGCATAGGGCTGAAACTTTATATGCATTGGATAAACACTACTTATTCCCCTCCACCTATGCTAGAAACCCCATCTGCTGCCACTCCCACCACCATCCTCACCCCAATGCAACAAGTAAGAAAACTATGGCTAAAAATTTTAAGTAACTTCCCCAAAAGTCAAACAACCAAGAAAAATACCAGTATTTCAGCCTTTTAAAGAATTCTGTGATGGTTACTGCTTTGTCTCTATTTCATTAAAATCAAGAATGACTTGTGCAGACTCATAATCCCTTATCTTCAATACTGAAATCCAAAAGCACAAGTTTGTGAAGTTTTATACAAACTCATTTGACAACTAAACTTAGATCTGAACTCACACAAGTTTATCTATAGTGTAACCATTTAGTGTGTGAAAATGCATATATTTTATTGCAAGAATATTAATGTTTAATCCATGGGTGTTACATAATGGATAATGTATGTACCATTTCACCTTTCTAAAAATCGAAAAATTCTGAAACACATTTGACCCAGGAATTGATGATTAGGCATTTTGGGCCTATAGCTTCTTCTCCAGCAAGGAGAAATCAACATATCTATTCAGTGTGAAATGAACAGTGCTTAAGATACAGATTAATTTCCTTTTAACATTGCAGGGATAGAACCTAGTGCTTTTTGTGACAGTAAATGTTTTTTAGCCACACTTTTTTCTTATCTGCCTTTAGTTTGATGTTTACTATGTTGGGGCTAGATATTAAATGTTCTCCTGGAGAGGGTTAATTATGAGAATAGATTTGGTTTCATCTAGAAGGGCCATTTACAGTGTTCTCTTAAAGATAATGAAAAAACCAGCCAGATTTTAGAGGTCATGATTCAGATGCCCTGGCTATTAAGATGGACATATAGGTAGTCAGCATGCAAGGACCATATTTTATGTTCTTCGTTTTAAGGCTTGTATTTCCTGTTTGGACATTTCAAAAGAAACACTTATCACTGGACTGTGGATGCCTGTCACAGCAGCAAAAGTGAGCAGGGCTGTCCATTTTTGTGTGAAATTGCCAGCCTAGAGAGCCCTGTTTCTTAATGTTCTGTGTCCACTGGGAAGAGTGAAGACCTTCCTTTTTTCTGTGAATTCATAGATTATCTATCAGTCCAAGAAACAAAGTTCAACTCTCTCCACCCTTACCCAGCAGGTGGCGCTGTGAAATAGAGGGATAGGACAATGCATGAGCTGTCTTTTTGCTCCACAGATCCAGTTATAACGTTAGGAAGTACCCACATGATTTTGGCACTTAATATCTATCAGTTGAAATATTTGAAAGTCTCCTAAAGGTCCAGTGCCTCAAACAAGTTTTGTTTAATTTCATTTCCAGTCTTCTGTAAAGCTCCAGCTTCCTTTATGATTAGCAATGTCAAGTACTCACACAGTGTGACTCTAGTCTTAGCGGAATCACTATAGTCCTTTATAAACGTGAAATTCTTTTTCTGCACCTGGATGTTAGAATGGATCCTTTCTTCCCATTTGTGGGGAAGATTACTCTCTCCTCTCCCAGGTGTTGACCTTATTATCCCTCCTGTTTGGGAAAGAAATGGATTCTTAATGGTTAGTTAAGTAGTTAATGGTAACTACTTGAATGAATTAACTAGTTTGTGGGACAGCCTTAAATGAGCCAGCCATTAGCTGCCTGTTCAGCTACTTTGGGCAAGCAAATAATTAAGAGAAAGAGAAGAAATAGCCAGTTGTGTCTCTCAGACCTTTCTTTTTGGAAAGACACTTTCCTCTTCTCCTCTCCTGCTGAGAGCCATGTTTCAGAGTTCTAACATAGCAGGCAATTGAACCAGTGTTATAGTCTAAAGACTAGTGATTCCTTCAGGCTGCAGTCTCATGGGGCACCAGACAGTTTATGCTCATAAGAACTTTCACTTCTTTTTCACAGACATTAATAGTTTCCTGGCACTGCATTTCAGGAAATGTCGTCATGGTCTGGAGGAACCAATAAAAATACAAGTAACCTGTTTTGACAGATCTCTTTTCTGCCAGAAATTTCATGATGGGGTGAGGGAGGTGACAAGGCAATCCATTTGTAAAGGCGTAAGGAAAATTCGTGGATTTGCCATAAGAGAAGGAGGTGATACCTGCCCTGGTCATGAAATATAGAAGGCTCTAAAGCCATAAAGGAATTCCAGCTCATTTAGACAAATTTTTTTTTAAAAATCTGATTTGATAGAGCAATTCACGTCTATGGTACCTTGGAAGATTTTTCTTTTCTTTCCTTCTCATTTCAAACACAATTTTTAGCTCTTTTGATCCTCAGGTATAAAACTCATGCATTAAAAATTAACATTTGATTATGGATATACTACACATGACATTGCCATAATATATGCAGAAAAGAGGCCATGGCTTTGTAATTGTTAATTTTTTTAAGTAATCTCTCTATCCAACATAAGGCTTGAACCCACAGCCCCAAAATCAAGAGTCTCATGCTCTACTAACTAGGCCAGCCAGGCACCCCAGGAGGCCATGGCTTTGGATAATTATTACCAAGTGCCTAACACTAGATGCTCTTTGCTTACCCCTGATATGGCTAAAGCACAGATCTGCATCCCATTAATGTGAGAGCATTGAATGTTGCTCTAGGACATTGATTGAAATTAGTTCTGGGAGGTCAGAGTGAGGGAGTGTCAGCTGTTTCTCCCTTGCAAGTTTTTATAAGAAGTTGGTCACCATAGGGGCGCCTAGGTGGCTCAGTCGGTTGAGCGACTTCGGCTCAGGTCATGATCTCACGGTTCGTGGGTTTGAGCCCCGTGTCGGGCTCTGTGCTGACCGCTAGCTCAGAGCCTGGCGCCTGCTTTGGATTCTATGTCTCCCTCTCTCTCTGACCCTCCCCTGTTCACGCTCTGTCTCTCTCTGTCTCTCAAAAATAAATAAATGTAAAAAAAAAAAAAGTTAAAAAAAAGTCACCATAATACTAAAAGAACATAATAAAAATAAAACTGATAAGAGACTTTGGAAACGATTGCTCTCTTCTAAACAGTGAATTCAAAATGCATTTCCACACTAGTACTGATTTTGAATAACTTTACTTTTTCTTAGGGCTAGTTTTAAAATATATTACTTTACTTTTTTAATCAGTTGAAGCTTGAACCTAAGTACATTGCAAGGTGCATAACTTATGGATTAACCTTGTGCCAATTTAGGAGTAGAATCTACTGAATCTATGAGGCTGTAGTAAGGTGCTTCCCCAAACCTATCAAAAGTCACTGTGAGTAACGATTTCATATCAGCAATATTGTGGTTTTCTCTCTGATTGCTTTTATCAAAATTTCTCCTATGCAGTGCCCTTTTTTTAATTAAAAATAAAAGCTTTCATTTGTTTTTAAAGAGAAGCTACTCTTTATTGGACTAGCACTTCCAAATTCCTTTTTTATGTCAAGTCTTTATAATTATCCCTATTTCAGACATATCACTTGATTTATGTTGGGGAAGTTGGAACAGAAGCAGATTTTTAATTAAAAACCTGCATTTGCTACACAACTACCTGCATATGATGGATAAACTTGTAGGTCAAGAAGAAAGTCAGAACAGGGATTATGATCTCCTGTTCCCTGGAGGAAACTGCCTCAGTACATGTTTAGTCCCTGCTAGGATGTCAGCCTCTCCCATTTTGCTGTACCTGACCCCAACCTGAGAAAAGCAGTCTGAGTAGATACTGTCCTCTTCCTAAGCCCACCCTGTTTCAAAGCATTCACTAAGACTTACTTGGAAGAAGGAATAGAGGAAGTTTAGAAAAGCCCAAGGGTTTGAGTCTCCTATACTCCTGATTCCAGTCAGAACCTCATCACCTCTTTGAGGTCCTTGAGCTGAAGTTGAAGGCCAATCCTAGACAGATCTTTCTTGGCCCATGCATAGACCTTTTCCTTACCCTGATTCAAAATTGCCCTTTCCTGGGGCACCTGGGTAGCTCACTCAGTTAAGCATCTGACTTTGACTTCGGTCATGATCTCACAGTTGGTGGGTTCGAGCCCCCTGTCGGGCTCTGTGCTGACAGCTCAGACCCTGGAGCCTGCTTCGGATTCTCTCTCTCTCTCTCTCTCTCTCTCTCTCTCTCTCTCTCCCTTTCTCTGTCTCAAAAATAAACACTAAAAAAATTTTTTCAACATTGCCCTTTCCTGGCCAAGACTGTTCCTCCACACATGGTTCACATCTAGCTTTCCCTTCTAACCTCAACTCTTGTCATCTTCTTTTTCCTGCTTTAGTCTCTTTTCCTATTAGCTGCCTCTGGTTCTTGGTTTTCTCCAGAAGAATGTCGCTCTGACAACTTCAACCTGGTGCGGTGACTAAAGCTCTCAAGGTTCACATTCATTGGGTGCCCAACTGCATTATTTTTTAGATGCAAACTAATGATTTGTCAATCAAGTGTCTTCAAGGGGGCTTTACCATATCAGCTAATTAACTACATTTTTATAATTTGATATCTTGATCCACAGGCTAAAACTGAAATATAGAGAACTCCTAGCTGCAGAGGTTCACAGGACTATTTTTCCCTATAGTAAGCTAATTAGCACATGTCAGGATAAAACTCCCCTCCTATGGCCTTAGGAACTGTCATTCTTCCAGATGAACAAGTGGTATTTACCACTCTCTTTAAGAGTTACATGGAACATATTTTAGGACAAAGCATTAGGCATCAAACTCTGAATTGAAGGTCCACTGATCTTCACTTCAAATCTCATGTGCCAAGATCCTTCAGCTCTTATTTCTCCACCCCATGAATTATTCAGCCAAGAATGGAATGTGCCTAGAATTGATGAAGACAATTTTCTCAATGGCCACCTGCCGCAGTTGGTTCCCTACATTTCCAAATCCAGACTAACTAGAGCATGGCTCTGAGAGCTCCCTGGGAATCAAAGATGAGACTCAAATAACAGAGTTGCCTCTGGCTAGTTTCCAGGCTTCTCCTCTACCTATGGTCCTGACTAGTTTCTGATTTTCTTTGGTGACTCTAATTTTATCAACTCAGGGCTTTGAATGATGCAGAAAAATTTGCTGATCCCTACTGATAGCAAACAAGCAAGTTTTCGAATCACTAACATGCGTATTTAATGCAAATGAAGTAATTTTTATCTGCAGATTCCTGGGAAAATATTGGGGTGGGAGGGATGAGGCTGAGGGACAAGGCAGGAGGATTTATAGGCCTAGGCTAAGAAAATAGAAATTTTGAGATTTTCCTTTAGACCTTTAGTCCATATTAGATCCAACATATAAGAATGTGAATACTACGAGTAAATGTCTTCATTTGGTGCATTTTGTTAGGCTGTCTCAAAGGCCAAGAAATTTTCACTGCCAAGCACTGACCTCAAGGTATCCTGGGAAATAACCCGCTGGTCTCCCTACTAACATGACAGCCAATGTCCACTTTAACATTTAAAATGGAGAGCAGGGTGCTTGCTGGACAAGACCTCCCTTTTGGTGTCTCTGGGTTTTGTCACCAGGGAGTCTTCATTAAGAACGCTTTCTGCTCACTTATTTTTCTTAGGCTTGCATCCTTTTTCTTTTAAAATCCTAGAGTTCAGTGTTCCCTTTCTTCCAATTGATTGCCCACCGATGTTCTCACACACAGAGGAAGTAGTGGTTTTCCTGTTTTCTTTCTGGGGACATTTTGAGTGCTATGGTTCTCCTTTTTTCAGTCTTGCATGTAAGTAAAAGCAAGTTGTCTTCACAGTTAACTGCAGGAAAGGATTTGTGGGGGCTCCTTTTTTTTTTTTTTGTTCGCCTTTCCTCCTCCACTACTGGAAAATATGAGCAGATCCTGTTTATATATGCTGTAACCTCAAAAGGAGCTGATATGCTGTTGTCATTAAAGAGGAATCCAGAGCTGTTTATCCTGAAGTGGAGTACCACAGCTCTTAAATCAGAAAGCCCCACTCCAGGCCCTCCAGGCAGACTGCAGAGAGCTCTTTGCTACTCCCCCAAGGCTGTTCCAAAATTCAAGGCAAAGATTTCTGCTACTGAATCTGCTCTCTGCACTGTGGGAACAGACACAATGTTCACGTTGTGGCTTTGTAAGAAATCAGGGGCCTTCTTCCTTTGTGTTAACTTGTTCTTTGAAATCTGTTTTCCAGAGGCCTTTTGCACTCTAAAATGTAACTTGAATGCATAATCTTCCCTCTATTCTTTTCTCTATGGATCTTTTATCATGTTCCAGAAATCCTTTTGAAGTCCATACTATAGTCAGTAAGTTTGGCAAATTGTAATAAAATGAGCTTTCTTTTTTCTGAAAACTAGTAAAAAGCGGTGCTTTGGGAATACATCTTTCTTTTGAAGTTCTATTCCCAATTTCTTTTTTTATTTAATCATCTAGTTTTCTTTGCATGTCAAACATAGATTCTCTTTTATAATAATGGTCTTTAAAATAAAGCTGTATTTATATAAGGCTATCTTAACCTGTTATATTTTTCATGAATTATTTAGTTCTCTTTTGTTTTGGTTTGTCTTGAGGGCAAACCCATATTCCCCTTATAGGATTAGAAACTGTCAAACCAGAAATGGCCAACCTGAAACACGCACCAGCCAGCTCTTTCTAACAGAGGCCATATCAATGTAACATGATTGCTTTTCAAATAACAAACTCCTAATGAGAGGAGAGAACTATCGAGAACATGCCAATGACTGCCAAAGAATAGTTACTGAGACTAGCTATGTTCTGGTTCTCATCCCTGTCTTTTACCCTATAGGAACAGAAGGTTTATGATAAGGAGGCAGAGATGTCACATTTTGAAGGAAGCTTCAATACTAGGAAGGACCAAAATTTATTCTTTGAGCCTGTTTTCCTTTTCTAATTCTCTTTCCATGGAAACTTTACTATACTTGTTCAGATCATTTCTTTATTTGATAGTCAAAGGAAAAGAAGAAAGATGTTAAATCCATTATAAATCAGAATCTAAAAAGTAGTAGATTTCTAAAACTGTCACATGATTATGGGGATAGGAGGATGATTGGTTCAGCTTAAGTTCTTTAAAACCCTGAGTAGCAGTTCTTGAGTGGTTGAAACAGTAAGTCCCAGAGTAAAACCTTTGAATACAGAGCATCCTGTGGTTCTCTCTCTGCTTTGCAGGGCACTTATATTCAGAAATAATGTAGGGGGCGTCTAGGTGGCTCACTCAGTTAAGTGTCTGACTTCGGCTCAGGTCATGATCTCAGGTCTGGGCTCTGTGCTGACAGCTTGGTGCCCGGAGCCTGCTTCAGATTTGGTGTCTCCCTCTCTCTCTACCCCTCCTATGCTCACACTCTGTCTCTTTCTCTCTTTCAAAAATAAATAAACATTACCAAAAAAATTTTTTAATAAAAAAATAAAAAGAAACACTTTAGGATTTGGAAAGTGGATCTTCACGGTACCATCACTGTGGTGGCCCAGAGGAAACCTTTCCATTTACACATCTTATGTCCCTCTCTTCCAAGATGGCAGATTCAGAAGTAGTCCCAAGAGAGGCACAACCATTCCTAAAACCACCTGGCCTCTCTTTTAAGATGAACTTGGACAAGGCCCAGGGTATTAAGCCAAACCCACTTATTAGCCTCAGGTTCCTGTTAGGGCCAATTTCTCTGACTTTTTTCTTCTGAATGTCTTGGTGGTTTTTGGGGGTTGGGGATGAAGAAGATAGGGCAATGGACTGAAAGCTTTTCTGTTTAGATTGTCATTTAACTTCATAAATGTAAATATTATGTCATCTTATATCAGAGGCTAGTGATTTCTGACTCCTGCCTGAGTTTTTCCTTTCTACTTCCTACCTAATCTTTGTTCTTTGTTTTCACCATCCATTCCTTACTACCCATAAATTAAATGAGCAGTGTTTTTAATATGAATTAAATTCTTTTAAAAATGTACAATATGGGGCACCTGGGTGGCTTAGTTGGTTAAGCATCCAACTTGGGCTCAGGTCATGATCTCACAGTTTGTGAGTTCAAGCCCCACATCGGGCTTTCTGCTGTCAGCGCAGAGCCCACTTCGGATCCTTTGTCCCCATCTCTCTGCCCCTCCTCTGCTGGCACACACACTTTCTTTCTCTCTCTCTCAAAAATAAATAAACTTTTTTTAAATATGCAATAAGGTAATAAAGGCAATTAATAGATTTGGGAAGAGTTTCATTCCAGACTGGTGGTAACAGCCTTAGACCAGGAACCAAGACTTACCAGTGCCTGACCTTGGGCATCCTATCTCTCTGGTCCTCAGTTTCCTTATTTATAGAAAGAGGCCCTTAAACTCAGCAAGCTTCTCAGGCTATTTCCCCTTGGGTATTAGGATTCAGGAGGGCTTTACTAGTAGAAGCTGAGAAATCTTTTTTAATAAGCTCTCCAGACAGTTCTGAGTTAGCTAGCCCTCAAATCTCACTTTGAAGACTCAAAACTAGATCATCTCAAAGATCCCTCCTTCTCTAAAATATTATGATCCTAAGTTTGCTTTCGATTACATGGGTTTGCAAAAGGCTGGTGCTTCGAGTAAATTAACCTTTTTACCTGCATATGTATAAATAAAAAATGTATTTGTTGATCATCTTGCCTGGAATGCCCTTAAAATGTGAACAGGGACGCCTAGCTGGCTGAGTCAGAAAAGCATGCAACTCTTGATCTTGAGGTCATGAGTTCAAATCCCACATTGGCTGTAGAGATTACCAAAAAAAAAAAAAAAAAAAAAAAAAAAAAAAAAAGGAAATAAACTTCAAAACAAAACAAAAAAATGTAAACACATTTTTAATTATTTTTTCAGTAATCTCTACACCCAACATAGGGCTCCAACTCATAACCCCGAGATCAGGACTCAGTCATATACTCTAATTCCTACTGAGTGCACCAGGTGCCCCAACAATAATTTTGATAAGAGTTATATACCTCTTTTTGTCATTGCTCAGCAGAGTTTTATCTCTTTCATTCCTTGAATCTCTCATCATATGCCTACTTCCGTTAAAAAATTTTTTCCTCCTAAAGGTCTTTCAAGAGCTTTTCATCTTTCTGAAAGACTGTTGAAATCCGAAGCAGAATCCAGGTGCTCATACTCTTGGACCCAAGAACTGAGTTGTTTTAACTCATCTTTTTTCTTTATTTAAACCATGTCAGCATTTGCTGAAGCCCTCTGACAGGTAGCTTAATGTAGACTTTATGTTTTACTATTTCTGTTGCATTGCAAAATCCATCTATTCTATCTATCCCATTGGTTTTGACATGGTTTTGAGGTTCCATCCAGCGAATGTCCATCTTAAGTAATTTTTCTCCTGGATGCTTTCACTTCATTATATTTTGCCAGACTGAATTCAGTGTGTACTCTTCTATCCATATTTCTAATCTCCACAAATCTATTAATATTGTTTGGCCTCACTTCTTTCGCACCTATCATCTCCACATTTAGTGCCATTGGAGGAATTTATTAATGTAATGTCTACTCAGATTTCCAAGCTTTTTCTTACCAGGCATTATGCAGAATTAGTGTTTTAGAGCTCTGCTATTGTTTCTTATAGGGCATTGCATCCTATAGAATTAAGGACACAATACAGACAAAGAACACTTTTCAAATTACAGTTCAAGCAGGGGATGCCTCTTCCCAGAAGACCCCTTGCTGTTCCATGTGAGAAATCAAAACTCTCATATACTTAAAGAGGCCTTTTCAAGGCTGCCCAGAGGATGCTTACATAAGTTTGTTTGCAAATTCTAGTTAGGTCTCCCAAGGTCACAGACAGCTGTGTTTTGAAATTTGTGTCCTTTGAAAGAACAGTGGATGCTGGAATGGTTCTTATTTGACATGCAAAGACCTTGGGAGAAACAGACATTCACACATTGTTCATAGGTTTCAATCAAATGGCAACACACCATTATGCAGAGACTGTGCTAGTATCCTGGTAAGTGCCCAGTGATACATGGTATTCTTAAGTAGAGTCTGAGGACGGGACCAAAGTCTTCTCTTTCTTATAATCTGAGAAGCAGAAATGTGCAATCTGAGAAGCAGAAATGTTTGTACCTCTCTTAGGGTGTTTTGGGGGCAGCAACCAGATTCAAAAACAAAAGGCAGTTAAACAAGTAGGTTGGATTAAGCCTTCAAGGAGTTTATAGCATAAAAAGTTAATACAGGTCAGTGTGTATTCAAGATAAAGAGGATTTAGGTAAATGGAGGTGGAAGAAGTATAACACTCCAGGTAAAAGAATTATATATAAGATAACCTTCATTCCCTAGAGTTTACTTGGAATGTCAATAACACAGAATGAAGTAAGTTCATCAAGAACAATAAACCAACTTTGTTGAGAGTTTTTATCACTAATAGACATTGTACTTCATTACATGCTTTTTCTGCATCTGCTGAGATGATCATATGGTTTTTTATCCTTTTTCTTGTTAATATGCTGTATCATGTTGATTGATTTGTGAATATCAAGAATTTTTTAAAGGAATCATAAGGAGTTATTAAAATAGAGATTAGGGAAACCCAGTTTTATTAAGATTCTAAAACAGAATGTTGATAGTATAATGGTCAGCTAAAAGACTGTTAATTACACAAATGTATTAGGTTATTGTATTTATAGTTTAGAATTGGACTTTTTAAAAAGATAATAGGAATACCTGGGTCATTCAATCGGTTAAGCATCCAACCTCAGCTCAGGTCATGATCTTGCGGTTCACGAGTTCAAGCCCCACATTGGGCTCTGTGCCGACAGCTCAGAGCCTGGAGCCTGCTTTGGATTTTGTGCCTCCGTCTTTCTCTCTGCCCCTCCCCCGCTCACACTCATCTGCCTGTCTGTCTCTCTTTCTCTCTGGAAAATAAACGTAAAAAATTTATTTAAAATTTTTAAATAAAAAAAGATAATAATACACACTGATTTGATAACAATTTCATCTCAGGATAGTTTAGGATACAGACATCATACTGGTAGTTATATATTTGGTCATAGTTCTCAGTTGGAACAACTAAAGAAAGAACATAAATGCAGTTTCAAAGTCTCAATGCATTTTGGAGAGAAAATAAAATTATTGAGGGTGTCCTGGGTGGCTGAGTCAGTTAAGCGTCCAACTTCTGCTTAGGTTATGATCTCATGGTTTGTGGGTTCGAGCCCCGCATCGGGCTCTGTACTGACAACTCGGAGCCTGGAGCCCACTTTGGGTTCTGTGTCTCCTCCCTCTGTCGCTTCCTGCTCACACTCTGTCTCTCCCTCTCTCTCTCAAGAATAAATAAACATTTAAAAATTTTTTTCAATAAATAAAATTATTGAAATAAAATGCCCACCTTTAATATCAACCTAAAGGTATCAGCCTAAATGCAACTTTGTATTTTAGCCAACAGTTGATTAATCCACAGTAAATATTGAAACTTTGTCTACATTTTTCTGTTTCAGTTCTAACACTTCAAATAGCAACTAATAAAATACATAGTGGTTGTTTCATTCTCTATTGCTTCATAACAAACCACTCCAAAATATAGTAGTTTAAAACAAGAGTAATGTACTATTTATTGACTGGGTGCAGTTAAGTGGCTCTTCTCCCCGACATAGTGTGGCGAAAGCCTTATGCATCAGCATTCAGCTGAGAGTTTAGCTAAGGCGGAGATGTGCAATATGGCCCCTCATCTGCTAAGGCCTCTCTCTCTCCATAGTCCTCCCAGCACCCAGCAGTCTAGAGCAGACTTCTCTACAGCATGATGACTCCTTCCAAGAGTACAAAAGCGAAAGCTGCCCGTCCATTTTAAGCTAACATACACCTATAAATGACAGAGGTGACAGAGGGTCATTTTTGACACTTTCTGTTGGTCAAAGCAGTTACAAGGCCGCTTAGATCCAAGGGGAGAGGAAATAACCAACACCTCTTGACAGGATGAATGACAAAGAATTTGTAGCCATCTTTAATTTACCATGTAGTTGATTGGTAAGTATTTATTGAGTGATATATGAATATTGCATTGGAAGTTTTTTATGCCCTTGATTGTGGTTGAAGTGATATTCGTGTTGCTACTTTGCAGAGGAGTTTATTTTACAGTTCATGAAAAATGAAAAGAAATATTTTACTATGTCAGCAAAAAAGTAGATTTTTTATTTTTGAATAGATACAGCCAATATCATATATGGTTATTAGAACTCTTTTAAGGGTGCAAAATAGAAGAGTCTTCCAAACCCTTTTGATTTCCTCTTCATTGTGGGGTTCTATTATTTTATATGATTCTGTGTGGATTCCCAAAATACAGTTATTTACAGTTCAGAATAAAAACTCCACGATAAAGCACACATCAGAGGGGTTACTGCCATTTTACAAATTCTATGGGTTTTTTTAATCTTATGGTAACCTAAAAAAAATCAACGTTTGATATCCATTATTTAAAAAGAATTCACACAATAAAATAGACATAGATATAGGATTGTTTTTATCTTTTCTCTTTATTTTACTAAAGTATAATGAATTCACATATGGAGTAATGTAATCTGTATCAAAGTTTCCTGTGACATGTTGAGAAACAGTAGAAGCTGGAATCACGCAACTCCAAATTAACCATGTGGGAAATTAAATCCATTAAAAAACTAACACTGTCTCAATTTTGGTCTTCCACGGCCTCTTTTAGCTTTTACTCCACTCTTCTACTGATATAAGCTAGCCCACTATTCTTCTTTATTTTTTTTTTTGTCATCAAAAATCATCCAGGGAACATGTTAAAATGCAGATTCCTAGAAGTACCACTGGACAATTCCAATCCTATAGTGAGGGGTAGAATATCTGAATATCTGAATGTAGTGCAGATAGAGGTGATCTTGAGAAACCCAATTTAGATCTCCTTCTACCAGTCATAGAAAGGCTGAAACTGGTAAGGTCTGAAAGCTAAATGCCTTGTCCAGTTCCCCCACTGGCAAGAAGCAATGGAGGTAGGAAGAAGACACTGTACGGCTTCAGAAATAAATTAGAATCGATGTCATTTCCTGGGCAGTATCAGCTAATTATCTGCATTGGAAGTAGAAGGCTTGTGAGAATAGGTATGGAATGTTACCACTTTTTATCAGTTTTTACCCGAATAAGGCAGAGACTGAATTTTCTTGCTTGGTCCTATTTTGGAATGCTTTCCTACTATGGTTACTAAAGCAATCCATTTAAACCGGCCTCTATTGCTCTCTGAACGTATGAGTTTAGAATATAAATTGGTTTTAGGTCCATGTTTGCAAAAGATAGTTATATATTTTCGTCATTCATTTATTCAAGAAATGTCTGTCGAGCATCTTGTGTGAGGAAGGCGTTGTTCTAGGCACTGTCAGCAGCCAATGTTATATCTGTTAGTCTTGCTGACTTTCTAGCCTATCATTTGAGGCTCCCTAATTTTAGAAGAGTTGCAGGATTCCAGACCACTTCCATGATCCATAATCCTCTCTCAGGATGGACCAGGAATCCTTCTGGTCTTAACATTTTCAAGAGATGAGGTTTCTTTAGTACAGTTTACAATCTGACATTTCTCATAATCACTACCTGTCTCCAATCTAATCTTAATCACAATGATGCAATTAAAGAAGACTTTCTTTTCTGTTGTTAGCAATAAAGATGGAGAACAGTTAATTACCTTTCATATAAAACAGGTCGTATACCACCATTTATTATTAACCAGCTGGTGTACTGTTGGTTAATTTATGTCCTTGGAAACCTAACAGCATTCATTGAAAACCCATTGTCATGCTCTTGGGCAGACTTTATGTTATCTCTCAATGCTAGCCACTTAAAAGAGTCTGTACTGGGCACCCCATATCTTCCATGTATATTTGTGTAAAATGATCTGTCTGTAGGTAGTTTAGTTATTAACAGTTCATGAAGGTCCTGATTGGGACTGAGATATTCTTGTAGATTGCTCTCTGCACCCTAGCTGTTGCCTCCTTGAAGCTTACATGCCAGTGTGATTTGATTTTATTAGTGTGACCATCACAGAAAATTCTCTAGAAGGTGAATTTTATATACAGTAGCACAAGAAAATCATAGAATGTTTACCAAGAAAAAAATCATAGAATGTTTACCAAGATAGTCAAACCAATTGTGTTACTATATTATATCATGCCTTTGTATTATTTTTATTATTAACATTCTCTTTTCACTGTTTTAGAGCAGGATTTCACAGCAGCAGCACAAATGACATTTTGTGCTGGATAAGTCTTAGTTATGGCAGGGTTGTCCTGTACAACCCTGATGTACAAATGATGCTTAGCATCATCTCTGGCCTCTTCCCACTAAATAACAGTAACGTACTCACACTGTGACAATTAAAAATGTCAACATACACTGCCAAATGCCCCCCAGGGACAAAACCGCCTCTGATTGTGAACCATTTTAGAGTATGAGGCATGACATATTTAAACTTAAGACTATTTGAAAAAGAACTGTCCTGATATCTTACGATGTTCCCTCTCCATCTTTGAAAAAGTACTGAATAACATTCTGAAAGTATAATTACACAGAACTGGCAAGCTTCTAGATACACATTTTTAGTTATACTGAATCTTTAGAATGGAGTTGCAAAATACAAGAACCTCTTGATTTTTTGTTGTGTTGTTTATAACAAGCCAAGAATGTTATGGTTAAATTAAGGAGTCCTACAGAATAAAGTATGCTGTGTAGAAGTCATAGAATGGAATCTATGTTGTTTAATGTTCTGAAAATGCACATGTGAAAAATAAATACGACTTACTGTTTACATAACTCATAGGCAAGTATTTGTAAATACAGTATAGCAAAAACTGAAAGGAGCTCTTCTATGTTATTAGGGAGGGAAAAATTTTTTTGTCATTACAGATGAGAAAATTCATTCATTAAACCTAGAGCTTAAGGCTGGCAATCAGTTTATGGTATATATTCTCATATTCTTTCCTATCAGTAAGGTATTATTTATTTCCAGAAATGTCTTGGAGAAGATGGCCCATAATATCTGGGTGAGGCATGTGCCAGCTATAGAGGCTCTTAACAGCGACATGGCATCCAGATTTCTGGACAGAAGAATGCAGCCCTGGGAAAGAGTCCCCCAGGATAGCTACTTTGTAGTTATATAGTCAAGCTCCAACAAATTTTCTTTAGAGAGACTTTATAGACATCACACAAACATACCCATTTTTTATATTCTTGCTTAAATTTATTGTTATATGATTCTGCTTCTGTGAGGTCCATAAATGTCACAAAATCTGCTTGTCAGCATGATAGTCAAAGACTTAACCTTGTTGACTTAAGACACCACCTAGTTTGAAGAGATATAATTCATCCCTTGTGGTTTGTTTTGTGAGAATAACCTATATTGTACATTCCAAATTCTATAGAATTAACTTGCCTGTGGTTTTGAAAGAAGAATAAATGGAGAAGTCATGCCCTTGTGGTTTTATTTAATGTTTAGAAAAGTTCAAGTTTAATCTAGTAATTTAGAATGTATATCTTTGACTGGCTGTATTTATGAAATTATAATTCTTTAGCAGCAATTTAAAACTCTAAAAAGTTATGTGTGGGTTTTATTGTTCAGGGTCAGACATGTTGGCAGTCAGTATCTGAGAGGGCCAAAGTTGTCTAGAAAATGATTCAAAGAATTTTTACAGAATCTCAAGAGTGCTTGAACCTATAGCTTCTCTCTCTCTCTCTCTCTCTCTCTCTCTCTCTCTCTCTCTCTCTCCCTCTCTCTCTCTCTCCCTCTCTCTCTCTCTCTCCCTCTCTCTTTCTCTAAGTCTTGACCAACTCGTTAATTGCCAAAGGATTATTTTAGATGGGAAGTTCTCAAAGTTTGTTTTCTCAAAGTATGTTGCCTGGCACAATGGCATTAGCATCAGCTGGGAACTTGTTGGAAATAAAAAATTGGGGGTCTGGCCCCAGAAACTTTGGGAATGAGGCCCATAAACCTGTATTTTAACAAGTTCTCCAAGTACTTCTAATGCACACCAAAATTTGAGAACCACTGTTACAGACTATCATAATCATTGTGACTTTTTTTATGCCTGATTTTGATAGTTGTCTCTGATGATTTTTGCTAAGAAAAAATACTATTTACTTAAAAGCATACTTCTTTATCTCCTTGGAAATATGAAGTATACCTTTACTGTCACATTTAAAAAAAGTACTAGAATAATCAGTCTTTTTTTAAAGGTTATTTATTCTGAGAAAGAGACTGTGGGGAAGAGGCAATGAGAGGGGGGAACAGAGGATCTAAAGTGGGCCCTGTGCTGACAACAGCAGAAAGTCCGATGCAGGGCTTGAACCCACAAACCGCGAGATCATGACCTGAGTCAAAAGATGCTTAACTGACTGAGCCACCAAGGTGCTGATTAAGAAATTAGTCTTAACTGATTTCTGAGCTCTGTTTTTAACTTGATAAAAATTTTTAATGTCATCATTTCTTTGATTCTAGCCATGGATGATCTACAGTACCTCAAAAGTATTAAGGTTATGAGCATAATTATCAAAATTAAAATTATGTATGCTTCAGTTGACAACTGACTTACAAAGAACATTTCACCAAGTTATAGGTAATTTGTGTGTTATCTCTGCCTTTTATAAAATAATAATAGGGAACAAACTGTGGTTTTCAGAGGGGAGGGGAGTGGGAGGATGGTTGAAACAGGTGATGGGAATTAAGGAGAGCACTTGTGATGAGCACAAAGATGTTATATGTTAGTGTTGAATCACTAAATTGGACCCCTGAAACTAATATTACACTGTATGTTAACTAACTGGAACTGAAATAAAAACTTTTAAAAAACTAAAATAATAACAACAACAACAACAATAATAATAATAGCATTGTTTGCATTAAGATTCTAGGTACCTTGCTATATGCACTCAACAGAAGGGTACTCGGTTTTAAAGGAAAACCTTGGACTGTGAGACCCACCTCATTCACTACATGTCTGTGCTTCTAGATTCTTCATGTGTACCTCATTTACCCAAAAGCTTCAAATTGTTATTTAATGCACTTTATAAATAGCTTTAATGCCATCCTTTTTAAATGGCTCATTTAAAATATCCTCTTGGTATCCCACCTGTTATTTTTTCACTACCCCATTGAGGAGAAATTGGGGAGGGGGGAGTTTATACACTTAAAAGTATGCAAATATTTATAAGCTCAGGTCAACTTAACTGGTTATTTTAGTACTAATGATCAGGCTGCTTGAAGGTTCACATTCTTGGCACACTTTGAGATACATAGAAAAACTAAAAAAAAATTAGTAAGGTTTTTCAAAGATTTCTGTAAAGGGAGCATCCACTAAAAACTGAAAGACAATATGATATCATGAAAAGTAAGAACCTTATGATGGCTGTGTCTACTCAGGGTAGCTTTCTAAACAGGAACTACTGTGGTTTTATTCTATACTTGCAAGGGATTTGACCATAAAATCATAAATTGAAAAAAATCACTTATGTATATAAGTACAAGCATATGGATATACAGGTGGACCTCACTTTCTCTATGTAGATGTGTTTCTGAAATGTCAGATGAAAAGAGAATATTTATAAATAAAATCATAGTTTTCAGGTGGCTCATATTATCATCTCAAAGGTGCTAGATCTTCCCTTTTACTAGTCTAGGTGGAATATGGCTGCTAATTTAGCCTATTTCCAGTTAACCCCCGCTTAGCATGAAGTTAATGAATTAGTAAAGCAGCAACTATTTAAAGAACTACTTTTAAAGAATGAATCTAGGAATTATTTTATAGTGTACTACTCAATTTCCTGTCCATCTCTTTAGCTTCAGATTTTTCTGTCAAGTTTGTTGAATTGTGGCACACTTTTAAATATGTATGTGTGGTTGAAGGTCTCAGTTGACCCTTCCTACCAAATCCTACCTCCTGAAGCTGTGCTTCACAGCCCAGGCTACTCAACGAATCTTAAGAGGAACTTCTAAAACTGTTTAAAAATGTGGATGCCTGGACACAACCCTGATCAATGGAATTAGAGTCACTGGAGATGGAATTGATTTAAAATTGCTGAAGGTGATTCTACTGTGCAGGCAGAATTGATAATCACATGCCTGAAGAGAACATTAATACTTTTAGACAGCTTATTATATAGTACATAGTGTGACTATAAAGTAATGAGAGTATTTCACACAAAGACAGCCAGTGTTTTGTGTCCTCCCCCTCCTTTAAGAATTCATTTCTGGGGTGCCTGGGTGGGTCAGTCAGTTGAGAGTCTGACTTCAGCTCAGGTCATGATATCCTGGTTCATGGATTCAAGCCCTGCGTCGGACTCTGTGCTGACAGCTCAGAGCCTGGAGCCTGCTTCATATTCTGTATCTCCCTCTCTCTCTGCCTCTCCACCTCTCTCTCTCTCTCTCTCTCTCTCTCTCTCTCTCTCCCTCTTTCAAAAATAAAAATTAAAAAAACATTAAATTTTTTAAAAAAGAATTCATTTCTTACTATGTTTCCTAATTTAGGAAAAAATGACTAATTCTTACTGTATTAGATTCTTTTTGTACATATGTTGCCCTTTTGGGACTATGCTTTTTCTAAACACTTGTAATTTCTCAAAACTGTGAGTCAATCCAAAAGTTACGTTTTCCTTTTTTCTCAGAAGCAGAAATGTTCCGATTCCTTCTTCTCTTATCACCAAAACCCCTCTATGGTCCTCTTCCATCCTGCATGTCAGCACAGTCCTAAGATGTGGGCAAATAACATCCTCAGACATAGGCTTTCCAATTCTCCTGAGGGAACTAAGTACTTTTCCTCCAGCTGAAATATTTCTGAAGTATTCTTCAGGCACCTCAGTGTTCTGTCATTTTTGTCTGTCATCTGAGAGTCAGAGCTAGGCATGTTGATGACCTCCTTCCTAAGTGGCCAAATAAATTACATATGTCTTTGATTCATTCAGTGTTTCTCTGGAAGCCTCCACTAGCAGGAATGGAGGTGGTTACTTTTTCATGAAGAGTAACATACTCCCAGGTTGGATTTTAATGGATAACTTAGCTCTGGGTTAGATTCTTTGGCATAAGGGTCACTACTTTTAATATAGAGGGGTCATGAGTTTAGTCATTGGATGAGTTAATCAAATGGCTGCTGTAGTTCAAAAGTACATCTGCGTTTGGATAGAATATGATTTCTGTTAGAGAGCTAAACTTGACATTTGGTTTCCCCCAGGTAATAAAATAACTTTTAATGAAATAAACATGTACCTTTCAGCAGCAAACCTACATAAAGCACAAAGCATAGTTGCATTTCCTTGCTGGCAGTGATAAGAAATCTTTGATCTGCCACAGTTTGCTTCGTTTTATGCAGTCTCAAACAGTTAACCTGTTGAGCTGATGAAGCAGAATAATTTGAAGTCATTTTCAGCCCCACAGATAAAGGAACAAAAAAGTCACAAAGCTCTGCTTGTTTGTACACCGTCATTGATTATATCATTTCAAGTGCTACTACTGAGAAATACCTTTGATTCAGCTTCCCCATTTGCACAGCCCCATTTAGTTCTAACACTGCATAGGACCCCAAACAAGCTCTACTCACATCTGTATTTTTATCACTTATCTCAGTAGCCAATCCCAGTTAACACTCAATACTTTTTTAAAACTTAAACAATTCACTTAAGTTATTTAAAACTTAAACAAATAA
This sequence comes from Cryptoprocta ferox, assembly GCA_028646485.1. NCBI lineage: Eukaryota > Metazoa > Chordata > Mammalia > Carnivora > Eupleridae > Cryptoprocta > Cryptoprocta ferox. The sequence continues at coordinate 44,792,542 of CM053573.1, forward strand.
ATTTTTCACCAGGCTAAAGTCCAAAATATGGTGTCTATTCCTATGGATCCCTACAACCATTTAGTGTAAAACCTTTTTAAATTTTTAATAAAACACTGGAGAGTTGGGAGCAATGGTTGACCCATTTTTTTCACTTTTTAAAAGTTTACATACAGTAAAATTCACTTTTTTGTGTAACGTTCTATATTTTACAATGATATAATCATCATTAAAATCACAATACAGAATACTTTCATTACCCCCAGAAAGTTCCCTCTTGCTGCCTTTTTTAATTAGCCCCTGTCCCCACTCAGCTCCTGGCAATCACTTTGATTTCTCCTCCTCTCTTTTCACCTTTTCCTGAGTGTGATATGAATAAAATCATAGCATTTTTAATGTTTTTTTCCACTTGGCACAACATATTTGAGATTTGTCCAAATTGTTGTGTGTACCAAGAGTTTGTTCCTTTTTGCTGCTGTGCAAAAGTCCATCATATAGATGTACCAGTTTACTAATCTCCTCACCAGATGGAGGATGTTTGGGTTTTCTTTCTGTTTGGGGCAATTATGAATAAAACCAATGTAAATGTTCACGGACAGGTTTTTAAGTGAATATAACTTTATTTCTCTGGGATGTGTCTCTGGGAGTGAGATTACTGCACTTTATTGTAAAGTCTGTGTTTAACATCTTATAAGGGAGTGCCAGACTGTTTTCCAAAGTGGCTATACTATTTTCAGTTCCCACGAGCAGTGCATGAGAATGCCCATTGCTCTGCATCCTCACCCAGCAGTTGGTGCTCTCTGGATTGTTGTTTGGTTGGTTGGTTTTATTAGTTTTCTTTTTTTTTAACCATTCTTACCTTTTAGCTCTTATCTCCTTGTGTTATTTTTTTTAATTTGCATTTTTCTAATGACTAATGATGTGGAACATCTTTTCACATACTCATTTGTTATTCATGTATATTTTTTAGTGAAACATCTGTTTAAATCTTTTGCCCATTTTTAAATTGCATTGTTTGTTTTCTTATTGGGTTTCAAAACTTATTTGTATACTCTTGAATTTATATGTAAGTGATGAATCACTAAATTCTCCTGAAACTAATATTACACTATATGTTAACTAACTAGAGTTTAAATAAAAACTTGAAACAAAAACAAATGAAACATTTATATACTCTGAATAGAAGTCTTTTTCAGATATATGATTTGCAAAGATTTATTCCCCCGTCTGTGGCTTGCCTTTTCTGAACAGTATCTTTCACAGAGGAGAAGCTTTTAATTTTGATCAAGCCCAGCTCATCACTGTTTTCTTTTATGGATTGTGGTTTTGGTATCATACCTACAAAATGTTTACTGAACCCAAGATCACAAAGATTTTCTCCTCTTTTCAACTGGAAATTTTGAAGAATTACTCCTATAGGTTTTTGCAGTTAAATTTGAGACCTCGTTGGGATAGAGGAGGCAATAAAAGAGGAGAGGTCCTCATTATGTAATTTCCCAGAACATCCCCTAACTAAATCAACAGCTTGATTTGATATGGAAAAAAATAGTCTCATAACTAAACTAATACAGGTTTCCACTGTAGCCTTCAGATATTATGGAATGAGGGCCCTCAAAATTAAAAATAATGCAATGGAAGTGTGTCTGGGTGGCTCAGTTGGTTAAGCATCTGACTTTGGCTCAGGTCATGATCTTGTCAATCATGGGTTCGAGCCCTACTTCGGACTCTGTGCTGACAGCTCAGAGCCTGGAGCCTGCTTCAGATTCTGTGTCTCCCTCTCTCTCTCTGTCCCTCTCCCACTTGTACTCTGTCAGTCTGTCTGTCTGTCTCTCTCAAAAATAAATAAATGTTTTTTAAATAAATTTTTTAAAATAATGCAGTGAAATATGCTCTTAATTATCAAAAAAAATATATATAAAGGCATAGCTCATACATGGGCAGATACCTTTCTGGTTTCAAGATAAATTTCTAAAACCTAAGTCATTCCCTTACAAATATCCAAAATACTAATTTTTGTGGGAAACAAATATTTTATACATTGATACTTCACAATAAACTTCTGATAAAATGGTTACATTTTTAAAACTTTTGGACCATACTAGTATCCTAGAGTCACAGGACACTAGTCACAGGACTAGTGTCCTAGAGTCACAGGACACTAGTCACAGGACACAGTTACAGGAACCCCACATTCTTGTTCTTCCCTTTCGCTCCTCTGTAGAACTTTCTTTTTCTCTCTTCATTGATCCCACTCATCCCATTTCTCTTTCTAATCCTGACTTCTCTTCATGCCCTTTTTACCCTGAAATTTCTTTTTCTTCCTCTTTTTCTTTCTCTTCATTTTTTAACCCCCCTAATTCATTACAATGTGGAAAAAGTTTCTTTTCTGTAAGTAGTAGTTATTAAGTGAGGTCTTTTCTTCTCTTTTGTCTATTAAACTTTAAAAAATACTTTAAAGAATTTTTTTGGCCTTTAACTCAGTTTTCTTTAAGTTATTTTTAATTTCATTGAGAGAGAGATAGAGAGCAAGCAGGGAAGGGGCAGAGAGAGAGGGAGACAGAATCCCAAGCAGGCTCCCTGCTGCCAGCATAGAGCCTGATGCGGGGCTCGAAATCAGGAACCTTCCTGAGCCAAAGTTGAGTCAGACACGTAACTGACTGAGCCACCCAGGCACACCTAACTCAGTTTTTTAAAAGCACCAATTATGTCACTGTTCACATGTGTGTGAATCTTGACACTCTGCTGAGAGAAAGTAACCTTGATGAAATAAGGAAGTTTCCTGCCTTTGCTGTGTAAAGCCTTAGTATTACAAAGCACCATTAAGAACTATTTTATCCGTCTCCAGGGTGCCTAGGTGGCTCAGTTCCGACTTTGGCTCAGGTCATGATCCCACGGTTCATGGGTTCGAGCCCCGCATCGGGTTCTGTGCTGACAGCTCAGAGCCTGGAGCCTGTTTCAGATTCTGTGTCTCCCTCTCTCTCTGCCCCTCCCCCACTCGTGCTCTGTCCCTCTCTGTATCAAAAATAAATAAACAATATCAAAAAAAAGAACCATTTTATCCATTTCCTGTTAGCCAAGCATTTCAGATTAAAAATTGATCTGTATATGTTGGGATGAGCACTGGGTGTTGTATGTAAGTGATGAACCACAGGAATCTACCCCAAAAACCAAGAGCACACTTTACACACAGTGTAAAGCCAATTTCACAATAAATTGTATTTTAAATAAATAAATAAATCTGTATAATTAACATTAGGTATCTAGACATAGCTATTTTGTTAACGCATTTCAGTATCTAGCCCTTTCTTTCAGTGGCTTAAAGAAATTCAGTAATTTTATTGATGTGCTTTCCAATTTTTTGGCTATATTTGCCCTACAAGAATTATTTTATTTATTAGGCTTCAGTTGTATTTTCCTAATACTACTACATGCATATCCACAAGCTAGACTATCCAGGAAATTTACATGGCTTTATAATTCTTTCCTACATTATAATGGCTACATTCTTGAAAATTAAATTTCTTTAGTTTTTCTAACTTTATACAAATAATGGACTTACTTAATTAAAAGCCTTGAAGAAGAGATGGAGATGGAGCTGTGAAGATTTTTCTATATTCCCCCATTGGTCAAAATCTTGTGTCAAGCAAAAAGCATATGAAGCAGGACACATTTCCGAATAATCATGCTTTCGTTTAACAGAGTAGAATTAAGCTTTCTTAATTATGGTTCTTTATATAGTATTCAGTGACTGAATTGTTTTATTGATATCTTACCTTTCAGGGGAAAAATACGTTGCTATAGAAGTATTTTAATATAAATACCAATTTCATTAGGCATTTGTATAAAGTAAGAATTCACTGTTCTTAGTAATCTGGAAGAGAAGACACCAAGTGCATAACTGAGGAAGATTTGGACAGGCTTTTTAAAGTAGCATGTGCAGTAGAAACAGCTGAGTTCTAGTTTCCATTTTGCCACCTACTAACTAGCTGCCCAACTGACCTAGAGCAAGTCAGGTAGCTTTTCATTTTACATTTCCTCGACTGTGAAATGTAAGGGTTAAATTAAAGGATTTCTTTTTTTTTTTTTTTTTTTTTTTAACACTTGAAAAGGAGTGAATTTTATTTTTTTTTTCTTTTTTTTTTTTTTTTAAACTTTATAGTTTATTGTCAGGTTGGTTTCCATATAACACCCAGTGCTCTTCCCCACAAGTGACCTCCACCAAGACCATCACCCCGCTTTACCTTTTCCCCTTCCCCTTCCCCCCTCAGTTTGTTTTCAGGAATCAAGAGTCTCTCGTGTTTTTTTCTCCCTCCCTCTCC